>VXAB01006300.1:473748-507037 GCA_013399175.1 Odontophorus gujanensis
TTTAAAAAAAAAAAAAAAAAAAGTGCTCTTACATCACAGCATTTACTAAGTATATTTTCTATTAATTTACAAAGAAATCCAGGATTAATAGCATTCTAAGAGAAGTCTTTGAGACTCAGGCTCCTCAAGCAGCTCTTGCTGGACCCCAGTTGTGGGAAACCTGCTAGTGGGAATAACTGATTGATTCAGCTACATATGCACTTAAGTGGATAACAGACTTATTATACACCTACTGAGTTAACCAACAGTAACGTTACAAGCAGCTATGAATAGCTACAATCAACCCATCTGTGCTCTGTCAATCAAAGCATATCAGCTATGATTAGCTACAATCAAATCATCCTCTGCATAGAGAATCCCGCGTGACATAAGTATATTTAATTCTAGACACAGCACTGTGTTTGCATTTATTTTGGGGAAAACAAGGAATTTGAGCCCAATGTGCACAGCCCTTCGTAACACTCTGGGTAAATAATGAAAAAAAGAGTATTTTTAACACTTTTACTGACACAACACGCCTGGTAACACGGACATGAGCAAAGGCACCTAACCGGCCTCCCCCATAGGGAGAGCTGTCGGCATTAACGCTGCTGTTGGTGCGCTGAGGAACCAGCCAGCACGCAATAAGGCTCACGTGCAAGGACACCATCCTCATGCTCATTTTACATTCAGCTCCCACTGCCTCAATTTACACCTAATTTACAATCATCTGTTTGACAAGCCAGGTCATGTAAGGAAGAGAGAGAGCTTGCAGAGTCCTCAGCACTGTATCCATGGACAGAGCTAAACAAAACCCGGCGCTGCTCGGCCAACTATCTCCAACTCCCTCTCCCAAACCCAACTGAAATGTGGGACAAGAGCGACCTGTACTTTGGCCCAGAGGTTCATGGGACCATGCAGAAGTTGCCTAAAGCAAGCAGCAGGCCCGAGCAGCCCAAAGTGAGCATCAGGCCCAGTGCAGCAGCCCCAAACCCAGCTGCAGCCACCACATCCCAGCCTCCTCCCCAGGGAGGGCATTATCAGCACGGAACCAGCCACGGAGGTGGGAACAGTGGGACTGGGAAGTGAAGGATGGAGAAATCAAATGAAAAATACGCGGCAGCTGGTCAGTGAGACTTGATTCTCAAATCTAATCTCAGTTGGTGCAGTCAGTGGGGGAGAAATGCCACAATTTGCATGACAAGAGCCAAGTGAACTGAACATTGGCAAATCAATTCTGCAAGAGAAGAGAAAGTAGAATATACCTAAAATATTAGCAGCAAGGTGGGATTCAATTCCCATAATGTCTGAAGATATTGATTTAAGCAGACACTTCTGTATTATTACTATTATTATTCCTCTTCCACTTAGGACTTGGAGACAACTGAGCCATATAGATGCCGTTGTCTTACACAAATGGAAACGTACTTGGCTGTTGAAGAAAATAACGTCAAGTCCACATCCATTAGAAGCAACAGCCCTAGAAACCACTAGGGCCGGGCACCTGAGCGTGGTACAAAGCAGTACTCTCACGTGGGTGCAGGAGGGATTCAGTGACTTCCATGTGTACCTATCAGTATAGAGAAGGGCACAGGACAGCCAAAAGGAAGTATCAGTTCTTATCTGCAGCGTAGTTCCATAATCAGCCAGCACAGTATCCCTGCCTCCCATCCCATTTATTTGCACATGATGGCCAACACCGAACATCATAACCTAACTCTAACCACTGCTGGTTTTAATATGAGAAGACTCTCAAAAGAAGCTCCTACTGTTGAAAGCAATTCTTTCTAGCGCTACCAAAAGCCTCCTCCCCTTGCCATTACATCATTAAACCATCTCATTTTTAAAGGCTCTGAGGCTGAATGAGAGCAACGAATCAGACACAGCAAGCGCATTCAGGACACAAAAAGAAAGCACCTTCCCAGGACACTGCTGCCTGCAACTAAGCAAAAGGTAAATAAATGCCAAATGAAGGACGTTGAGAAGCCCACGTTGCTTTTAAAAATCCAATTTGCTACAATTTTTTTTTTTTTTTTTTAATACAGTGCATGTCACTTATCGGAGACAAAGGCTGAGGAAAAGCTCAGCCAGCGCTGTGGATGTCACGTAATCCATTCAGCGCAGCACAAGAAAAGGCTGGTAAACACATCTGAACCTCATCAATGCCAAATCTTTTGACACTGTTGCCAGCTGAAAAAGAAACCCCTCAGTCCCACCTCCAGCACGGCTCATTTCAAAGCAGCCTCTTCCTGCAGCACGCAGAAGCCAGCCAGAAGCTCCAGCCCACCCTGAATGCTAAGCACATTTTACTCACAGTCAGTAGACAATACCACCGCAGATCCTCCCTGAAATGCAGACTATGAATGGTTCACAAATTAAAAGCGTTAGTTACTGTAAGCGACAAAAACTCAACCAGATCTGCACAGACCAGCACGAGGCATATTTTTTCCTAGACTCGATCGACGGCTTCCAAAATGACTGGCTCTCTGCATACATTTACAACGAATAATAATCAACTCCCCAGCTTCTTAAGAGTTGTCTTATTCCTTAATTCTGTATCAGGATTCATCTACCAAGCAAGTTTTTCCAATAAGACAGCTTAAAAAAGAGAATGGCATCCAGGCATCAAACAATAGAGAGACAAGAAAGGATCCCAGTGTTTGGTTAGACCGCTTTATTTCCTATGCACCTGTCCATTTGAGGGCAATACGAACCAGTTTAAGACTGTTCTCTTCTCCATCCTCCCTTGCCCATCTTCCTTCAAGAAGCTTCCATCAATGTGCAGTTCTACTGCTTCGCATCGTATAACACAAGCTCCAATTTGGTGCTGGCTCATGCAGCAACGACAGCCTGCAAAATGCAGAACCCTCCCGCGCCAGCACATCTCTCCCATTTGTGCAAGTATCACTGCTTGAAGGTCATTTGGTGAAGAAGAGGGAGTGATCTGGATGAGCAATTCACAGAGACCCCCGCACACTCAACTTGGTGAGCAGAAGGTTAACGCAATGCTGGAAGCTTTGCTGGAACCTCCTAATCCAAACTGGAACACAAGGAAAACTGTGTGCAATAACAGCCTGTAGCATGGAGTCAAACAGCAAGAGCCGGGATAACAGCTCCACACGGTGTGATGTTCAAACCTAACACCTGAGTATAAATCCTTCTGAAACTCAAACACCACACTCCATCACTCAGTCATGTCAGCACCACCAAAGGAAACTCAGCTCATCGGCCGAACGTGGCCTTCACCCCTGTAAATAAAGCCTTTCCTAGGCTCCCTCCCCTCGCAGCCATATAGCAGCATATGGCAGCCACAGATACTGATGCCCCACACCCAGTGACACCACTGCTCCAGCCCTGGGAGCTGCCCCCCCCTCCATCAGCCAGCCTTTGCCAGCCACCTACTGCTGCTCTCTTGGCAGCAATGTGCTCCCGTGCCGTGCGCTGCCAAGCAAGGATGCCAATCTTTGGACACCAGCCTTTGGGCCGGCGCCAGATGGATGCTTTCTGCTGTTCCTCTGCTTTGTGATCCTGAACAACAAGAAAGCACGAGCTGTAAAAACAATGCTGTTACCTACCAAAGAAATAAACCCCTCTGTCCTGCTAACCCCTCGTTGCGCGCGCTCCAGGTTGGGGCCGTCCCCCAAATCCATACCAGCAACCAGGTGAGAGGCTGCTGCCTGCTCCATCACCCCAACTCCAGGCAGGTTGTTGCTACCCAACCACAGGGACAAAGGGAACAGCAACCTCCACGGGCAAGCAATCACCCAGCACACAGCCTGCCGGCCTCCGACGCTATCCTGTGTGCAAATAGCAACAGTCTGTGCGTGTCTGGCGCGTTCACCAAGAGAAATCTGGCATATTACTGTGAATAATTAGGACCGACACTCAAACTCTGTTCAAGGTAGCTCTTCTTAGGGCTCTGTTACTCCGGACGTTTAAAATGAGAGTAGCAGGACACAATACAAAGCCATCCACACATACCGCCATCCTGCTCTGCAGGACATGGTGATCGGGTGGGGCTTGGAGCAAAGACATCAAGCAAGGTACCAGAATGCTCATCTCACAGAACCACCAGCGTTGGAAGAGGCCTCTAAGCTCATCCAGGCTATCCACCTATGGCTATTATTTCCCACTGAAACACATCCGCCAGGGTCACACCCAAACACTGCAAGTACAGCTGTTTGATGGTGCCTCCCTGCCTTCTTCCTAATGGGAAGCTCATATGAAGTTCTGTAATGCAATCCAAATCCAGTTTGGATATGACGCATGTAGATCTTAACATCAGTAAAGGTTTCTGAGATGCAGAAGGCAGAGGAAGCCACAGCAGCCCCCAGCCATTCATCCGTGCTACGTTGTCTAGGAGAGAATTGAGGGACTGACTTGTAAGAAGGATGCTGCAGCACTGGAGTTGCTCCTGCAGCTTGTTCCACATGAGCATGGAGAAGGTTTAATCATCCCCTCCCGGACAGCTACGATGGAAGCAATGAGTTACAGGAGTCAGGGTTGGTGTCTAATCAGCATAATTAATCTAATTAGATGATTAACCTGAAGAGGGAAGAGTTCCTTCAGGCACAAGTAAAATAGTGCATGAATCACGACTTGGCAACGATCGTAATTAATTTGAAAGTGCAAGCTGTGGTTTGTTGGAAGGGGCTGAGTCAAAAAAGGAAAATAAACAAAATATTAGGCACGAGGAGTTCAGCTCCAGGCACTCTTACCTCTGCCCACCAGAAATCAAGACGCTGCTGACACTGGAAATGTCTGCTAACTCATCAGATGCTGGAAAATGGTTTGGGATAATACCTGTTACAACCATGCGTATGAAATGACACCATTCCTTTCACAATCCTAACATAATGATGGGAGAAGCAACTGAGCAGCATCACATGTGACAATGGAGAGTTGCCTGGCTTTGATTCCAAGCGACCGTTTGCCACGTATGCGAAACGCTGCAGCACTGCAAGCAAACATCAGACAGGGAAAGGTTCCCAGCACATCCCAGCAACGTGTGGCTACATACACGGGCTTTGCAGCCTGCCTGCACACTTGATGGCTGTGAAAATAATTGCTGCAGAAGTGATTTATTCCCTTCAAGCCAATCTAAAGCCAATAGAGTTCAGTGAACTCTGAATAAGAGTATTTACAGCTATTGCCAGCTAATGCGTTACTGCCAATAGAAAAATTATCTTCTATTTCATATTTGGAGAGCTAATGTGCAGCACATTTTATCTTTATTCCTTAGCTTCCAGTAGGGAAGATGCAAATGCTGAAGCTCTTCAATAATCTGCCATCATATAGCATTCAGCTCAAGAGAAAACCGTCCCTGTTTTATTGAAGTCCAAAGCAATTACTGCTCCCGTCATGAAATAAATCACTGCTTACAGTTTTATCAACTCATTACGAGGTTGGTAGCCGCCTTCGTATGTAGACATCTGTACTAAGACACGGAACCACAGTTGCTCAAAGCAGCATCAAGGGAAGGGAGGAGCAAGAGCTGTTCAAGTTTTGCCTTGCCCACTGCCATGGGTCAGGAAAGTGGCAGAGACCCCATTAGGTACACTCCACACTTTTATTCCGTCCTTAGGTGCTGCATATGAAGACATGAAGAGCCCCCAAAGATTTCCAGCAAGCTCTGGAAAGTGAAGACTTAGCCCTGGTTTCCTTCCTCCCACCAGCTGCACGACTCCTACCAGCGATCCTCTGAGCATCCTCTCGGCCTCCTATCCAACTGCTCTCGTTGTCCAGCATCCTTGTGCTGAGCCCAGATGCCCACAGAGCAGACTCTGTGACCCGGCCAGCTCCGAGGCTGTGCCACGGACAATGGGCAAAGCAAGCTCAGCCACCTGGGTGTGCTGCCTGGCTTAGATTACTGCGCAAGGCACCACCAAAAACAGCTTCACTGGTGCCTGTTTTTGTGATTACACTAAAAAAATCCCCAAAAAATCAACCACCAAAGTATGAATCGAGTCCGCCAATGGGAAATAACGCCCATGGTGCTCTGGATCTGCTGTCCAAAGGCCTTGAAAAGTTGTTTTAAATTGACTTGGATTTGAACACCATGACATTATTAGATTAGATTATGAACAGGTGCCTCACTGCGATCAAGAGCAATAACAGCAAGAGTAATTATGGAGTGTATGAGTGCCAGAAAAACGTGTTTTTAATTTGTCATAGCTAATATTTATCCAAGTTAACTGCTGATTTACTTTGTTGATTGCAAAACTCTGGAGCCTGGGGTGGAATCTGTTTTTCCATAGGGCTCCATCAAACGAATCTTTAGTGGCAAGCAGAGAATGAAAGGCAATTCAAAAGTATGAGAAAGGGTCCAAGCAAGAAAGTTCTGCAGTTGTTTTGCATCACAAACACAGCACAGGGCTTTGTTCCTCGCCCATACAAATCCTGAGCAATCTCTACAGCTATCAAAACAATTAAAAAAGAAAAAAATATATCAGACACTGTGCCTTTCTTCTCGAGTACTTCTCCAAGTTTCAGATAAAGTTCGCCCACGTGCAATCAAGAGAGACCATCACTACTGAATTCCTCTTGCCTGCATAAGGCAGTAATTGATGCTGATTACCCTGGGAGCATTACCTACCGTGCTGCAGGCGAGTCATGGTACTGTACCATAGCTGCATTGCTTCCAGCACATTTCAGCTCAACTTAAAAGTGCACGCCAAAGAAGTTTCTGCACTACTGAGAGCATCTGCACCCAAACACTCCTTGTGCTTGCTCTTCCACGGGTACAGGATTTGTCTTCCAGATAAACACAGAGATGAAAATGCTGTATTTCTGTCTCTGGCTTAAAATCACATTTCTTGCCTTTTCTAGTGCACACTCATTCAACTATGAAGTATGGATTGTGCACGCATCACTTTCCAGCGCAAGAATGCTGCGACACTTTCACCCCATCCTATAACTGCCCCCAACTTGCACAGCTCTCGCTACACGCCGTTACCTTATGGATTTGTGTAGATCACAAATGACTTCCATCACCAAAACTACAACCCAGGAGCTGTGCTCACGATAACAGGAGCTTAATCCCTTACTGCCCATTTTCCACTTCACTGGATTTGATGCCACGAGACAGTCGCAACCCACTGAAGCCGGCAAGGTGTCTGGTGCAGGAGCAAGCCCATATGGGAACAGGCATCTAGAGACAGAGGAGTATTGTACTTTGGAGACAACATCCCATGCATTGGGTATGCTCTAACAGGTATGGATGCCACACACTGCCACATCCACTTAACACAAAGCCTAATTGTGCAGTACACTTCCCTGCAGCAAATTGGGGACTTCACCACAATTGCTACTCCCTCAAACAAACCAAAAAATAAAGTAACTTGCATGCAAATCACACTTCGGTCCCTTTAAAGCCGCATTAGGGTCATTATTCTGGAACTGAAATGGGTGAGTCAAGTTTGAGACGCTTTGCAGCCAAATGTATTCCAACAACAACCTTCTCAAGCCTACAAAACAGAGCTTCTCAGGTAGCTGCACGTTTGCTGAAAAATGCATTCTTGAAAAGCCATTTTGTAAAGAAAAATCCGTACTCGCACTTGCATTGCACAACGTCATGGGTTCAGCAGTTCAGCTGATTTCTACAGCGTCTGCTCTGCTTTAAGACTATTACACGCACATGCACACCGTATAATCGTAGGTACAATTCTTCCCCTTATTATTTAATCCCCTGGAGCTATAACTGAAAAATGCTAATATTACCTCGTATGCTTGAAGCGGCTTGTTAAAGAAAGGCAATTTTCTCATGTGTCAAAAGATTCCAGTCTCATGAGATCCCCTGCTTAATTCATAAAGTAATTTAATCATAATTAAAGCAAAATTACGTCTTGCCCAACCATCATGTTTTGCAATATGGACTTAGCTGAAAAACAAAAATCTACCCTGCCAGGAAGAAGAAAGTAAAATCACATCACAGGTGAAGGAGCAAAGTGGAGGTTTTGTTTTCTCATGGGCTGCATCCAGCCGTACCCAACATGACATGGAAATCAGGACTGGACTCAGAGCACGGCACCCAGTGTTGGTCGGGCTGACCTAGCAATGAACACAGTGCACGTGTAGCCACTAAAGATGAAAGTTTTCAGTTCCTGCTTTGAGTATGGTAGACAACTAAGACAGCCCTGGAAATTAATTATTAATACAGTCAGTTTCATCACCCGGACTCTCAGGGCCGAGAAGCACGAACATTATTAATACTGTGGGGGACATTAAATTGTTCTGTGGGATTTTTGATTTTAACAAATTAAACAAAAAGAAATGGCTACGTCAGATAGACCTGAACTTCTTTCCACAAATGGGAAGAACGATGGGATGTGTTCCTTACCTTTCTTCTGATGACCCAGGGCTTGCATTCCACAGACTCCACGAGCCTGGAAGGTTTGGAAGGTGCAGCAACCATGGGAAGGCAGCACCAGAAGAGCATTGTGATTAAACACACACAAAGTTTCTATACGGCTCAGAGCCAAAACACCTTTCATGTTTTAGTTTTTTCTTTGAAAAGTAATGGACGAAAATAGTTAATAACAAAACAAAAATCCCTCTTGTGATTATAATCCAGAAGCACTATTACGACCCAAACCAGCTCCCCTCCCCTTTAAGAACTTCAACATAAATCACAGCTTTAAATATTCACTAGCGAGCGAGTAAGAATTACAGTGAACTCAAGTTATTCAAATTGTGCTTCATTTTTCCTGCAAGCTTCGGAGAGTGGGCTCTAGGCATCCTTCAGATCTCTTTGAGGAACAGAAGTACTGTGGTTAACACTCAGGGAACCTGCAGGGCTACTCCCAGACTGATGACAATATTTACTAAGGAATACTTAGTGCGATTACCTCCCGGAGCACTGAGAAGACACCTGGAGCTGGGGATGGCTGGCAAGTTAATTGCAAGTTAAAGACCTCGATTTGCCCGACTGGTAGATGTATTAAATCAATTGCCAATTAGTCAACATGGATTTTTGACCGTGGCATGCTTTCCAGGGCACTGAGCATCCCTTGTTTCTTTACAAAGCATTTTGCAGAGAGACCAGAGCCCACGTACCCCACAAACCTGCCCAGCAGCGTGCCTGATGAGGAGCAATGGCACAGGAACCTGGAGGCAACGCTGCACTTTCTTGGTGATTTTCTGCACAAGAAGGCAGGCTGCCAGTCCCAGTCTGACACACTGCTAAGGTCCTACGTACAGCATTCTTATTTCCCAGTCAGAGTGGGACAGTATAATTAATCTTCATTGACTTGAGTGGGAATTTGAGGTTTTCACCTGCTTCCTTCTTTAGGAGAACTGTCTCTTCCCCTTCAAGAGAAGAAACGGTGAGTTTAGCCATGACTTCATAATGCTATGTTAACACGATGCCCCTCTTCATACCAAGCACTAATCCCACCACGCTCGCTGGCAAAACTGCCAGGTTATTATCGCTGTAATAATACGTTCTGCTAATAAGCTGGTGTCATCTTAACCACAGTTGAGCTCAGTAAATGAAATGAAATGAAAGTGGGCTCTGTGGTGGCATTGTCACAGGCTTCAGGAGAGCTAGTGCTGTGCCAGCTCCCTCCCTGCAACACAGGGTCGATCCTTGCCCTGAATGGCACAAGGAAACACCAGAACCTCTGCCCACCGTGTCTCCCTGGAGCTGCTCTCACTGCTGTCAAAAGGACCAAACAAAACACTGGTGCAAGTGTCGGCAGCAGATAACAGATGACCTAGATGGGCTTTCAAATTAAACACTGTTCAATATGTTAATCTGGAATTCTACCACCAAATGCATATCAGATTGCTGCTACCAGGCAGAAAGCAATATTCAATATGCTGCTATACATTACGAGCCAGAACTGTCAGAGCCCGAAGACAGACTGTATCGGCACCAAACAGGTACAAGCAGTGGAGGAAAATACAATAAACACAATAAGCAATGTACTACTCCACAGACAGAAGAATTAGGGAATGGCCTCAGGTTGTGCCAGGGGAGATCCAGGTTGGACATAAGGAAAAGGAGGAGGAGCAGCAGGAGCCAGGTACCCCGCGTGCATCCGTAACGCTGAACGAGCGCTCTCGGACAGATGGAGCTCTCCCATTTCTAACATCTAACTGAAAACAACAGGTGCAAAAGAAAAAAAAACAGATATCTTTATTTCAAACAAACATCATTATGGCTTCAGCAGCTAGGCTGAACTGAGCAATGAAAAGACTGATCAATGGATTCATTGAGCAAAGGATTAATGGACTAAGCAATCCAAAAGCCTGATGCAATAACCTAGTTTAAAGAACAGGGCAGGTGCCTGTTTCCATCCTTTCATTTGAGATGACACCACATTTCTAAAACGGTTTTACAGTCAGTTGTACATTCTGCTCAGAGCTTTGGGCAATGAAGTCCTGACAGGCAGTGCTTGGCACCAGACACGGAGGCATTCACACCACGGAAAGTCAGCTCAGCCTAACTGCAACTACAGGCTCTTATTATTACTCCATAGTGCTGCATCTGTACAACAACCATTTCCCAACCCTCCAGATTCCTGCTCAAAGCTGCAGACAGTTTTATCTCCATTAGCAGCTACCCAGGCAGGCAAAACTGATAGGTTAATAAATTCTGCCATAATGCAATCCTGTATTTATTCCTGTACCAGGCATTGCCTTTCTAATGAACTAAAGCATTTCCAACTTTAACCTAACACTGAGAAATCAGTTTTCCAGAGCTAATTTATACCCTGAAAATAAGCATTCACTTTTTCAAGACAATGCCACGGGATGTTAAAGCTCTTTCCTATACTGCTTGCAATACTCTGAGAGGCACACATTACATTTTTGGAGTAAAGTGACTCCCACAGAATGCTGCTGCACCAGCTGGGTCTTCTCCAAGCAGTTCTGTAATTATCTCTACACTAACCTTTGCTGAATTCTTATTGTCTGTGGGTTGCTTTGCACCGGTGCTGCTGCTGACAATGGAAAAGCAATTGAGGTTTCAGAAGTGAAACAGAGAACCTAATTTAGCCCCGAAGACTTTTATTACTGGTTATGATGTGCAGAAATGAGAAAACACAGCTTGACTTTCAGAACATATTGCAGCTTTGCTCAACTGGCAGTGCCTGAAACCTTTTTTTTTTTTTCCTCCCTCTAATTTGCAACCACAGACGTCCTCTTTAGCAGAATTCCAGCGGTACTACTGCTAAAATAAGTCCCAATTATTAGGAAATAATTGTGCCCAGCAATGCACTTTCTTCAAAAGTCCTCTAACCATCAGCTCCCGTCTGGTCTCTGCAGCCAACAGAGGCCTAACACAGACCACACAGACAGAACAGAGCACAATAGATGCAGGTGGCTCCAGAGCTGCTCTGGCAGCAGGTGAGGAGCTCACACAGAAAGGCTTTCCAACAGGAGGAGGAGCGGGCTCCATTTCTGCTGGCGCTTTCCAACCGTGCCCAGCACAGGCTGCAGCCACTGGTAGAGGAGGCTGGGCAGGACAGTGCTCCTCCAGGAGCCATCCTGCAGCCACCTCCCCCAGCTGCCTGCGGGTGCTCGGGCAGCACTGCTGCCTTTGCAAGGCAGATCTTCATCTTGAAAGCCTCCCCTCACCCTTTGGATGTGACAGGCTTACAAGGAAGGGGTGCTGAAATGATCCTTCTTAGTATTCTGCGGAGTATTTTGTTACAGATCACACCATCTGTCTGAGCTCAGGAATGCAAATGAATCCATCCATTTTTTAAAATATAAACTTCAATAAATAAACAAATAAAACACGCGTGCAATATTAAAAACCTTCCCACGACGACCTTGGGTTACTTGGGCTTATTATTTGAGACGTGCTCTTGAAAATGCGGGATGATCCTAAATACACGTCCCGATTTCAGAAAAGAGATTCCCATTATTTATAGCTCTATCCGTCTTTGTGTGAAGACAATACGCTGGGCTTTATCACCACAATATTAACCGATACAATACCGAGTGTTCTGTTGATATTAATGTGCTTACAGCTTATTACATAGAGTTAATTAAAAACTGAATAAGGCAAAATCTGCACATTCTGCACGTCTAATTAGCCTGCAAAAGCAGCTTGCGATACAAATAGCTCTGTAAGAGCATTACGCTATCACAGCGCAGCACACCGTGCCGCTCCGGCTCCCTTTGCTTCCAGGAGAAACAGGAGCCCTGAGCCTCTCACCCCTGGGGGAACGCCTCGTCAAGGTGTTCAAGCTCCAGCTGGATTACATCTCAGCCCTCTCCTCCCTGAGCAGCACAGAACGCAGTGCAGAGGGCACGTGTGGGCCACCACAGCCAACCTCTAGGCCAGGCACGTGCAGCAAGGCGCTGCTCTGTCTCATGGCCACGCAACTGCAGTCCTCACCATGCCCCTTCTGGGGCTGCACGGGCCCGAGAAGCCTGGAAGGGCTATGCTGAACACGTTGCCCATGCACACAAGCACTGAGCTGGACTGTGAGCTGAGGACAGCCTGACAGAGCTCGCTGTTCTAACGAAGCTGCGGTAATTCGCACCAGCTGAGCAATTATCCCCCGGGAACCTACATTGGCATAAGTTATGTCAGCTGCCTGCATCCTCTCAGCCGCTGCTGTGTCATCCAGCAGCAGCCCTAGCTCAGAGGGGAATGTTGCTGGAAAAAAGAAGCATAAACAGGCCAAAAGGAAAGGTTCAGTTTAACAGAGATAGCGCTCATTGATACTGCTACTGCATCTGTGTGACAACGAGCTCTATAACAGTACTCGCATCACAGCAAGATGCAGCATCCAAGACTGCTCCCTAAGGAAGCTGCTTCGGGGCTTTTAAACACCAGCCATCCCACAGTCTCAGTGGAGGACGTGCTGGGACCCTGGCAGGCCCCAGTTTGAGGTGAGAAACCAAGTCCTCACACGTACACAGAACACATACCCAGCAATCAAGCATCAGCTTGCTCATCGCCTATTTGTTCTTGGGGCAATAAGATGCTACCGCTCAGATTTTATACTCTGCATGGCATGAACAACTCCAGGAAGCTGATGACTGGAAACGCCCTCTGCAGCCACATCTCTGTTCCTCGCCAGAGAAGCATCCAAACAGAACAAAGGAGATGAATACTGCATGCTGCCAATGCCATTCTGAAAGATGCTAGGTGCCATTTGCTTATCAGCCTCACTGCCCACTACTGCCTTTGGCAATTAAAGCTTTTGGGATCCTTCAGATCAACAAAGCAGAGCTGGATTCTCAAGCCTGATTTCCATTTGTGCAAGCAGCCAGAGCTTGCTCCTGGCAGCTTGGATCCTGCTGGCTCCCTGCCTCAGCTTGCTGCTATGAGCCTGTAGTTCCCCAGTGCGCCCAAGCTGAGGGTTTATAGCTAAAGAATGGCACATGGCTACACGCGAGGTCACTGCCTTCTCCTCTCCAAGCACGTGGCAGTCACAAGGAGGTCCAGGTTGGGACTGGCATTAGCATGGCCAGCTCTCCATGCAATGGGGACAGCGTGGCAGTGTGAAAAGATGGGGGCACACAAACACGTGACACGGAAGCAAAGACAAGCTGGATGTGTTTGTTGATAAACTAAACCAATAACAGAGCCGAAGGACAGCAAGGAATCCCTGCACAAGCGTCCATACCTAGATTTTCTATTAGGAAAAAAAACCATTACGCTTAGAAAAAACTCCTTTTAAAGCAGATTAGATAGAAATGTTTTGAACTGGCAGGATACCAGAAGATTCCTGGAGTGCCTTAAATTGGTATTTGCTGAAATATTCATATCCAGTTGAGACGTTGTGTTTCCTATTGGCCATCATATGGAAAGTTAGCTCGATACATTATTAATTCTAGAGTCTTGAGCACACCTAGCTGAGGGAGGAGGATGACGAAGCCAAACATCATCTGGGTGGCAACAAAAGAAATCCCCAGCTCAAGGCGATGCGTTCAAGCCTCAATTCAGAGATCTTCTGCTAGAGGTACAGCATTTTGGAACCAATTGCCAATTGCAATTAGCAAGTAGCAGTGACCAGGGCTTGAGAAGAACAAGCTGAGCTGCCTGAGTGGCACACGCATCACAGCAGCTCTCACCCACATCCATCCTTACCCATGAGTTTGATGCTCAGCCACAAGCTGTCCGTCACAACAGGCACAAAGGACATCTGCTCCCACTGCAGGTGTTTTCCACGGGGAGCTCTCAGAGGTCCCCATCTCACACAGCTTCCAGCCCATCTCAACTGACCAGATAATCAACAGGTCCCAAATTTGCTAAAATGAAGGGAGGGGGAGAAGTCATCCTTTGCTCAAGGCACAGTAAAGGTTAATTTCACAGCCCCAAGATTTCACAGCAACTCTCAGCATAGATAAGAATGTCCAGGTAAAAAAAAAAAAAAGTGATTAAAAAAAGAAATGAAAACTCAGAATTAAGGATTCTGCAGTTGTATCAATGCTTCACGAAGACACTATTTTTCCCTCCCCTGTTTGCACTGTAACAGCTCTTAAGATTAACCTTTACGGTCAGAGCGACGCCTGACATTTACACAGGCGTGCTGTTATTTATCTTGACGTTGAGTTCGCGTGAGGTAAAACTGAAGTTTTGAATACAATTCACACACACAGGTAGGGACGAAAGCAAAGCAGAACCCTAGTGCTTATATCACACTGCCCACAGTTCGCTTTGTTTGCCACCACTGTATTCTATTTACATCCTATGCCTCCTGTGCTACTCCCCATTTCATAGATTCATAGATGCATTAGGTTGGAAAGGACCTACAAGATCATCTAGTCCAACCATTTAGACAGCGTTTTAATTTAACTACCCTTTTTCCATGGGGATGTTGAGTTGAAATTCCACTCACAAGAGCTATTTCTCTAAATTACACTGATGTAGGGATGTAGCGACCTTATCAGGATGGCACTGGATATAAGATGGCTTTTTGGTTATTTCTCCTGTGACATGACTTACATCAAGGCTATTTACAAACACTGAAGGAGCCTGATGTAAATTCTCATCAGCCAGGCAGGCTGGCAGAAGGATTTGACAGCAGAGCAGAGACTCAAGCAACTGCATCTACATCAGAAAATGCACAGAAGAAAAGCAGCATAAGTGAAATACACAGCACTAGCAAGAAAGCCTCAGATGGTTAAAAACAATACAGAATGAAGACAACATTGGATATGTAGTTATCCAGCTAAACCACCAAGTTTAAATGTTAAATATTTAGTGAGACATTGAACATAAGGCTTTTGCACGGACCCCCCTAAGAGACAACAGAGGATTTATTGCAGCAGACGAGGTAAGATTAAGGTGACACTAAGTGTTAGGTAAGGTAGAACAGGTAGGAAGGAAGAGACCTCGAAACTGGGAGGCAGAAGCATTTCACTTGGCAACTTCAATGAAAAAGCTGCTCGTAGCATGACTGCATGCCAAAAAAAGGCTGCTTTCTCTCCAGTCAGAAAGAAGGGAATACACGAGGAAGCACTGCAGCTCCCAGCCCTGGACAGCACCCTGCCCAACAGGGCTCCCAGCAAGCTAATTACACAGTTTTGAATAATTACTGCTGCATGGCCAAGGAACGATGGTTTCCAACATCAGTCTATACTGAAAATCCCCCATCCTCTATGGATGGATAGGACAGCCTCTCAGCTTTCCTCCCCAGTCTTCCCTCATGCAATTGCCCAAGAGGGAAGTGAAGTAAAGCTGTGGATTTATTTTACTCACCCGAACCATTGGTTCCACCTTGAAAGCACTTGAGTATCAATGAACCAAAAATATCATAATCACTTTCATTTACTGTATGGAGGATGAAGACTGGGAAGCCAATAAACCAGAACTGCCTGTGTGACTAAAATAGTTGTTAAAGTAATGCAGAAAGCTGACCAGATAGAAGCATCTTGCTCTCTCAATCAATAGCAATTTCCCCTCGAATGTTTATGCATGTAGAAAAGAAAGAACACAAACACCTTTATGATGTTCTGTCTCCAAAGGACAATGAAGACTTGAGCAAGGTGCAGCCAGCCCCATTTACTGCACACGGAGTGCTGAAAGGTCGCTTTGAAGCATCTGTGCTCACTGACCCAAGAGCCCAGCCTGAAAGGTGACCAAGCCAAGACTCAAGCACACCCCTGACAAGGTCAAGCTCTGTTTCCCCTGTTGCTCACCTCTCCGCCTCTGCCTTTACAAATGACAACGAGTAAGCCTGAACACACACTAGTCCACAATCATTTCCCAGAAGGTTCCCTGCTGTAGTTCATTTTTGCCCATTCTTCTGTATTAACCCTATACATCTACCAAGTTTTCTCCTCCTAAACATACAGAGAATTTCAGAACACTCCTGCGTCAGGTATTTGTACAGGCTTAAAGACAAGCCACCAGCAATTTCTTTTAAAGCCACTGTTATGTTTCTCACAAGTGCTCCAGCTGCAGGCCTAGCTGCTGAAGAAATGCAATGCAGATTTCCCACTTGGCTACAGCAAGGACCAGCCCAGCTCATCTGAGGCAAAAACCAACACCAGTTCAGCACAGGAAGGAGACAAACCCACCTAACCCAAGAACCCAGCAATTCCCTTCCCAAAAGGCACAGCAGAGAAGTTTAAAGCAAAGAGGTTATTGACTGTTTTTATTGTGCCTAGAAACTGAATACCAGCTTAAGATGCAGTCAAGAATAGCATTTTACAAATGCAATACTCTTCAGGGTGAAGCCAACAGAAGCAAAAAAAAAAAGCTGTTCCTTCAAAAATGTAATGCTTTTCATGCTGTCCTGCAGTGCTGATGTCAACATTTGGTGCCAGAACAGAAGCCACGTACTTCAAATCAAGGCACTGATACTCCTGGACATGTGCCCTCCCTCGCCTGCCCAGGCTGCCTTTGTTCTTCTGCAGCCAGAAGGGAATGTGTCCCAGGGCTACTCATACACAGCACTTTCCTGAAGGGCAGGAAGTTACAACGTTAAAATGAGAAGAGTCCTAACCAAAATGGGAGGAAAAGGAAGAAACAGGGACTACAAAGTTTCTGCTGTGCTGCTTCAGAAAGGCACCCCATCATCCTGCAGTCCCACTGACGTGTCTCACAGCAACTCCGTGAGAACCTAAGCAGCATATATTCGCGTTGATACATAAAACAAATGTGCTGTACTTGTTGTAAGCATCCTAGCATCGTTTAATAGAAGCACCCCGCAGTGTGTTAACAAGATGAGCCGATTCTTAAAAGACAAACAAACTATGAATATTTTATGGGCTAAGATCCTCAGAAGTCTTTGGGACTATTGATTACTTAAAACCATTAAGCGCTATTTTGATCTTAAATAGCTGGAGATGTTTGTTGATAGATTTCAAGCCAAGTGGCAATAGTTATTTTGAGAGCAAGCAATCTTCAGCAATTATCATTACTGGTAATGAAGTTTGCATTTCCAACACAACTGTTCTGTGATCAGGAGCTACTAGGAGTTCTGTCCAAAATACGTACCCTTCCTTTGGTCCTGATTTAGGGGCGTCTGAGCACCCAGTTCTTAGCAGGAATGTGAAGCAGAAGACAAGCATAAAGCCTCCACAATGAGCTTTACAGAGGGAAGAGGAAGTCACCAGGCAGCACCATCTGGAAGATCAAATTGACCCACCAAGGCCCACCAGCAGCATACTCATCACCAGCCAAAGCTCCATCCCACCGTACCCCAGGTCCAGCTGTCCTTCCCCAAACCACCCAACGCACCCAGCTGGACACCACAGCACTGGGCACAGTCAGACACCAGCACTAACAACTCACAAAGCTCTCAAGGCCACATCCCTCAAGCACCATGTCTCAGCAGCAGTCTCCCACAGGGAGAGGCATTTAGAAGCACAGTGCAGCAGCACCGTGTGTTCCTGATCTTATGAACCAGGCCCCTTGTTTCTGCTTTCCTTCTACCTTCATCTTCGGCTCTTTATACCCTTATTATTTACAGTCCTTGCTTGACTACTACTGCGTGTAGTTAAGGTTTTCAGTCACAAGCTGTTGCTAACGCTCGGCTTTATCTGCTGCTTTCATCTTCCATTCTGGATTTCAGATGCAACTCACTAAATGAGAATAGCTGCACCCGGTGATAACACACTGTTTGTGTTTACACAAAGGACTGTTCATTTCTCATTCGGGATCTGTCCTGTAGATAAAGCGTTACTGGGAAGGCTCGCTAAATAACAGACCCCAGGCTGCCAAGCCAATTATATTGCTTTGCTCATGCTTTTTTCCACTAGCAAAGCCTTTTTAATTCCTTTGAGAAGAAATAATGATTTTAGCTCAGCAGTCGGAGCGACTGCATCACAAAGTTTCAGAACAGCTGCAGAGGTGTCCTGAATTTATGCATTTGATCTTCAAGTCCACAGTTCCACCAACCGGAAACGCACTTCATCATAAATAAGCATAAGAACAGAAGGAAGTAGGGCACTTACCCTGCTTAAAGTCACTGCCATGCAAAGGTGAGTGCTGAAAGTGTTCCGATTCACAATTCAACCCTTATTAGAGAGAAAGGAAAAGTGCACAAACGCACCCATGCAGTTCCGACAGCCTCAAAGGCTGGTCACGTTCATTACATGCTTGGTGTGACATTAATGCAGACAAAAAGAAGTGTGATGATAAATAATGACTGGATCGGACTGACTGCTCCTCAGCTCCTCCAAGATACCAGCTCAGACATGGCACGTCCACCGACACTGCTTCTGGAACAGAGCTGTCCTCTCCAGACAGCTGCAAGGAGCCAGCAGGATGCACCAGTGCCAACCCACATCTCTGCAGAGCACACAAGCTCTGGGTATGACTGCTTGCCCACCTCTCCACGATAAGACTGTGATGTACATCCAGTGCATGGAACAAGCAGCACACAGCTAACACTGTGGTATGGGTGCTGCAATCAAGGACAGCAACAGTCAGCAACTATTAGGGAAAAAAGAAGTTAGCATACCAACTGTCCAAGCCTTCCCACAGCTCTCCAGCAAGGAAACGGGCTGGGAGTTTTACTTATTTATTAAATGTCAAGCTCTTTCAGTGGGGAGAACAGCTGGTCAGAGTAATCATTTGGCAAGGCCTGCCAAGGTCTGAAAATGTATTCGTTATGGTAGATTACACACTTTAAACCAAAATGATAGGCTTAAGCATACAAATATTTATGAAAGACTGGGGTGTTTTATACATACACATTGCACAATTTGGAAGTACGTGTGTATGTACACATCCCATTTCAGCGTGCTGTAAACATATCCCTTTCATTTTCTGCTTTGCTGTTTAATTCTTTTCCCTGACCCATCCTCATGGATCATACACGCTTACATCGATACACACATAGATGTATTTCAAGATGCATACAGACTGCCCGCCACATCTGCAGGTCACGGCACTCACTGCACAGCTCCCCTTACACTCTGTGCCCAATTTGGAGGGGGATGATAACTATCATGCCTTAGATTTGAACTGAAAGCACTAAGGACACACAGCACGCTTCTGGGAAGGAGCCACAGGAGTTGCTTATTGTTTTCCTGTGTCAGTAAACTATACATTGCCACCTAGAAGATCTCAGTAAGGAAAACATTGATGTTCAACACCCGTATGGGTGAGCCCTCATACGGATATCTCACACTGCCTGTTTAGGTGCTTGTGAAGATACACGCAACCTTTGGGGTCTCTTATTGCTCAAAACACTTTATAGAGCTGTGTAAATAATAAAGTGAAAACACAGCATGTTTTTCTTCTAGAAAGCCACCATTTTCATTCCATCAGGGAAATCAATTCACGTAGGTCAAACAACTAACGGTGCCCTGTTGCAACATGCTGCTGTGTAATAAGAGGGGAAAGATGACACAAGTTTTAGCAGAAGTCATTAACAGCTTTGGAAGATACAGTTTAAGCCACGCAAGGAAGGAGCTAAGTTCAGTCCAGCCCAAAAGGAACTTCCTGTTTGGAATGCTGCAGAATTCAGTACAATTAAAGCCACCAGAGCACTGCACAGCTCTGTTGTGTTTGGACCACAAATGTTTGGACCCAAGCTGCTCTCCACTGTGCATTGAGAGCCTATGGGACGTAGGACACAAATGTTGAAGTCAAGGCTTTACATAAACTATATGCTAATACTACTTCACATTGAGCAACCTTGCCACAGAAGAGCTGGAACCTGAAAATCTGGACCACATCCCTGCTGATTCTCTCCCTGGATTCACCACATGAATAACGAAAACAAAACCTAGGAAGTTTCAGTAATGATCATAGGATAGAAAGACTTCCAGCATTCATACTCCAATTCTTGGAAAACACAGGAACTTATGGAACTCAAGTCTTCAAAATTATTTGCCCAGAACTATTTGTTATCATCATTTGAAAACCTAGCAGGGTGATCTAATGAAACCAAAACACAACCTAAACACGATCTGAAGGTTAGAATTTCTAAGCTCATCTTAAAACATCCTAGTTCTGCACCAAGCAGACCAACAGATGGCCCAGAATCTACTTCTTGTGGCTGCCCAGCCTTGAGGCAACTCCAGACCTCATCACTCAACAACAGAGGAGTGAGGAGTGCATGTTAAAGCAGCAAAGTGCAGCCCCAGGCATCTGGTGGGGAACATGATGACAGTGCACGATCAAAGCTGGCGTTCATTAAAAGATTTGGGTTTTAGTCTCCATTTCAAGATGCATATTCAAGGACAGGTCATACAGGTTGTTCTGGCCTAAGACAGGTATTTCAGCTACCTACCATACAGGTAAAGCAAGTCAAAGACCACCCGTAATAAGACTTACTCCTCTCCAGCTCCTGCCCATCACACCCTTACCAGCATACATTTCAGCCCAGCTCAGGGAACTAGAAGGGATTCCCTTACTTCATGCAATAACAATGATGCACACACGCTTCCCTACAAGTGAAGTGACACCAAAGGGTCAGACTCACAAGCAATCACGCTCATCTCCCAGCAGCAGCACTCCAACCTCAACAATGCACTGAGGAGCCAAATATATTTTTACTACTTTCTAACTGTTGGAATCAGTATCACAATTTAGAGCAATGTAACCACGGAGCCATTTGCTTATGTGGTAGGATTGGCCAGTTCTTGTTTCCAAATCACCTACAGATCTGTTCCTGTGCACAACAGTGTCCACCCTTAAGCAAAGTGATGGAAATCGGAACATTCCTGATAGAGAAATGTTGTAGTGTTCTGGGTCTGAGAACCATAGGATTTTTCATTCTGTGCCTCAGTCCTCACCTCTAAGCTCTTAACAACTGTACTCCTAAGAAAGTACACCCTCGGAAGCACAGGCCTGGAAAAGCCTGGTATTCTCTGAAGAGTCTTCTTCCTCTTTGCAGAGGAGCAAATATTCAGCAAGCACGTGGCCACAGCGCTGCACACTGCTCCCCTCAGCATTATCCCTGCATGCTGTAGGCTCTTAGTGCAGTCTGGAGTTGCAAGGGTACTTCAAGTACAAGTCCGGAAGGAACAAGGAGCATTGTGAAGCCCTCATGCAAGGCCTAAAATGAGAAAATTCGTTTTTCTTTAGCGTGTATTAACATAATCACCAGAGCTTAAACCGACAGCGACTCAATGGATCGCATATGAAAATCCAGGGCAGAAAAGGCAAAGCCTGATTCTCACACAGGAGCTTCAAGTGCTCAGAGAAATAACACTGCTCTTAATGTGAGTACTGGCCGCCTCCAGTGTTACACAAGAATACAAGCTCAGCTGTGCAAAGTCTTCAAACTCCTTCCATCTACAGAAAGCCAACTACTAGAGCACTTCATCATCTTTTTCTTCTCTTTTCCACCAGTTGTTGGGCTTCATTTCTCAGCCTTAGACACACTGTTGATGCCACGCAGTTACGAACATGGCTCACTTACCTCATCCAGATAACTGGAAACAGCATACCCCGAAACTGCTGCTCTGGGCCAAGTTTCTTGCTTCTCATTTGCAAAAGAAAAGGAAGGATCGGAGACAATTACAGTCACAAAAACAATAGCTATCTTTAGGGACAGGAAGACGGTGGCAAAAATCATCATCTTGTGTTTACGGCACAAGCGTGCTGCGCTGTCCTTGCACAGAGAGATGAGTCCTCATCCCGCATGTCACATACTCCATTTAGACAAATTGGAGGATGAAGGCTGTGGAATAAAGCAGAATGCAAAGATGCAAGCTGTTCAGCACCTGAAGTTTTCCCTTCCCCTTGCATGACCACACTTGAAATGCAGCTCACAACCAAACGCTCCACGTGACAGTAAATAATTTCATCATTTTTAATGAGGCCCCTATATCATTCCTCTGCACAATGCACTTTCCTTTCTTTCTCCAGCTTTGTTGGAGCACATATCCAGCACACAGTCAGAACAACCTTTTAGAAGACGTCAGCTTAGCGTGGTTTTTGAAGTAGGCTCAAAACACAAGAGAGGAATGTGCAGAAGAAAGTCACGGCTGTCTTTTCGCAGCCACAATCCTGTTTCACGGCCCTCACATCCCTCCCATCTTTATCCCACGTTCTTCAATTCTACCTAAAAGTTTCTGCATTTTCTCTGTTGGTCTCTGCTCTAATTCAGAGGTTTTCTGTAGGAAAGTGAACACGTGCCCCCATCCCACCTAACCAGGATGGCACCAAGAGCATCGTGCTCCTGATTGCCCCAACAGTACACCAGCAGTTATGTACAGGACATACAGCACACACACATATATACCCCCTACCATTTAAGCTCGCTTGTCTGAAATAGCAGATGATGCCCACTCCAGCAGCTTTTCTGCCCTCAGATCCCTATCAATTGCAATGCAAACTCCCCGTGGAACACTAAAAGCAACAGGGCCCTGCGAACATTTATAGCATAATTCAACATGGTTAATGAAGTCGCCGTGACACAAAGCAGAGAGAATACCCATTAAACGTGACAGGCGTTAGCCACGTGAATAGAAATGAATACCTACACAGATATTATCTAACCCATGAAACTACAGGTTCTGCATTAACCAAAAGTGCAAATGTCAAAGCACAAAAAATCCCTTGGAATCCAGCAGGTAAAGAAGTTTAAAAGACAATTATGCACACCGCAGAAAAGCTATTTGCTTCATTTCGAGAAAAATCAAGTGTGGAAATTCATCATCGATGACCTAGCAGCTCACAGCTCAGTTCCTCTACATCCAAGATATTGCTTATCTCATGGAGATACCCCAAGGTGCAAACTGCTTCAGCACCTTCAGAAGGGAAAAAAAAAGTAAGCTTCAGGTTACGTGCCATGAGTAAAAGAAATCCTACAGCAACTGAATGCAGTGTAATTACATGAAAGGTACCCAACTACCAGAATGCTATGCATCTCAGCTTCCAATCACCAGTTTTACATTTCCCACACAATGCCTAAACGATAAGCATCTAGTGTCGTGTGCTTATCAGCACACGCTGGCAATTTCATGCAGTTTTGCCTACAAAAATAAGATTTCTGAACTGCAGCCGCCTTGCTTTTTCCTTTTTTTTTTTTTTTTTAAAGTACTTGCTATCTATCATTAAAAAGGCCATACAAGGCATCTGCTGATTCTGAAGTTCTTCCTAGTGGTAATTTCTTTTTTCCAATATGCTTTTACGTTCATACGATGGTGTTTCAGCCACTCTAACAGGAAGCTGCTATCAGTGAAATTTACAGCTGAACGTTCTGCTCCCACAACTCTCTAAAATCCCACAGCATACTACCAGTCATTACTCTTTCCCAAAAGCAACACCTCAACCACAGCGTGCGAAACGATAGGCACTGGTTCCCCAGTTAAATATTCTTTTCCTAATAACGAAAAATTGGTGTTTGATGCAATGAAAGCACGCACAACACATTGATGATCACAGTCAACAGTGCCAAAGGTTGCAAAGATGACTGCTCATCGCTGTGGAATCTGGGAAGGTATCCAAGAGGAAAAAAAACCCAACCACATGGGTATTAACTTACTGCCAATAGTTATGAACATTTGTTGGCTTCCAGAGGTCAACAAGAGGCAGCGGGTCAGGTGCTTGAGGTCTGCCTGATGAAAGCCTTGAATCCAAGAGGGTTTGTAGCTGTAGTAAGTGCCAGTTAACACGACAGCCACCGCAGCACAACATGGTTGACTATGACTGTAGACCCACAAGAGTCAAGATCCTGGAGTCTACAGATTCATTTTGATTCACTTGCTGAAGAACATAGAAACATTTTCCCAGGTTAGAGAAGCCCAGTAGGCAAAAGTCTTTCACATCACATCACGAACTTTCCCACAGAAAGATGCAGTGGGCCAGGAACGCCAGAAGAACCACGCACATTTCTAGTTGATATCTTTTTTCCATCAACAGTGCTGCCTCCCCAGTCACAGGATCAACAGTAATGATACCATCAAAACTGTCAGGGATGTTCAGCCTCATTTGGATTCCATCATAACAGCCTCACTTAAGACTCAGCTACTGTACACGGATGGTATCTGACCCTGTGCCTCCAAAGTTTAGTGTTCTGTCCTCTTCCCAAAGCCACCACCTGCCTACACAGTCCCCCGTGCTCGCACGCTTCCATCCAGCTTAGCATCTCAACATGCTGCATCACACTCGAAGCGCACACCCAGTCTGCACAAGGTGAAAAACGCTCCCTGTACCCAACTTTCATCCTCTGCCAGCTGATTATTATGTTTATGATTTGACTTTAAAGAGATGCATCTACGTATTTATTTTCCCACCTGATAAATATTTATGAAGATTTTGTTCCAGTCCTAACACATAAACAGTATAACTTAGCTTCCTTTTATTTAGTCAAGGAGAAGAGCTTGAAGGAGAGAAATTTAAAGGCAAGCTACTCCACTTGCTGAGCCTCAGCTCCCAGAGTCAGCACATTCAATGAAACCAGGCAGGTTTGAAAGGCAAACTGCAAGGGGAAGAAGAAAAAAGATTTTAATCATGGAAATGAGAAAGTCCAGGACTCAAGCTCCTAGGTTATGACACAGACAGCTTTACAGCACTGAGACAGCACACGAGATTAACATGAGTTTCACAGCAACACAGAGGAGTAGGTACCTAAAGCCATCAATAATTAAACACAATTTCAAGCAAGATCCCTCCCGGTGCTCGGTGACGCTTTTCTGCTTTTAATGGCACACAGGCTGTCAGTCTGATTAACATTAAAGCACGGTTTGGTGCAACTAACAGATAACCGATGCCACTGCCACTCAGTTTAGTATTTTATATCGATTCTGATCAAGTCTTCAGCTCTGACTGATGCAGAAAGAATGCAGCACTTCCAAAAACTCAACTACCACAGTATGCAGCCTCTTATGTTGAGGACTAATGAACAAAATGAAAGAGAAGCCCAGTCCCTGCCGCTCTCCCAGCGAGTTTAACTACAACCCAGTGCTTTTTACAGCAGTAAATCTAAGACATTCAAAAGCATTCATTTCCTTGCTTGACACAACACGGAGAAATCAACGAAGACAAGAGAAGGCATTTGAATTGAGGAAATTTGGAGGAATACACCCAAATAACACAGGCAATTCCATCTGCCTCGTTACATTTTTGGAGTACTCCTATCAGATGCACGTTGTTTATTCAAAACAAATCCTCCAAGTCACTGAAGATCTGATAGTCACTGCTGTCATCACAGCAAAGAACTGAAAGACTTCAGAAAATAAACAAACATGGTGCAAAGTAACTGCTTGCAGCACGTAGGTTTCTAGCTTGCCACCTATTTCAGAGGTTTTTCCATAACAAGCTTAGCTCTTCTGTACTGATATCTCAACTTATTCTATTATCCAGCCTTGGAAGCTATTCCCCAGCCCCTCAGCTCCCTCGAGTACGTCTTCTTTTTAGTGCACAACGTTGAAAAAATAGCTACACAAGTCTGAGTACATATTTATTACCATCAACGTGCCATAGCCTCAAGAGACATCCACGCATCACATCCAGTTAGCACGAAGAGGAATCACAGTCTTCAGTACTGCGCTATTTTTGCCTAATGCTGCAAGGACAGGCTCACGTGCAAGTCACTTTGTTCTTTTCTAACAGATGAATGAGTTTTCTGTTCGGGAGGAAATAAAGCCCATCTTCTCACCAAACACCACTGCCATGGGACTGACCCAGGAGCCCAGCAAACTCTGGCTCCCAAAGCCAGGCCTGGCTTCCATCAGAAGCTGCAGCAGGCTCTCAAGAACAGAAGGAAGGTCTAGTTAGGCACATGCACTGGCTCAACCTCTCCTGTAGCACTATACATATGCCATTACCACCTGCCATTGCGTCTTGTCCTCCTCTGGGCTACTCTTCATTGCCAGAAAAAGAGGAATTAAGAGTGAACAGTTCATGGGGAAAAGCACAGAAGGAAAAGAGAAGATAAAAAGAGAAGGACTCATAGATGCACTATTCCTTCCAGATACTGCTTTGCAATCTGATTTCAGATTGGAATAATATGTTAAGATAGTTCAATTTACTAATTTCCCACCAGTTACACTGAGTTAGGTAACCTCAAGTAAGCTGAGACACAAGTATTATCAGCTTTCATCCATAATGCAGCTGTCTCACTACTCGTTGCATTGTGCTCTAGATATTCCCGTTAGCAATCCCTTGAAAAAATAATCCATGAACTTCAATTCATTCACAGACAGACTGCAATGCACCAGAAAAACAGACAAGGAAACAGAAAGCCCCAACATTTGGTGCCTGGAAATAAATACTGATGAATACGTGTCTGTCTCCCTCCAATGCCTCCCCTTCTGCAAGGCCCCTGAGGTAAGCTTAGCCTTGCAATAAGGCATTAAATGAGTAAATAAGTCAGTTTTATCAGAGATTATTTCCTTTGCGCTCCTTCCCCTTTTCCTCCATTCCCTCTGCTGTTCTTACAGCTTCCTTCAGCAGGAATATCAAAATAGATAGCAGACCTCGGGGATATCAACCATGCTTCCAGGCACAGACATCACAACAAGCAATATCTGACTGCCCAACGTGAGCTTCCCAGCTATTTAGGGTTTGAAGGATATCGTGGCCCACATTCTACTCCATATGACAATTACTTCAAGGCCAGGGGCTATCCATTTGCATAATAATGAACTATTCTTCTAAAGGATTGTGCAGGAACCTACAAACTAATGAGTTCTAGTGTATGTTATCTGAAAGTCACGCCTGCTTGATAAAAATACTTTAATTAAAAGCAACCTCTAAGGTTTACCCAGTTGTATATTTTAAATACCAGGCAACGACAGGCACCTGCTTTGTGCAATGGACAAACACATGCAGCTCGTTGTTGCAGCACTGGGTCACTCAAAGAAATTCGGTCATTCACAATGGACTGCTCACACATAGATGGGCTCCACGAGTCAGTCCTGCTCAGCACCTCAGGCAGAACGAACCAGGAGTCACCACAAAGGACCCCAAAGCCAGAGCCCCAAAGCTTCACTCGAGGTGGGGAAAAGAAGAAGGGTCACACTGAGCACAGGATTTTTTTAGTTACTGCAGTCCCGACCAACAAAAAAACAAGTCTTTCAATGAACCAAGTAACTCAAAGAATTTAATCCAGCATTCTCAGGCAAAAAGAGAATGGAAGCATGCCAGTGCACCTAGCCCGAATCACTCCAGCACAGAGGGATTCTTTGAAGCTAGATTTACTCTGATGTACGTGTCATTCAACACAACTTGACAGATATGAGAGAGCCACTGCACATCAGGCAAAGTCATTGTTTGAACTTAGTTTTCCACTTGTAAATATCCCTTTCCCACGATATCACACCATTCTCATCAACCGGAATAGATTGGGATGGACTCCTCAGGTGATAACTGGAAAGAGACAACTGAAAAAGCATAATAATAATAACCCAGCACATCTCCCTGGTTTTGGAGACACTTCTTTTGAGCTTCCCCTGCTTACGGTAGGGCAGACTTGGGGCAAGTTTTGTACTGCTTTACTACAAGTGGAATGCAATATAGCTTTAGAGCCAGAAAAGTTGTGCTGCTAGATGCCACAATACCCTGAACACTAACGTTAGAGCCCTACTAAAGTGAGCACGGAAAGAACCTGCTTCTCCTGACCTCAGCAACATCTGACAGCTCAACTTCCAGTCCTCCAAAGTCAGACAAAACACAGGCAGCAAAGCCTCATACCACTATGCAATAAACACAAACACTAAATCTTATCTTTCTCGGATCAGTAGAATACAATGGAGGTATTTACAAATACGCTCACAAGAAGAAAAAACAGAATTAAGCACTTCATTTCTACACCACAAATGCAAACCCAGCTCTGTGTTATTTCACTTTGATGAGGTCCGTCACCGGTTGGTATATATATACACACAGATTTCTTGTCACTTCAAAAAATACTACTAAGAGAGCTTGACTTAATACCCATAAAATACATCACCATGAAAATAGCGTTTGTCTGATCTAAAATGAGCTTGGTCTCATTTCCTTCCAGCACAGGTCTCATTTTTCAGCACCAGAGGTGCCCACCGATGATTAACTCTAATGGCCCTGGTTCACACACACGCTTTCTCCAATCAGAAATGAAAGAAAACGAAGCAGTTTATATTACTCCTCAACGCCACAGTAACAGCCAAGTTGCACCAACATTTTTATCCCAAACTAATTTTCCCAGTAAACCCAAGTCGAAGGTAAGCTTTCCTCAGCAACCTTTCCCCGAAACATTCAATAGGAAATGAAACGTAATACTCTATTAAGACTTGTTTTGCAAACAGAAGTGAGAGAGCGATCACCCAAGCATGAAGAGTCATTAAAATGGATCTTACATATATCATTATAAATTTAATAATCTCCATGACGGCTCGAGTTCGACTTAAAATGAATGTCAGCAAAGCATGACCAATTGATGTTATCCCAGCTGCCACCGAGCCTCACTTGGGGTTACATTATACTTTCAGAGGCCCCATACTACATGTGCACCAAACACCCAGAGCCAGGAGCAGATGGGAGATGTAGGCTTCTATCCCTATCAGCGAGGAGAGGCAGACGTAATTGCGTATTAATCTCGATGCATCAGGACAATTATTGCATACTTTGGCGTCTCAGGTCCCAAATGTTTTTCCCGCTGCGCACAATATACGGTACACAGCTGTATGGTTAAGGAGGGGGAGGAAAAATAGCAGAAATCGATAGAAGGATTTTATTTCAGCTCTTATTGATTTACTCTGGCCCCAAAACGCTACCCTGAAAAAGCAGAAGGAAGACCTCGTCAGCTTGTCAGCTAATAGAACAGAAATGCATTCCCGGCTTTGAGTTGGTTGTGTTCCCTAAATGCCATTTATCTGAGAAACAGCTGCATTCTATCTCATATCTGCAAGTTTTCCAAGCTGCTTTGATTTCTAACAGAGTGACAGAAAAAAAATCACTTTCATCCTGCAGTAACCTGAAGAACTTGCAACGCACAGCTCCCCTCACCAATATTCGGCAGCAGCTTCAAACAGCTGATGGTCAGCCCTGCTTCCAGCTCACCTCATAGCAAGCAAAAAGCACGCAAAACCCACACAACAAGGAAGCTGTTCTTCACACAAGGCCAAATACAGGGGGCTTTGTTTCTAAACCAACCATCAAACAACGCTCGAGGAGAACAACACAAATTATAGGAGTAATTCAAGCGCTATCGTTTGCTTCACTCGAGAAAACAACTTGGAAGACTCAGCTCTTTCCAAGCCATGCTGTTCCAGAGATGGCAACTTCATTTAGGGCAACGTAATACACATAGCCAATCAATTATTACTAAACAATACGATACCACCTTG
Source organism: Odontophorus gujanensis (assembly GCA_013399175.1). Taxonomy (NCBI): domain Eukaryota; kingdom Metazoa; phylum Chordata; class Aves; order Galliformes; family Odontophoridae; genus Odontophorus; species Odontophorus gujanensis. The sequence continues at coordinate 503,374 of VXAB01006300.1, forward strand.
ACACACAAGGCTCCCACACAGCCCTTGCACAAAAGGAAATCTGTCAGCTGACACTACGTATGTTCCACTGTGCTTTCTGTGCTGTTTCAAGTCAGAGTCACGTCTGGAAACTGTACGAAAATGATAACATTATCAACAGGACAATCAGGACACTGACAAGTGAGCCACATTTTCAGTGAATTTACTGGCCCGATCCCAAGCAAGCAATTTTTTAGCTTCTCTAGTGATATCAATAAGAGAGAAATCAAATCACAACAAATCAGTGAGCTAATCAGATTTTGTAAAAGTCACTAGCAGAAAGCAACTTTGTGAAAGCATGTAACAAGGACACGAGATCCACGGCCGGCTGAGCATAGTAAGCAGCAAAGGTAATTGGCAAAAGAGTTAGGAGAAGCTCGCATCTCACCCGGCAATTCAAGCAGAAGCCTTTTGTCACTCACCCTTTTTTGATCTTCCAATCCATGTGTCACGGGCTTTCTTTTCTGATGCTGGCTGGATTCAGAGCCAGGTTCCATTTCCCAGCCGCAAGCACTCCTCTGGCCTCTTTCAGCTGTCTCTAAAAATCCATAGTACCAGCAACAACAAAAACCTCAAAGTCGTTTAAAAACAACCAGCGAGAGAACTCCTTCAGACCTCAGCCACGTTTCTTATCATCGTTTGAAGTTCCAGCTTGCCACCATCTCTCATTATCCCAACGGGCAGCCAGTCCTTAAGCCTCTGTGCTCTATTTGAGCTCAGATGCAGAATCCCGCTGCTGTGCCTTGCAGAGGGATGACAGAGCTGAATCCAAACCCAGTGCTCTGTGCCACATTATTGCTCCATCAGCAGCCGTTTCAGTGCATTCCTGGCAAGGATAATTTATATGTCAATAAAGGTGTAAATGTGCATTTAATCCACTGGGTTGATATTATCAGCATCCCTCTCTTGGGCCACCGTCCTCCCATAAATCAATGTAAACACTTCACAGCAATAATTGCCTTTTGCACATCTAGCAGGTGTTAATTAAGTAAAATCGTCCAGGCACACTTGTCGTCATCTTCATCTGTGTATTCAAGCAAACACCTGAAAGAGAAGAGGAAAAAAAGGGTATTTTAGCAGCTTGAAAGAACACGCGGCTACTGTTACTCTTCACCCACCACCAGGGCTCAGAACTGATACAATTGTGCATTTTGAACACGTTAAGCTCTCCACCCGAACCTCTCCAGCCGCTTTGATTCCTGTTCAGCGCCTTCCCTTGCCTTCGGGGCTTCTTACACAGCCACCTGAGGCAGACCGAGCGGCACATCACCGCCGAGGCCGTGCAGCCTGATGCCTGGAGGCCTCGCAGTCACTGAGGTCGGAACAGAGCACTGAGACCACCCAGCCCAACAGTCAGCCCATTCCCACCGCACCACGTGCCTGAGTACCACATGCCCGCGTTTCCTGACCGATGCTCTGCCCTCCAGGATTGCGGCTCTGCCCCTACGGTCAAACTGGGCTCTCAAACCCAGGTAACACGCGCTACCTCCCAGAAGCCGTGGCACAGGGGCACGTGGAGGAGCACGTTCCGCTGCGACTACAGAAAGAAACCCAACATCCGAAGCCACAGCCACCTCCAAGCGCAGGGAGAACAAGTTCACACACCCACCGGGATGCTGAGTCCCGCCGCGCCACGCTCCCCCACGAGTTCTGCCGTCCCGTCCCGTCCCGTTCCGCNCGCCCCGCCGCCAGGCGGCTCCGTCCCTGGGCGCCCCGCCCGGCCGCCTCACAGCGCCACCTAGCGGCCGCCCCTCGCGGGTGCCGCGCCGGGCAGCGCTCGCTAACGCGGGGCTGCAGAAACTCACAGCTGATCCCCGCAGCGCGGCAGCTGCGAGCGTTTGCGAGCGAGTGAGAAATCAGCTTCGCAGCTAGAAAACAAAACGTGACCGAATACACGCAGCTCGTCGGCTAAAGGATTCCAGTCATTTCACTCAGATCATTCAGCTTTGATCTCTAGGCTGGAGAAGTCAGCATCTCCCCAGGTGCTGCCACAGACTTCAGGACGCACCTGAGTTCCTCTGCCTGACTGCTTCAGGCTCCGGTACCGCACCCTTATGAAACCACCGGCTGCATTTATTCCTCTGAAATGCAATACTGTCAGCATCGACCTTTGAAAGATTAACTCTGTAGTTTGTCAGCCAGACGCTGTCGTTCTTGGCTGGACAGGTATCCAGTGACTCAAAGCTGCTGCACAGATGCTTTACAGAGCATCGGTTTCCTAGGAAGTAGCATCCTGCTGTGCTGTAATGCAGCAGCACTGCTGTCAGAGCGAGCTGGTACTCACTGTGCATAAGGACAGCACAGCCTTGGTACCAGCCAACGTGCTTTAGGATAAAACGGAGCTGGGAGGACACAGTTTGCCCTGGCAGGTAAGGGAAAAGCAAGCTGTGCTCCCAAGGTGTTCACTGAACATCTGCCACATGTGACATTCTTAAAATTCTCCCTGCTCTTAGCATCTCCTGGGCCTCTGGAGCCTGGCTTTGCTGCCTAATTGGAAACAAACCCCTCCCCAGGCTTTCGGAGGAAGCGGGACGTGCGGAGCTCCCAGCCCTCAGCCTGTGGCCGCGGTGTCACAGGAGGATTCACACTTGGCCGTGCTAACCACGGACAACTTCGCAGTGCAAAACGCTCATGGACTGCTATTCCCTGGAAAGGAAAGGCAGCCAGCTTCAGTCTGTAGAGCTTCAGCTCTACCCCTCATGATTTCCAAGACAGAAACCTTTACCTGGCTCGAACAGGGCTCCCCAGGAGTGTCCAGGGAGACGGACATCCAGACAACCTCTCCCAAGCACACGCTCCATCTCTTCTTTCATCTGAACTGAATCTGCCTTACAAGTTAGCCTGTTATACTGCCAAAGGTTACAGACTGCACGCAAACACATCTAATGAAGCTGAATACTGCAAGCATAAGCAGCGAAAATATTGTGTTTATTTAACATCTACACACACTCAAGTGAAAGCTTGTTAAGTTTGGTTGGCTAAGCTTGTTTTTAAAAGGGATCTAGAAGGCTGAAAGAACAAAATGAAATATGCATAACAACACAATCATTCATGTTAGCATTCTAGCTCAGTAAATGATTAATTTTCCTTTGAGGTTGTTAAAACAACTCCAGTCTAATATCCAGGAGTAATGTTACAATCAGCTAAAAGTTCTGCTCTGTCCCAGCAGCATGCACACGTAACACAGGAGAAACCTTCCGAGTGTGAACGGAACAGGTGAGCTATGGGAGAGCAGTTGTGGCTTCACATTTTTTTCTTTCATATTCATATTTTGTGCTTCTACAGTCCCTTTCATCTAAGGGTTTCAAAGCACTCTACACACATTAATGAAGTAAGCCTCACAGCGGCCCTGGGAGGAAAGGTGATGACTGAGAGACAGGAATTCAAAGAGATGAACGGAGAGAAGTGGGAAGTGGCATTCCTAAAATATCATGTAGCACAGAGCATATGGAAAACCTGCTGTTTTCCTCTATTTCCACTACTGATAACACATGCACCTGCAAGGCAATTCACAGTAGCTCAAAAAAAAAAAAAAANCCCCGCGGTCCCCCCGGGACCAACTTCGGCTCCCCTTCCCCCGGTACCTGGGGCCGGGCGGGCGGTGCCGCGCCCGGGGCAGCGCAGGGCAGGGCGAGGCCGCCCGGCT
>VXAB01006300.1:508434-631799 GCA_013399175.1 Odontophorus gujanensis
TACAGTTGTTTACAACTGCTCCTTTACAGACAAAATCTGTTTGTACACAGTTTTCTCCTGTAGCAGGAACAGGCCAGGAGTAGATCAGACTGCAATAAGCAGATTACTTTGAGCACTGTACATTCACAGAGGCAACAGATTTTCCATAACACATTCGTACTGAAATGGAATTGCCTTACAAATCACAAAGTTTGGGACTGTACCATCACCTGTGATTTCTTTTGGTGCTACTGATACACGTTTTGATTTGCCAGCCGGGTTGCTTAGTGTTCTCAACCTGGTCACGGATCCGAACAGGCAGAGAGGGACTGAAGGGCTCTTGACTTACATTTCCTGTCAACACAACACCACAATAAAAAGGCAGAACCCCTTCTTGTTCTTAGCTCTTCGTCACAGTAAGTGAAAATGGTTAAATGTTCTGGCCTAACGAATCAAGGCCAAAGGTAGCTGAGCTGGGTCAGGCTATGCACTGATGAAACATCTGAAACACCTTAATTCAGACCAGTAGAGTCAGAGGAGTGCTCGGCTGCCCTGAACCAAACCCAGTCTGAGCACAGAGACCACAGAACAAGAAAGGAGTCTTGGCACTCAGCGGAACGGAGGCAAGGAAAATGCACAGTAAGCAATACACTAAAATGCACTTGCTCCTTTACTACCCAGCCAAATCCCTGTGCCTTCGCCAACCTGACAAGTCTCGTATGGAGTTTTCTAGATAGCTAGCAGACTTGTCCCAAAGAACAAGAAATCACATGCAGTGATACAAATGGTATCTTTCAGAAAGCATGCCACGGGGACGTGGAAGTGGAGGAGGTGAGCAAGTATTCAATGAATACTTTCAACTGTTCATGTTTCAGTCGGTCACAGATACACTTCCACTCTAAGGCATTATTTTCAGTTCTCCAAGCTGTAAAATGTCAGAACCAAAAGAGAAATCACCTCCTGTCATCTAGGATGAATTTGTGGTGTAATCCCCAGATCAGAACAACTGTGCAGAGTAACCAGGAATACCAGTGTTACAGCAAAGCCAGCAGCAGCCATCACTTCGAAACTAATTCAAAGTGTTCAGAAAATAAAAACAGATGTACCACGTCATACCAAAAGACACTTCTGTTCAGTATCGTGTCTCTGACAGTGCTCAATAACCAAAGGTTGTGGAAAGATGTAAGAGCAAGCCATGCACAGTTATGTATATCTACTGGACGTTCCCTGCTTCCAGGAAGCTGTGGGCACAGACAAAGCCCTCTAGTTCTTCCATGAGAAAAGAGAGGAATTCAATACTCTCAAGCCATCTTCTGCAGATAAACAGACGGCCAAGTATAGGCACCCATGCATCTCACAAAATTTCATCCTCTTTTTCTATTAAAATAGACAGACTCCGGTACTTTGCACTAATAACTGTCTGTTACCGGGCCAGAAAGAGTCACACACACATGATCATTCTCCACAGCTGAATAATTTAGTCATTCTATCGATGTATGAGAAAGACAGCTACTCAGCACACGTATCTTCAGTTGCCAAGTATGAGTAAGCAGAAGTTTGTCCCAGAAAATGCAATATTCTTTTTAACACCTTTGGAAACAGAGAAATTTACACACTAACAGTTCCTCATCAACAGAATCGGATTTTCTCGTGTAAGAACTCTAACTAACAGCTTGAACAGCAACAAATAAAATAGTTTGGCCAGGGCACCGCTGACCCCAGGTTAACAGAGCTCAGATGACCATCACCTCCCACATCAGCTCAGGCAGCCTCTTTAATCCTGACCTGAAAGCACTGAAAGTAGAACAACCTCAGCTCTCAGCTGCAGTTATACGTTCTGATGCGTTGAGCGTTTGGAGCGTTTAAGTGTAGGATTCTTACTTCCTGACAAGTTCTTCCCTTACCTTTGATTTTAACTTTCAAAATCTTTCCCTTAGACCTTAGAAGCGTGGGTGTTTAAATTCCACATCTCACCCAAACAATGTCTATTCAAAAAAGAAATGTGTAGGGAAGCCAAAGGATGGCTGGTTCCGTCCTCATGACAGCAGCTGCTTACAAACAATACATCTGTTTCTTTTGTCAGTGAGCATCACGTTCTTCTTGTGCTGTTCTTTATTACGAGTTGTTACCAAATTTCTAAATCCAAACATTTGGATGCCAGGAAGATCAGATTTGCAGCTTAAAAACAGTGAATAACACCCTCCGTTTTTCACATCACATACTCAAAGCCAAACTAATTCCACATTTTACGTGTCTATTCAGTGCCCTCCAACACGGGCTTCACTGTTAGACGTTAAACGTGGATTGCCTTTGCCTGTGTTACTCAGACAGCAAATGCTCAATTGCAGTTTAATTATTCCCATGACGCTGGCAATGCCAAGTACTAGTTCAAACACCCGTTCTGCAGTACAACTGGCTTTGCTTCACCACAGCCGCTGAACCACCCGAGGAAGACAAAGGATGAACCAGCCCTGTTGCTCTGCTCCTCAAAGATCACAGTAAAGTTAGGATCAGTAAGCTATCCCTCTACCTGTCCACAGCTGCAGCTGAAACCCAGCTGCTGCTGCTCACACACTGTAGAAGAAACTTGTTTCCAGGAACCACGTGCACAGACCAGGTAACCTACAACATGCTTCTCTTCCACATTTTTGTTTTTTTGGGTGCTGTTTTTTTTCTAGGCTGGGGAAAGAATTGAGCAAAGAATGCTATGTTTATTGACCTGAGACAGCCTCCTAGAAATAATCTAACAGCAGGGAGCAGCAAGTCCTTTCTGAAACCAACCAAGCAAGAATAAGCTGCTGACTAAGCTACTGAGAGAGAGGGAAAACAAGATGGAGAACAGGTGAATCTACACCTTAAACTCATACCTAATATTTCTGTAAAAGAAAGTGACATGTTTTCAAGGCCACCACTTGATGAAAGTTCCCACTCGGGAGTTGGGTTTTGCTTGTTTTTCACAAATTCTATGTCTTCACACCTACCTCCTGTTCTTTCTGAGCAGTTTCTCACTGAAATGCAAAATCCTCAGCATAATTCATCTCTTGAGTTAATCCATCTACACCAAAAGCCACGAGACTGAAATCATTCTTGTGGAGGCTGCCAGAGAGGGGCTCCACTGGGAAGCCTGAGCAGTGGACTTGAATTCCCCGTTCCTCATTGTTCTCATCACAGTGTCTGCTAATCTAAACTGCATGTCAACAAAGGGGATTTCATTAGCACAACTAAAGCTGTAGACGGACTTCAACTTTTATTTATGGCATTTATATTCTGGCCATTGCAACCAGAAAGCATTAACCATAGCTCATAAAATGTGACCTTACAAGAAAAGGTAAGAAACAGTGGATTGCAACTGCTTCACCATTGGTTGAGTGGGAATTAACAATGCAGTAATTCCTGAAGAAGGTAACAGTTTAAAAGGAGCACTTTTCCTGTTCTTATTCATAACTCAGCACTGCCTCCCAGAAGGGCAGGCAGGGAGGTCTTGCGACAGCACGACAGAACTGAGAGGTTAGAAAGGAAGAAAAAGTACCTTACTTGTTGAGAAAGTGGAGCCACCTGGAGGGGCTGAAGGAGGATCAGGTGCGAAGAGTCTTTGAGAGGATGCTGGATGGATCCAAAACGACATGCTCTTAGAAACAGTCTACTTTCTGCCCCTTCTCCTAATTGACTCTTAGCTTCCATTTCTATAGTACTGCATTGCCTACGGTTTGTTGGTATTAAACAAGGAGATAGGAGGAGGTTAGCTAAATGAGTTTTTTTCTATCAGTGTTGATATAGATANATTGATAACGCCGTGATATCACACTGTAGGATTCCTTTCTAAAAATGAATGTCTTGGTTACTTCAAGGAGTAAAAGCCAGAGCAAGTGGGCTTTAAGAACTTGGAATCGTTATCTCTGAAAGAAATTTCCTCTGCTGTACCAAAGGCAGATGCTCTGCAGCAGCGCTGATATCAAGGTACAGAACACCAAATCTAAACTTGTGATGAAATAACCATGATGCTTTTCCGCATGTTTAGGGATCAAACAAATAGCCAAGAAAACCTAATAATGGAATGAAGAAAAAGCCCAAGCAAAGATGCCACATACCTCCTTTGGGATTAAAGCAGGCATGTGTAATGGGAGCCCGAAGGGTAATGCATTCAGAAAGCTCTGAGTGCCTGAAAATGAAGCCTGAGAATGAAAGCACCTCTTGAGCCATAACTCCAGTGTCAGTGGTGTACAGCTATCATCTTTTCTCCTATTTTCCAGCTATTATCTAAGCGCTACTTGTCAGTTAAGATGGAACAGAGCAAGAATTTTCAGTGGCCTGGAAATCTTTTGTTGCCTCATTTCATACGCATATAGGAACGCTAAGAACAAAATTACAATTTTGTCATTGTGTTTAACTGACCTTTGGTTTACTGCTGCTGTGACAACCTTTTAAGGAGAGACACTGTGAAATGAAATGATACTTCAGCACTCTAATAGACTGAAAGTGTCTTTTTTTCTTTTTTTCTTTGAACCAGAATTTAACACCAGAAAGGTTAAAGCCCAGATCTACGATAAAAGAGAGAGAAGCGTATTTGTTAGCAAGCACATGAAGGGATCCTGGTTCAAACCTTCCTCATCATTTGAGGGCTGACAGATTAGATGTAGCTGTCCAGAGTCACAGCGTGCCTTTGCTTTACACGTCTTGCTATTGATAGCAGAAAAAATATTCTGCTTTTGCTTAANCGGTTTGTTGGTATTAAACAAGGAGATAGGAGGAGGTTAGCTAAATGAGTTTTTTTCTATCAGTGTTGATATAGATACAGATGAATATGGATGCATAGCAAGGAAAAGAAGGACTCTCTTCTCCACAGGGAGCTGTTAGATTTCTACATTTCAGGAAGGAACGCATTTGCTACCATTCTGCAAAAACCTACAACTGACTTTTTTTCATTCACTGAAAGTTGCCTTTCTCTTTTCCTTCAGCCCACTGTGCCAGAGGAACCCCTGGAGCCTGGACTACACACAATCCCAGGGAAGCAAAGAAAGCATCCTTCGAGCTCTCCGTTGCGAAGGGCTCAGTGCAGCTTCACACAAACACATCCATAAACATTTATAAGCACTTTGGTAAACAATTCTGGCAACGTGACTATGACAGAAGCCTCATTGGAGAATTCTTACGTTTCACATCCATCAGCAACCACAACGCTTTCATCTTTATTTAGGACCCATTAGGCTGCACTCAGGAACGCGCCGTAGGTGTCATCTGAGGGGCTGCATTGTTGTCCACCTACTCACAAGTGGACACAAGGGCACAAAATGCCAGGCTTTTGTCAGCAGCTATTTTCAGCTTGGCAATAGCAATGGCACTGCTCAGATCCCCTAAGCCCTCTCTCTTTCCCCTCCCCTCCCTGCTCATAGGGCCGGCAGCAGCAGCTCCTGCATTTAAAGGGCGCAGGAATCCCTCCAGTTCAAATCCTTTGAGGCGTAAGAGAAGAGATTGATAACGCCGTGATATCACACTGTAGGATTCCTTTCTAAAAATGAATGCCTTGGTTACTTCAAGGAGTAAAAGCCAGAGCAAGTGGGCTTTAAGAACTTGGAATCGTTATCTCTGAAAGAAATTTCCTCTGCTGTACCAAAGGCAGATGCTCTGCAGCAGCGCTGATATCAAGGTACAGAACACCAAATCTAAACTTGTGATGAAATAACCATGATGCTTTTCCGCATGTTTAGGGATCAAACAAATAGCCAAGAAAACCTAATAATGGAATGAAGAAAAAGCCCAAGCAAAGATGCCACATACCTCCTTTGGGATTAAAGCAGGCATGTGTAATGGGAGCCCGAAGGGTAATGCATTCAGAAAGCTCTGAGTGCCTGAAAATGAAGCCTGAGAATGAAAGCACCTCTTGAGCCATAACTCCAGTGTCAGTGGTGTACAGCTATCATCTTTTCTCCTATTTTCCAGCTATTATCTAAGCGCTACTTGTCAGTTAAGATGGAACAGAGCAAGAATTTTCAGTGGCCTGGAAATCTTTTGTTGCCTCATTTCATACGCATATAGGAACGCTAAGAACAAAATTACAATTTTGTCATTGTGTTTAACTGACCTTTGGTTTACTGCTGCTGTGACAACCTTTTAAGGAGAGACACTGTGAAATGAAATGATACTTCAGCACTCTAATAGACTGAAAGTGTCTTTTTTTCTTTTTTTCTTTGAACCAGAATTTAACACCAGAAAGGTTAAAGCCCAGATCTACGATAAAAGAGAGAGAAGCGTATTTGTTAGCAAGCACATGAAGGGATCCTGGTTCAAACCTTCCTCATCATTTGAGGGCTGACAGATTAGATGTAGCTGTCCAGAGTCACAGCGTGCCTTTGCTTTACACGTCTTGCTATTGATAGCAGAAAAAATATTCTGCTTTTGCTTAACTGTTTCAACAAAGAAAAGTATTGCAATGGGAAAAGCTATGCACAATGTGCTCCCTGTCCACAATCTGACATTCTTTCATCACAGAGCTCCTTTGAGAATATTCACACTGGTGTTTGTTCCACTGCTTAAAGAATGAAATAGTAACTAGAGCATGGAAGAAAGCAGAATATATCCATAAGTTAGCAGTCAGCTAAGCCTCCCAACTCAATTACTTCATAACTGGAAATGGACAAGGCTCCAGACTCAAAGTAGGCTACGGATCTGAGTGGAATGCCTGAATTTTGAACTGACTGACAAAGCAGAGAAGGAGCACAAGTCTGGATTTGGATTCAATGTACTGGAGACTTCCTCTTAAAATGAGGAGACTCAGGCTGCAAGTTCTAATGTGTACAACATTTTATTCTCCTTAGAAAGTACTGAGGCAGCTGATAAATATATATATTTATAAGCTAGCTGTAAATGGTGGCTGGGGCTAATTTTGTACCAAGTTGCCGTACTCAGGCTGTTGCACCTGGGGGATGAGATGCAGCTCAGCTCCACTCTGCCCTCTCTTCATTCTCCGCCTCTTCTCACATGTTGGCACACGAGCTGCTGAAGCTGATTTTCCCGATTCAGAAGGGCTCTGCCCACTCAGTCGTTTTCATTTCATTTTTCCAGCTATTGTACAAACACCTTATTAACACCAAACCGTCTATTATCTTTTCCAATAATTACTTAGTTTTCCATCTAGCACTGAAGAACCTACTGTGCAAGAACTAGTATCTCACTTAATGCCACTTCTTACTGTTTTTCACAGGACCAGTCAGCTCATTCTCCTCTTCCTCCCACTCCCAACAACTACAGAGATGATGAACACAGGAGATGTCTTCCTGCACGGGGGAACATCTTCAGCCCCCGCTTAGTGCGACCTGGCCCGGTTCTCATTTAACCAAAAGCATCAAAATGAAGAAGTGATGCTCAGGTCCCAAACTGCTCTCATTGCAGAGCATTTCAGTACTCTCTACTCCGAGATGAGCAGACAGTGAAGTGCTTTGCTCACTCACAAAGCAAGCACTCAGATTGCAGTCACGCATCCCTGCGCTCGGCACTGCCTCCTGGTTCCTCAATTTCACACTTTGCTAGAAGCACAGAGCAGCAGCAAGTTTCAATTACTCACATCTAAAACACTTATCAATACTGGCGAGCCTCAACTGCGACGTTTGGAGCTCTGCTTCTGACACAGAGGCTGCATCCTTTTGAATTTGTTACCGCTGCCTGGTTATTGCTATTTTGACCACCACTTCTCCATGCTAAAGAGATACGTTAAAGGAGGAACAAGGCAACTGACACATCATTTATTACAAATAACATAAGTGGTAGCTTTTCTCAGCAAAGGAAAGAAACGTCTTTTACTTTAAGCTTAGAAGAAATGAAACACGTCCGCTGCGGCCGTAAGTAATGGCAGAAAGGACCCTTTGAAAATACTAAGTGCTCGCTGTGTTTATTCACACCCACAGAAATCGCATTCCGTTTGCCACGTGCAAGAATGGATTAACAGCCACAAATGGCGAGCGACTCGGTAAACTTCAACTCTGCAGAGTGAACTCATTTTTTGGCCTGTCAGCTCTGTTAGCATCACACGCATTGCCTGAGAAAACAGGAGATCATCTGAGGGAGCACAGTCATACGAGGTATCACTCCAGCAGCTCCTGAGCTGGTATAGCAGCAGTAACGTGGAGCGACCTCAGCCCCGCAGCCTTTTCTACATCAACACACACACTTACAGCCAGGGTTCAACTCGCTCTCTGCTTGCACCCAGGAGCAGCTCACAACCAGGAACACTCGGGGCCTTTTTTCTTATTTGATGTTCAGGAAAAAATAGTCATAGTCAGACTCACTGTTTAGCTGTCATCTGTTTTCCCCGTGTACTCTCTTAGCCCATGGAAATAGAGAAATGATGAGACGTGCCACTGGAGTTCACTCAGCATTTCCTATAATTATCCCTGCTGAGAAATTCATCTCAGAGAGAGTTTTGGGGTTGGACTTGCTATTGCTGTTGCTTGTTTTTTTTCCTCACTGAGAAAACAGATTAATTTCTTGGCAACAAAATCCTAATTAATCAAAAACACGGCTCTTTTCATTATTAGCTTCTTCATTGAAATAAAATATCAGATGTTTACTGTTGAAATTACAGTCTTGATTCAATGCGAAATCAGGTGGCTCTTCAGATTTGATTACAAAGATAAAAATGAGGTTTACTGACTCCACACAAGCGTTTATCTTCAGCTGCCATTCACTGATTACTGCAACAAATGATTTAACACGAGGAGGACTTCCCACAAACAACTGGAGAAGCGTGCTTCCCTCAAACCCGGCATCCTGCCAACCATCCCAGCAGCAGAGAGCTGCCTTCGGACCTTCTCAGCCTCGTTGCAGCAGTTGTGAGAAGGAAAACGTTTCCGAGCATGAGCTGGCCCACGCATAGAGGCCACGCGGGGCAGCACTCATCCTGAGATCAGTGTAGGGCGCCTTTGCTTTTCGGTGTGCGCAGTCTTCCTTTGTGGCCGCTGCAGCAGGAGCAGCAGCTTTGCATGCTAACACCCCATCCATCACCTGACTGCGTTTTCTTTGTGAGCCGCATCTCTCCTACTGAAGACGGTGGCAACATTCCCAGAACTGGGAGCTTTTGTTTCCTCATAATTGAGTGAACCTGACTGCATTCTGAGTCAATCCAAACCTCCCGTTCGAATCAAAACATAACCCGGCTTCTGATTGTCGAGCTTAATTTGCTTAAAACACGTCTCTTGATGTTAGATTGCGTATACTGTAATTTTAACAGGAAAAAATATTGAACCTGGCTTATCTGATACTGTCTTTCTTTAATCACGCTTGCATATGAAATCCAACTGCTGAAAAGTCAAATCAAAACCAGCAGCGATGTTTGCTTTGTCAAATTTTTTCCCCAGGTTTCTCAGATTCGGCGCTTCAGAAAGCAGAGATACGTCTGAACCTCGATAGCATGAAAGACAGTATCCTTTCCTCAATTCTTTCCCTCTAATATGACGAAATGACTTTTAGTAACGTATATACTGTCAGCAGAGACCAAAGGACTGCGCATACGATCACGTTCGTGGGCTTCTCGCAGTTACCGCTACTCTTAAACACAGCGCAGCCACGCTCGCCTCAAGGCGCAGCGAGGCGGGAACGCGGCCGCCGCGCGCGCCGCAGCCGTTGGGACGGGCGGCGGGAGAGGCGCGCGCCGCCGGCCCACCAACCCGCCGCTCTGATTGGCCGAGCGGCGCGCGAGGCCGCCAGCTGATTGGTCGGTCCCGCCCCAACCGGAGGCTCCGCGCTCTCGGTTCAAACATCCGCGCGGAGCTGCGGCGACCGCCCCAGCGCATCCCCGATGAGCTCCGCCCGTCGGCAGGGCGGGGCGGGGCGGTCCCGCGCCGCCGAGATGGGCTCCGGAAACAAGGTACCGCGGCCGGGCCCCTTCCTCCCCGGCGTCGTAACGCTCGCTCGGCCCCGTCCCTCCCGTCTCCCCGCTTCTCTCCGCAGGAGAACCGTCCCGACGCGCCGCTGCGGACTCCCCCGAAGCAGGCGGGCTGCTGTCAGCCGCTCGCCACGCCCCCCAAGCCCGGGGCGGCCCTTCCCGCCGAGCCCTGGACGCCCACCGCTAACCTGAAGGTGCTGATCAGAGCCGCCAGCCCCGAGATCCGCAGCCGCGAGCTGAGCCGGTGCCAGGTACCCGTGGGCCGTTTGCTTTGCCCTCTTTGCAGCGGGCCATGTGAGGCCGTCCCTCGCAGCCCTCCCGCCGGCAGGAAAGCTCCTTAACGTTTCTACACTGAGCTCTCGTCTCGCTCTGCGTAGGAGCACTCAGCGGGAGACGAGCGCGGAAGGCCTCAGAAGACGCGCAGGGAGAAGAGCTTGGGATCGCTGTGCCACAAATTCCTGGCTCGGTACCCCGATTACCCCAGCGCTGAGGAGAACTACTACATTTGCCTCGATGAAGTAGCTGAGGAGCTCAGTAAGTTGGTGGATGTGCTATTGCACGAGCCCATCGAGCACCCTGCTGTTCTGCCGTACTCCATCGCAGTATGAACACTTAAACCCTCCACCTCCTCACTCCTACCCCAGTTCTTTTAAACCAGCTTCTCCAACCTGCTGAACTTAACAAATAAACTTAACATTAAACACCGAAGTTATGCAGAGAGCACCAATAAACCAGTTGGTTTGTGGGGTTTTTTTGACATAGAAATGATGGCTCAGAGTCCAAATCGCTAACACAAAGCTGAAGCTTTCCTGCTGTCAGAACCGTGAAACTCCAATACTCTGCTCTTTTATGAAGCCCATCATAGTCACAAACCACACTGCTGTAACAGTGTTTGAATTGTTACCGCACATTGTAGGATAGCACCTAAAAGCCAATTATAAAGCAATTGTGTAGTGAGAGTTTCCAAGAACGTTTCATTTCTGCCTTTCATTTGTGCAGAGTTTGAACGCAGACGTATCTATGACATAGTGCATGTGTTGGAGAGCCTGCACATGGTGAGCCGCCTTGCCCAAAACAAATACATCTGGCACGGGAAGCATCACCTTGCCAAAACCCTGCAAACCTTGAAGAAAGCTGGAGAAGAGAACAAATACATGCTCCTAATTGAGACCATCAAGAAAAGAGAGTACAAGTTTGATTTGGATGGAAAAAGAAGTGAAGAAGTGCTAAGATCTTTCAGCACCAGTGAGCAAGCAGAAATGTGTTCTGTGGAGCTCCCAGGAATGGAATTCCGTGCTGGTAAGGTTTCTCCATAACACCAAGAACAACACGTGCTCATGATGATGAATATCTATAACAAATAGATAAATCACAGGGCAGGTGATAGGAGAGATGCAAGGGAATACATCCCAGTTTTGTAGTCAGATGTGGCATCCACCTGATTTCCCGATGCTTGCTGTGTAGAAACTCAATTCTGGGCTCGGTGCTGGCCCTGCCTAGTTGTTGTGTTGTTTGTTCTCCTCCTTGTTGCTGACAAATTTCTACAGCGTTATACAAATGTTTGTAGCTGGCATGTCACTTAATGCTTTAATCCTCTTCTCCCGTCTGCTGCAGCCTCTGTAAATAGCAAGAAAGACAAGTCACTGCGACTGATGAGTCAGAAATTTGTGATGCTGTTTCTTGTATCAACCCCACAAATAATAAGCCTTGAAGTTGCTGCTGAAATCTTAATTGTAGATCAGTTAGAAGACTTCGATAAAAGCAAGTTTAAAAGTAAGTTAAAGGCTGCTGTTCCCATCTGCTTCTTGATCCTTCTCTAAAATCAAGCATGAGCTAAATGAGCAAATCTGGTACAAGACTGTGCAGTGTGAAGTGCTGTCACCTTAACCTTGCTGTGAAGGTACTGTCCAAGTCCTTACAGCTTAAGCACATGAGGAAGCGAAACCCGATGTCGTAAAATAATGAAGAAACAATTGGCAGTTACCCTTCTTTCAGTTCCCTGTGCATTTCCTCTCCATTCAAATGGAAAGGTGCTTCGAGGCCTAGGCTGGAGTGTTCTAATAGTTGAGAACATGTGCTTGCTCTTGAGGGATCAAGAATTCATCTTGCGTTTCCTTCTTAATTATACTCTTTATTTCTCAAGCTCACCTTTTATTTTTTATTCTTTTCTTCTGTATGAAACTGTATAAATGCAGCAAAAAAGCTGTGATGTCTGTGATGTTAAGTCATAACACACCAAAACAGTTCTCATAAATGAAGACTTTTCCTTTCAACCACTAAAAATACACCACAGCTTTTGTAATCAGATCAGTTGTAGCTTGTTATCAAAAATTGCTCTGCTTTATGTGCGTTTGTTTCAGCCAAAATCAGGAGGGTTTACGACATAGCAAATGTTCTCAGCAGCCTTCAGCTTATCAAGAAGGTTTACATCACAGAGGAGAGAGGCAGAAAACCAGCATTTAAATGGACAGGACCCGAAGTCACACCAAACACCCAGGGTACGTACGTGTAACTTCCTTTTGTTTTGCTGATGGCTGTGATTCCCATTTTCTCTCCCAGAAAGCTGTGAACCGAAATACTGAGTAAAAGCAGCACCAAGTCCTCCACACGCACCTCACTGCAGTTGGTTCTCAGCAGCACAGCAATTCTTGGAGCAGCACATATGAGCCACACAGTATATGTTCTTATTCTGAGACCCCCATTTCCTTTTCTACCACTGCCAATACTTCAGCAGTTATAAGCCAAGCTCGAGTAATTGCTTTTAATTACTGCACATGTGACTACATATATATCATACAGACTCTTCTGTTTGTTCTGCCTTCTAGCTACAAAGCTTGAAACAACACCTGCACCCTGCATCTCACATATTTCAGAATCCACCACCACCGTACAGCAATGTGCAAAAAACCTTTTTCCTTCAAGAGGAAAGCAAAACTTCACTCGGCATCCATCCCTGATGAAGTTACTTGGAAGTACAGAAAGCAACAGAAGGAAGATCCAATCTGCTCCAACCAGTCCAGTTAAAATAAGCACAGGTACATAGCTGCAAACTGTATTTGTCCATCTCTTTCTAGTCGTGTTTTTCACTTGAATGTGCAGTCTTGTGTTAGATGTGCAGGCTTGCCTCCCTCTGATAGAAGATGTGGACAGGTGGATATGCCTGCTTACAAGAACTAATTTGAACATAAGAAAGCAACAAAATGGGGGAAATCAAGTGTATGTTGTCTGTAAATCTTGAGGCCTTAAAAGAGCAATAGCAAAAACAAATCTAAATTAATCCATATTCAGAGAATAAGCTCTGCAATCAATGGCAATAATGGTAGAAATAACACAGCCTGAAGGTAGTATTTCACTTAAGCATTTTGATACGTTATCAGTTATGTTGTGTTTTTGTTTTCTCCCTTGAAGCAGGTACAGATGAGAATGTATCAGTTGACACAAGTGAAACTGCTCAGCTTGCAGCAGTCCCTCAGCATCAGCTGGAAGGACCAAAGTAAGTTTGCACATGTTGTGTTTGGAAGCTTTTCATCACTGGCTGTTAAGTTTAATCTATGCTTATTTGGAGTTGGGCGGTGATCTGCAAAAACCTTGTCACCTCTGACTGTATACTTTTTTTTCCACTTAGAGTTTTCTGTTCAGTTTATCCAGACACACAAATTCACACTGTGTAACATAAAAAAAATAACCACTCGAGGCATTTCTGCAGGAAAACATTAAAATGCGTGTTCTGTCTTGCTTTTTTGTTTTAAGGACACCAAAAGAAGTGACAAAGAATCTGTTGGGATCCACTTTGGAGCACAGCGTGCCCCAGCCTGAGGCAGCTCCCAGGGCCAACACTCACAATGCTGCACCCCCTCCCAAGTCACTTATCACTCAGCCATTAAGTGCCTTACCTCCCAGCCACTGCTCAGCACTGCCAGTCACACTACCTCAGCCTCACTCTGGAGCCTCCGATGCAGTATATCTGCCTCCTTTCCAAGCCCACGCTGTGACAACGTACGGCCCGAGTTTCATGCCTCTACCGTGTGCTAATGTGACAGGAATTAAAAGTACCAATCCAAAAGCATTACATGAAATGACCACCAGGGAAGGGGACAACTGCACAGCTGCAGCTGATCCAGGAAAGGCCATGGCAGCTCAAGAAAGATGTGAATCTTCCTCAAAGAGGTGCCTTAAGAGATCGCAAGCACTGCAAGAGAATAACTTGATGATTAAAATGCACAGAAGCAATGAGGAAAGCCTTGATAGTGCTATGGTAAGTTAATTGCTGTAACCCTGGCTCAGAGCTTAGTAATGGGGCCATCTATTCATTTCCAAAGTGATTTAGGAGCTGTAAGGTACGAGGTTAACACAATGAATAATACCAAATGGTATTATAGCCAAGATATTTTATAGATAGCATAGTTAGATTATTCTGATAGAAAAGAATCAAAATAAAGGGGGAAAAATTGCTCACCAGCATCCAAGGCTCACCAAAAGAAACACCAAAGGAGAAATCTCCAACAAGAGATCCTTCCCCAGTGCTGGTCAGCCCTTAAATGGGGTCTGGGAGAGGTGGAGCCAGACTCCACCCCTTCTGCTCACACAGGTGCACTGCCTTCACCTGTGCTCCTGCAGCTGACTCAGTGCCCACCTCAGGTGATCCATCAGTGGTTCAGGCCATGATTCAGCAGTTCCCATGCAGGACCCTAATGTGTTGTTGTATTCTTACATTAACTGTAGAGAAGCCTCTCGGGCAGCTGAGTTTTGTTGTAGTGCTTGGTTTGGGTTTTTTATATAGAAAACATAACCATGGTATTTGGAAAGCATCAGGCAGAATATACAGGATACAACACAACGTAAATCTTCACAAAGCCAGCCTAGGATCAGGGTGTATTCTCTCATTTCCCCATCACGTTTTTGTTCCTGAAAAGGTGTGTCAAAGTACAAACACTGTCAGAAAGAAACAATTCCTGATGCGTTATTTCAAGACTCTTTCAATCTGTTTATGCAGTGGTGCTGAAGTAGCTCCTGTTACTCATGCTTACACAGGGATCTGCTTTTCTGACCAGTAACACACGTGGCTATCACAGTACATGAGTAGTTAAGAATGCCATGCCTCTTACAGTGTCTGCTTTCTTTTTCCATACGTAGCTTTTTTTAAAAGGAGAACCCACTGAGCAAAAGAGACCACCTTCCAACGGCTCACAAACCAATTGTGAAATGGACAGCTTCCAGGAAGAGAAACAAAACAGACCTCAAACACTAGATCCAAGTGTGGCAAGCTCTTCTGACCAACACAAAAGAGAATATGCTCCAGAAAATGAGGACAGAACCAAAACAGGAATGGCGTTCGTCATTCCTGCTCGTGAGGTGAGCTTAGCCAGACACCACAGCATTTCTTGCTGTTAAATGCAAAAACACACGTGGAACAATCTGAAAAAGAAACCAAACTGGAATAACTACACAAATACAGATTTGCCTTACTTGGATTATTATAAAGCTTGCTTTAAAAACAAAAAAACAGCTTAGCATAGGACTCCCCTATAAGAGGAAACAAAATGATTTTCAGGCTTTGACTGGGATGAAGATATCTAAGTAGATGGAAGCCATACTGAATTCTCATACCGTCCCAGACTGTTACTTATAAACATTTATTTCACCATGCTTTGATTCACAGCAGAACTGTGGTAAAACTCACTGCTCCACAGTTCAGACTTACTGCTACAGCCAAATTGCAAATCACGTGCAGTTCTGTTGACAAAAGCAGAACACAGAAATGCCAAAGGATTGTCTTCTGATATTTGCCATGAAAAAAAGACACAATGTAGGAACAAGGTGACATTACACTAAGCCCAGATGTTTCCTCTTAAAAAAAAAAATTCCTCATGAGGGTTTCTTTTGCCTAGTTGAACTGCACTGTGTTAACTGCACGTAGGTTTGAAGTTCCTCTCTGAGCACATTGTCAGGGGATGAGGCCAGGTGACTTGTGTGGATGAGGACAACCTCACTTTAGAGCACGGTTTTGATTAGACCACGTCCAGTTTCAGACAGCAGCCAGTATGGGCATGGAATGCTGAGACCTGGGGATGTGAGGGATGAAGAATAAGAAAGTGGCAAGGGGAATGCAACTGTGAAGGAAAGCTTATTTTTTCCTTACACCTATGGGGTAAAGGTACATCGTCTTCTTTTTCAGACCTTTTTTCCATCTGGCTACCTTATTCCTCTTACTCAGTGCACTCAACACAGCAATAAGGCATGTCTTCTTAATAGAGAGAATACTGGGATATGTTCATTGCAGCACCCTGGTACCTACAGCTCACCCACTGCAGGTGAGTACTAAATGAAATACATGCACGTACACCTGGCTTTAAGGATTGTGGGTCAGGTTCCTCCTACCAGAGTCATGAAATTGCAATGCAAGGTCTCTAATTTCAATTACCAGTCCTTCCAATGTTGTTTTTTTCTGTTTCAGGTGTCATTCCAATGACAGCATCTGAACTGACAGCAGTTAACATTCCAGCTTTTCAAATAACGTCCTTAAACATCACGCTAACACCAACTTCTATAGCTACTGCACCTGTACTGAGCAACTCCTGTCTCAATTCTGGCAACGTCAGCTCTGTCCCAAATCCAGGTTCTTCACTTCTGGACTTTGCACTGCAGCACGGAAGACTGATAGCTGCTGGTGTGCAAGTTCCTCCAAATCCTGTTCTGCAACATATCCCAACCCCATTGCAGCCAGAAAGCATTAACCATAGCTCACAAAACGTGACCTTACAAGAAAAGGTAAGAAACAGTGGATTGCAACTGCTTCACCATTGGTTGAGTGGGAATTAACAATGCAGTAATTCTTGAAGAAGGTAACAGTTTAAAAGGAGCACTTTTCCTGTTCTTATTCATAACTCAGCACTGCCTCCCAGAAGGGCAGGCAGGGAGGTCTTGCGACAGCACGACAGAATTGAGAGGTTAGAAAGGAAGAAAAAGTACCTTACTTGTTGAGAAAGTGGAGCCACCTGGAGGGGCTGAAGGAGGATCAGGTGTGAAGAGTCTTTGAGAGGATGCTGGATGGATCCAAAATGACATGCTCTTAGAAACAGTCTACTTTCTGCCCCTTCTCCTAATTGACTCTCAGTTCCATTTCTATAGTACTGCATTGCCTATGGTTTGTTGGTATTAAAGGAAATAGAAATAAACTCATTTACCTAATCTCCTCCTGTCAGTGTAGATACAGATGAATACGGATGCATAGCAAGGAAAAAAAGGACTCTCTTCTCCACAGGGAGCTGTTAGATTTCTACATTTCAGGAAGGAACGCATTTGCTACCATTCTGCAAAAACCTACAACTGACTTTTTTTCATTCACTGAAAGTTCCCTTTCTCTTTTCCTTCAGCTCACTGTGCCAGAGGAACCCCTGGAGCCTGGACTACACACAATCCCAGGGAAGCAAAGAAAGCATCCTTCGAGCTCTCCGTTGCGAAGGGCTCAGTGCAGCTTCACACAAACACATCCATAAACATTTATAAGCACTTTGGTAAACAATTCTGGCAACGTGACTATGACAGAAGCCTCATTGGAGAATTCTTACGTTTCACATCCATCAGCAACCACAACGCTTTCATCTTTATTTAGGACCCATTAGGCTGCACTCAGGAACGCGCCGTAGGTGTCATCTGAGGGGCTGCATTGTTGTCCACCTACTCACAAGTGGACACAAGGGCACAAAATGCCAGGCTTTTGTCAGCAGCTATTTTCAGCTTGGCGATAGCAATGGCACTGCTCAGATCCCCTAAGCCCTCTCTCTTTCCCCTCCCCTCCCTGCTCATAGGGCCGGCAGCAGCAGCTCCTGCATTTAAAGGGCGCAGGAATCCCTCCAGTTCAAATCCTTTGAGGCGTAAGAGAAGAGGGAGAAACACCAAGCAGCACCGTAAGTACAGCATGGGGGATTCTGCTGCCATTTGATAGAAGGGTTTGGGTCTTTTTCCCAACAGGTGGTAGAAATAGCACGAATGCATAGGTAATACCATGCCTGAGCTCAGCTGGCTTGGACTTGGTGCAGGAACACAGGCAGAAAGGACACTATGAAAGGAAAAGCTGATAGCGTAGCATTGGGTCTGGACAAAGGAACAGCCCAAAAGCCACGGAAGGAAAGGGTTGGGTTTTTAGGTGGGTTGGCTTTAAGTCACAACTAAGTAATTGATTCCAACACCAGGACATCCTATCTTCTGGAGGTGCCAGCTTGCATTTCTCCAAAAGCACGCAATGAGCAAAACCTGGTATTACTACGCAAGCAGTAACAGCTCACTGGGAACAATACAGACAAAATCTAAAGCTTCAGCCAGGAGAGTGGGCTTCCTCCTATCAGTTTGCCTATTGCATGCTTCATACTACACCACCTAAAACACCCTTTGGGTCTGCAGAACCCTCATTCGCCCACATTGGTGTGGTCTATGCCAGAAATAAGGGAAGAAACACTCAGATCACACCATGATGGTGCATGGCATTACCCTAATTAACCTATAACTTACACTTATATACTTATGCAACACTTACAAAGCTTTTGCCAATGAGTAACACAAAAATGGATGGAGGGGAGCGGGAGGAAATCAACTGGAAACATCAAAAGATATAACAGCAACTTTTGTTACGGATAAACAACAGGACCATGGCCCTAACTACTCCAGTAGTCCCAGTGAGAAGGACCATCATCCTCAGTGCTGTGTTAGACATGCACAAGTGCTCCAGATGTTTCTGTGAAGCCAACAAGTACAGCATAGGATGAGCTGAATCTAGCTCAACCCTCCCTACCAAAAGCAGCTGGGTATTTTTACCCCGGTGGTGGGGGTGAGGTGAGCAGCACTAGGGGGTCAGGCAAGGCAGTGGCAGTCACAGGATGGGACAGCAGTTATTAGATAGCAGGACCATGTCCTCACCCCACTGACACTTCCCACAGACTTCGACTGGGATAAGAACTGCTGGTGTAGTCTTGATATAGTGGTTTCCTTTGATATTGCCATTGCTTACTACATAGAGAGTCAGTATTTTTCTACTTTAACTGATCCAGGTGAACAACTCTGCCTAGGACTAAAACAGAGCTGCAGGGGGCATCCCCAAAACCTCACAGGAAAGGGTTTACTGTGACTTCTCTCTGCTACAGCTTCCCATCAGGTGATACCAAAGCAGCATGGAAAATGTGTGTGCATGCCCAGTCATGTTCCCATAATTAGCTCAGGAGCAGTGGTTCTTCTAAGAGCTCTAACCACAGCCCGTAGCAGCACGAGGCTCACTATCAAGCACTATCAGCCTTCCCAAGGTTACTTTCTTCCCTCCAGCTAATGATGTAATGAGAATTACTTTCCAACAAGGATTCTCTTGTCACAGTNCTGCTGCGTTGTGGTTATCGAGGCAAAGAGTCTTTGGGTGGGGTCATCCAGAAGTGGGACTCCCTCCTGCTGAGCTCAGGCACACTAGTTCATACATGCTATGTGACAGCAGCTCGTGTTCAGAAAGAAAGCTCCAGTTCTTTCTGCCCCTTACTGATTAAATACAGTTTTCCCCTTCTTCAGAATACATGTACCCTTCTCTGAGCAAGAAAAACCCCGACAGAAAGCCAGCAGTCAACATAGAACGTAGGACACAACACCAGTAATTTAATTTCATTAAACATAAAGTCAGAGTGACAGTTATTTGTAATTTTTATCTGAACAAATGTGTTTTACATTGCAGCGTAAATAATTCTTAAGTTTTATGTAAGTCAACAGTTCTTTTTTTGTTTGTTTCAAAGACTTCTTCAATTAACTTAACAGAAGAGGATCACTGGACATAAGAACAAAGGAAATTCTATCTCTGGCCTTTTAGAAAGACATAAACCATGTACACGCTCACAGTACTTCCTTTGTGCAACATATGGACTGAGTGATGGACTGTACCTGTCTGTACAAAGACACTTTCACCTTGCTTTGCATAGCAGAAAAGCAAAGCAGAAGACACAAGATGCAGAGCTCTGCTGCAATGCTTCAGGTAAGCCTGCTGTAAAGACATCCAGCCCTATCTTTCTCAGCAAAGCTGGTTGTAGTTCTAAAGCATTCAGGCTGTCCCAGGATTGTGGTTTTGCCAGTTCCAAGACACAGCACAGCTCATCGTGCGTGCAGCGTGCTATCAGTAACAATGCCTGCTAACACTGTCAGCAAGTCTGTGCCCAGTTGTCAGTTCCCTGCCACTTAGAGTTTTCCTTGTGGAATGCGTGAGGTTCCTTGGGAGGCTGTGTCAGTAGTACCTGAGTTTGTGCATGGAGCAGATGCTGTGTTTGGCCCTCCTGGTTTGTAGAAGTTTTCTGTCATCGTCTCAGGCTCCAGGGGTTCCTCTGGCACAGTGGGCTGAAGGAAAAGAGAAAGGCAACTTTCAGTGAATGAAAAAAAGTCAGTTGTAGGTTTTTGCAGAATGGTAGCAAATGCGTTCCTTCCTGAAATGTAGAAATCTAACAGCTCCCTGTGGAGAAGAGAGTCCTTTTTTTCCTTGCTATGCATCCGTATTCATCTGTATCTACACTGACAGGAGGAGATTAGGTAAATGAGTTTATTTCTATTTCCTTTAATACCAACAAACCATAGGCAATGCAGTACTATAGAAATGGAACTGAGAGTCAATTAGGAGAAGGGGCAGAAAGTAGACTGTTTCTAAGAGCATGTCATTTTGGATCCATCCAGCATCCTCTCAAAGACTCTTCACACCTGATCCNGAATCAGTGCCCCTCCAAAGGGCACAGCTGATAACCAGAGGTGCAAACCATTCTCCTCAGGGACAGATCTCGGTGCTGCTGCAGCTGTGCAGGACCCACCCGGCAGCCTGATTTCACTGCAAATGGAAAAAAGCTTTGAGTCTTCAATCACAAAGCTTATCTTTCTCTCATTTTAAAATGGTTCAAGTGTTATTTTGACTGTTTTCAGGGGGGAAAAAAAGTGACACATGTGAATGAAATAGGAAATAAAACAGCAGAATGAGAAAATTTGACCCAGGTGAGCTATTTCTCCCTGTTCCTTTATCACCCTATTTAAAAGAAAAGGGAAAAAAAAACTTCAACAGTGCTATTCCATGAAAGCATTCCCAACGAAGAAGGAAACAAACCTTAACCCACTCCTTGCATACAGTTTCCTCAGTTGCATCACATTTCTGCTTCTGACTTGTTCCACTGCAGATAAGCACAGCTCAAGGCAAGCTGGGTTTTTCTCTCCTGTGCATCATTAGTACCTCCTAGCTGTCAGAGCAGCAAGAGANTGTAGAAGTTTTCTGTCATCGTCTCAGGCTCCAGGGGTTCCTCTGGCACAGTGGGCTGAAGGAAAAGAGAAAGGCAACTTTCAGTGAATGAAAAAAAGTCAGTTGTAGGTTTTTGCAGAATGGTAGCAAATGCGTTCCTTCCTGAAATGTAGAAATCTAACAGCTCCCTGTGGAGAAGAGAGTCCTTTTTTTCCTTGCTATGCATCCGTATTCATCTGTATCTACACTGACAGGAGGAGATTAGGTAAATGAGTTTATTTCTATTTCCTTTAATACCAACAAACCATAGGCAATGCAGTACTATAGAAATGGAACTGAGAGTCAATTAGGAGAAGGGGCAGAAAGTAGACTGTTTCTAAGAGCATGTCATTTTGGATCCATCCAGCATCCTCTCAAAGACTCTTCACACCTGATCCTCCTTCAGCCCCTCCAGGTGGCTCCACTTTCTCAACAAGTAAGGTACTTTTTCTTCCTTTCTAACCTCTCAATTCTGTCGTGCTGTCGCAAGACCTCCCTGCCTGCCCTTCTGGGAGGCAGTGCTGAGTTATGAATAAGAACAGGAAAAGTGCTCCTTTTAAACTGTTACCTTCTTCAAGAATTACTGCATTGTTAATTCCCACTCAACCAATGGTGAAGCAGTTGCAATCCACTGTTTCTTACCTTTTCTTGTAAGGTCACGTTTTGTGAGCTATGGTTAATGCTTTCTGGCTGCAATGGGGTTGGGATATGTTGCAGAACAGGATTTGGAGGAACTTGCACACCAGCAGCTATCAGTCTTCCGTGCTGCAGTGCAAAGTCCAGAAGTGAAGAACCTGGATTTGGGACAGAGCTGACGTTGCCAGAATTGAGACAGGAGTTGCTCAGTACAGGTGCAGTAGCTATAGAAGTTGGTGTTAGCGTGATGTTTAAGGACGTTATTTGAAAAGCTGGAATGTTAACTGCTGTCAGTTCAGATGCTGTCATTGGAATGACACCTGAAACAGAAAAAAACAACATTGGAAGGACTGGTAATTGAAATTAGAGACCTTGCATTGCAATTTCATGACTCTGGTAGGAGGAACCTGACCCACAATCCTTAAAGCCAGGTGTACGTGCATGTATTTCATTTAGTACTCACCTGCAGTGGGTGAGCTGTAGGTACCAGGGTGCTGCAATGAACATATCCCAGTATTCTCTNTACTACATAGAGAGTCAGTATTTTTCTACTTTAACTGATCCAGGTGAACAACTCTGCCTAGGACTAAAACAGAGCTGCAGGGGGCATCCCCAAAACCTCACAGGAAAGGGTTTACTGTGACTTCTCTCTGCTACAGCTTCCCATCAGGTGATACCAAAGCAGCATGGAAAATGTGTGTGCATGCCCAGTCATGTTCCCATAATTAGCTCAGGAGCAGTGGTTCTTCTAAGAGCTCTAACCACAGCCCGTAGCAGCACGAGGCTCACTATCAAGCACTATCAGCCTTCCCAAGGTTACTTTCTTCCCTCCAGCTAATGATGTAATGAGAATTACTTTCCAACAAGGATTCTCTTGTCACAGTTAGAGAGAATCAGTGCCCCTCCAAAGGGCACAGCTGATAACCAGAGGTGCAAACCATTCTCCTCAGGGACAGATCTCGGTGCTGCTGCAGCTGTGCAGGACCCACCCGGCAGCCTGATTTCACTGCAAATGGAAAAAAGCTTTGAGTCTTCAATCACAAAGCTTATCTTTCTCTCATTTTAAAATGGTTCAAGTGTTATTTTGACTGTTTTCAGGGGGGAAAAAAAGTGACACATGTGAATGAAATAGGAAATAAAACAGCAGAATGAGAAAATTTGACCCAGGTGAGCTATTTCTCCCTGTTCCTTTATCACCCTATTTAAAAGAAAAGGGAAAAAAAAACTTCAACAGTGCTATTCCATGAAAGCATTCCCAACGAAGAAGGAAACAAACCTTAACCCACTCCTTGCATACAGTTTCCTCAGTTGCATCACATTTCTGCTTCTGACTTGTTCCACTGCAGATAAGCACAGCTCAAGGCAAGCTGGGTTTTTCTCTCCTGTGCATCATTAGTACCTCCTAGCTGTCAGAGCAGCAAGAGAGCTGATTGATAGGGTCTGAAACAGCTTAATGCCATGACTGTTCCATGGCAGCTGAGGATGGATTGAGCTGAGATCAGACAGGACACCCGTGTCCAGCGCACACAGTAAGACACTGGGGTAAAACTCAAGCTGCTTACACTACCTGCTGTCACATCACTATTGTGACAAGCTCCCCTCTTTTATGTGGTATCAGAAGAAAATTCTCACGTGGAAGGCTTGAATCAGCATTCAAAATCCTTTTCTTAGTTAAGAACGTTCAGTGGTGGATTTAATCAAATCAAAATGGGACCAGCCGACTTCGAAAGATCTATAATAAGAAAGTGACTGGCTTTCCAAGAAGGACAGAGGTGGTCCGAGCCAGGAGCATGAACAGCCTGATAACAGGACGTGCAGATGATGAGATGACATCCCAGACTTTCCAGAAACAATGACTCAAACAAGAAAACAGAAGGGCAAACTGCAGATCATGGCCGCTCCATCTGCGTGATAGCACAATCATCAGGGGCACTTACTGAGCACAGGCTGGTGAACAATGCTCAGCTCCTGGCTCTGGCACTGCTCTCTCGTGTGACCTTGAGCAAATCACTCCCATAGCCACTGCAATAGGAAGCACAACAGTCCCCCTCTCTCAGATATTTAGATTTCTAACAATCATCAGGAAACAAAAGCCCCTTAGGAAGCAGACCACTCCACAACAGCTGTGCAGCAGTGGTCTCGAAGCACAGTGACCAACCTGGTTCTGTTACAGCATCCTCAGAAGTAACATCACACCTTCATAGTGGAATTCACCCAGATACTAACTGGATGGTGTGACATCACACCGACAGAAAAACCTGCCTTGAAACACGTCACTGAGGAAGCTCAACAACACTCTGCAAGTAATGCAGCACAATTTGCACAAGCAGATCCTAGCTCGGGGCTACCTGGGAAGAGCAGATGAAGGGAAATAAGTAAACGTCACTTTTCCTATTGGATTTACTCATGTAATTTATTTTCCAGGTTACCCTTCGCATACGAGGATGCCAAACTGGGGTGGTGGAGCCAAATGCGGTGCCTGCGAAAAAACAGTGTACCATGCTGAGGAAATTCAGTGCAATGGAAGGAGTTTCCACAAGACATGCTTCCTCTGCAGTAAGTGCAAAGTTAAAACCATGCCATTTCCATAGCTCTTCCCTTACAGCTAGTACACTTCCTTCTGTATTACCTTGCATCCAAGCAGAAGATGCTCATAGTTGACCTCACTAAACCTGCTTGCTTACGGAACATTTAGAACAGGACTTAAGAGCCCAAGCAGAGTACAGGGTGGTAGGAATAACCAGCACCACAGCAAACTTGAGAGGGACAATCTGTAAGGTTCATGCATTTATCACTGAGAAAGCTCAAAGCAGAGCTGGCACACAGTAATCATCCTACCTGGAGAACAGCATAGTGACACTGACTGTAGCCTGATGCTCCCTAGGAACCTTATGGATCCTAACTGACCAAAGGAAACACTGCTACCATATGCTGCCATGGGTACAGCACTGCCTTCAGCTCAAGGGAGGGGATAAGGAGGGAGCAGAGTAACTGAGTTTGTTCAGCTGCACTGTTTTAATTAACTGACTCTAAAAAGTCAGTTTTGAGGGGTCCTCATCTGTAAGGATGACTGATTGAGCCTCAGAGACAACACCCACCAAAGAAAAAAAACCAACTGTGTTACATTGCTTTATCAACTGAAGGATGCAAAACTACTTCAAAACAACTGTACTTCTCAAGAGCAACATCCAGTTTTCTGAAAGGCCGGTCTGCTGCTCCTCATCAGCTCTTCATAACCCTTTCCCCATGAGCCACATCTCTCTCAGGATCCTAGCTTCTCCTTCGTGAAGCACACTGTGTTTTTTGTTAGGGACACCAGAGTGCTACAGAAACATGGTACCTAAATCAAGCCCCAGGAAATCTTGCCTTCCACACCACGAAGTAGCATACTGCAGCTTCCAGGCCAACAAGCCTGGAAGAACTAAACCAGTGCTCTTGAGACAGAAGTCAGTCTTACTAAGACACAACAGGAGGTGACTCCTTTTATGGATCATCCCCAAAAAAATCACTTCATACAGTAAAGTTAACAGGTATCTATCATCAAGATCTCCCACCACCACCCTGAGAGCACCTCAGTCTCCTCCATCCCCACATTCCAGACATTCCCATTTCACTTACTCTTCTCCCCCATGCACTGCTAATGCTGGGCAGGCAGCTTCCTCCGTGGATGAGTCTGCACTAGAAAAATAAGCAAGAAGGCAGCATCAGTTTGGCCACACTCACCCTCAAGGACAAGAATAAACCTTCAGCTGGAGACACCTAAATGCTTTGCAGACAACCTGAAGGACACACATGAGCCTTGCTTCACTTTCTCCTAACCTTCTGCCTAAAACACTGTGCAAGTATTCCCCCCCACCACCCCGCTAAAGAAATTCAGTTCTTGGCAACCTTCAGGCAGTTCATACAGGATGGCACAGAAATGCTATTTATGAGAAAAGCTTTAATTAGACATGCTTTGTTCAATGATAGAAGGCTATACGAAAGGAGAAGTCAAACAAATAGACTGCTGTCTAAGAAAAATAAACAGCTGCTGGGTCATAGTTAACAGTATTTCCCTCCCATATAAATCCTCAGCCACCTAATACTGGAACAAATTTAAGCTTCCTTTTTGATACAAATGATCCCTTCCAAATGACTTGTGATAAATAACATTGACTCAGTAAGTTTACTGCTTTTAGTATTATTTGCCTACTGGATTCCCAAGTGTGAACTAATTCATCAAAAAGTTAGATACTAAAAAAACAAAAAGGTCAAAAAATGAAGGATGCAGTGAAGTCTGGCTGCTAATAACAGGTACATTAATTGGCTGGATTCACAAGCACCAATCACCAGCTTTGCACTGGATCCTTCAGCATCACATACTACGTTCATGGGCTCTTCAGTGAATCAGTTATAGGATTTTATTTCACAACACACACGCAAGAAAGGATCCTCTCTATACCCAATCTCAGGTACAAAACCTAAATCAGTGTAGTTGAGCTTTTAATTCATTTGATGACAATGACTACAGTCAGCAGCATTTTCAGACCAACCTGTTGGCACAGTAAGAAACAGATTAACTCAATGATCAAATCATGTCTGTAGCCTTACCCCACAGACATCTGAAGAGCTCCTTCCCAGCCAACCCTCCAACCTGCAGTTTGCCTACCTGGTTTATCTGACAGGTTTTGCTTACAACACAGCCGTGATGGATGTCTGGCAGGATCTCATGCCATAAACCTGAAACCCCTCCAGTGCCGGCTATCTGCTGCCAGGTGACAGGTCCCAAAACTATTTCAACAATAGCACTTCAAGGGCTTTTGCTCCATCTGTTGTGGTGAACTGATACTCTATCCCTACAGCACCAGGAATAGAAACACTTCATCTACCGCTAGAGTTCCCATCCTCCCCTAGCTCCCTCAGCAAACATAATTATCATCTCAAAGCCAAGAGACTACACCACAAAGCAATCAAGTTTGCACATTTACAGAAGCTCCTCATCTTATTCCTTTTAATTAAAAAACACCATGCAAATTATATTCCTCTCACCACAGCACAGTGATAGAAGTAAAGCTGCACTGGTTCCAATATCACCTTAAATCCTTAAATTCTGACTTGACCGATTTTAAGAGATGCAATACAGATAAACATGGGAGGGGAAAAAGAAAGATGAATCTACTGCTCAGCTAGCTTCTCCAGAACCTGAACTTCCAAACGTTTTCAATACTTGTGCATTTCACACATCGCTGCTACTTACATCACTTCAGCAATTTACTTCCCAAGCTACTGACAGCCCTCAGTGGCACACACACTTATTCTAAGGACAACAAGAGAACACTTTCCCTTTTATCATTCCCCCCTCATCCCTATCAATCATGGCTGATACAGTGACTGATATGCAGTAAATTCTATTCTTTTTTTAAGCATTCTTCAGAACCCTGATTTTCCATAGGCACTGGTAACTGAAAGCTTCATCTCTCCTGTTGGGCTGGGAGCTACCTCCCATTGAGCTCCTGGAACAGCACAGTGTATGCAGACACCAAGCACATGAGGAATATCACTATTCTTTTTTCCCCATTTGCTGTCTTCACAATTTCCAGGCATAAGTGGCAGGCACTGGCCTGGTAACAGAATCCACTCACTGAAGGTTGATCAGGTTTCAGAACTGCAGAGCACCCAAGAGAACTTCAGAGAGATTAACCTGCCTTCCATACCCATCCAATGAGAACAAGCAGACACAAGAGCTGCCTTAGCAATGCTACTGGCTCCAAGTGCCACCTGTGCCTCACAGAACAGACACACATGCCTACCAAGACCCCAGAGAAGCAGCTGTTAGTACTCAGGGACTTTTGGTTCTTTCAAGTACAGGCTAGATTTAAAGCAGTGACACAGAGGGTACAACCTGCACTCCATTAAGGTGTGGCCTCAGAATTTCCATCACCATATCCTCATCACCTCAGACAATATCTAACAGAGCTGAGACCATTGGAGTTTGGGGTCACTGCTCCCACGGCACTACAGCCCAAAGAAATGCAACTACATAAAGTGCTCTGCTTGATTCTGACTGACCTGTGCAGAAAACCTCTCTGGGTTGTTTCTGACAGTTCACTAACATCCTTCTTTCCCTGCAGTTAAACAAATACCAACAGCAATTGTAATTATTCTGAGCTATGTTAACCCAAATTAGAATACACATATGCCTCTCTTCCTTTCCGCAGTGGCTTGCAGAAAGGCTTTGGACAGCACTACAGTGGCAGCTCACGAATCTGAGATCTACTGCAAAACCTGCTATGGGAGAAAATACGGCCCCAAAGGCGTCGGCTTTGGACAAGGGGCCGGATGTCTCAGCACCGACACCGGGGACCATCTGGGCCTGAACCTGCAACAGTGAGTCCAACCCTACTGACAGCACCATGCAGCCGTGATGCGACCTGTCACCCAGGGCAATTTCAGGAGCTCTGCTCTGTTTTCAGAACAGTGCATAGCACGAGCAGCAGGGCAGACCCACCCACAACCTGTCCTTCAGCAGACATGGTAATCTGACACTGTGTTGGTACAGGGCAGTGAAATCACATTCACCACAGAACGCAGCGATGTTCCTCACTCCGACAGAGTTAAGATACAGATAGGTTTTACATTCAGAAAAAAAAAAACAACATCTCATACTTTTCACCCTCCTTTCAGCAGAGAAATAATGTTTCTAAACCCTCCCTGTGGCTTGTACAACACTTACAAGCACACCGTGACTGAACAAAGGCATTCCCATGGGATACCATCTTCAAACAGCTTCAGCTGCATGTAATTACATCTGGCAGTACTTTTTTGTAGTATTTTTCTATTATTCTCAAAGCTGTACATTTCAAAAGCAATATTTTTTTTTACAGCAATACCAGAAGAAACCAATTAACAAATGTGCTGTGCAGGAAATCAAAGTGTAACGGCTGTACTGAACTGCACCCCTTGTAAGATAAGCATCCATTGTGGGCAGAGCTCTCTATCAAGAGCTGCTATGTCCTGCCATGGTGACTTAATGACCTGTTGCAGTCCAACAATCCTTGGTAATCCTAAAGTAGTTGTGTGAATGACTAAGCCAGCACAAAGATGTAAGCCACAATGCCTGGAAATACAAAGCAAAGCCTCTTGTCCAACACTTTTGACGCAAAGTCAGCTAGGAACCCTGGTTCCCTGTCAAAATATTACAGCAGTAGACAAAGAAAATAAATACACAAGCAAGATCTATAGGTTTTTTCCCTCCTTTCTTTCAAGATCTGCTCTACCCTGAGTACTACAGATAGCCAGTGGTGACTAAGTGTGGAGGTCCTCTGCTTGTTTTTCCTCTCACTGGCCTCTCAAGAAAGCAAAATTGGCTCTCATATCTCACAATGTGAGTCCAAAAAGGGAAAAAACAGCAGGTGCAGCGTTCATCTTTTAACTACACAACAGAATGCAATGTAACAGAAGGTAATTCCCAACCAAAATAATTTTGAGACTCTGTAACAGCCTTCTCCACGCTGGGTCTGTAGATCTCAGTGGTCTTTTCCAACCTTAACAATTCTATGTCTCAGACTAGCAGTAATGTTTTGATCCCTTACCACAAACAAAAATCAAGGTTCTAGAGTGAAGGTAAAACACAAGCAATATTTTATAACATGGAAAACTTCTGTTTTAGAGGATCACCAAAGCCTGCTCGTCCTTCTACACCAACTAACCCTTCGAAATTTGCCAAAAAGATGGTTGATGTGGATAAATGTCCCCGCTGTGGCAAATCCGTGTATGCTGCAGAGAAGATAATGGGAGGAGGAAAAGTAAGTAGTCACTAAAGCACTAGGGAAAAAAAACAACAAAACGACCCAGACTTCTTTTCCCCACAGTGATTAGCTACAGCTAATCAACACTTGAAGATTTTACTCAGAGTTGATGAAGAAAATATAAGGATGAATTTGCAAAACGTCTTAAGTACTGACTAGGTTTCAAGTAGAGTTGAAGTGATGCTTTTTCCTAAGCCTTCTTCAACACTTAGCATCTTGTCAAAGTCTGAGGGACAACCGCTCCTTTTAGGCTTCCACCGTCACCCTCCTAGCATCCCTTAGGGTAGTTATAATCAAATTTGTAGTGGCAAAAGGAGATATATTAAAGAGATTCTGTGACTGGAAACACCAGCACTGTGTGACATGCTAGCCCTCTGCTCTAGGAACTCTTGCTATAATATTATCTCAGCTCAAGAAGGATGTGGCCAATGAGAGCACTACCTATAGCTCTCTGCTTTTTATCAGACCTCCATCAACAAGCAACTCACTAGGTAAGACCATAAAACAGGATAATAATTTGAAAAACTAGTCTAAAAGGACTACAATTGGAAGTCATAAAACCAAGACAACAATTCTAACCTCTTCACACAACAAAAAGCAACAGCTGTTCCCTGCATCTGCAAACTGTGAATCTTCTGTAACATACAGTGAGTTGTGTTCATTCCCTCAGCCTTGGCATAAAACGTGCTTCCGCTGCGCTATCTGTGGGAAGAGTTTAGAATCTACAAACGTGACTGACAAAGATGGAGAGCTCTACTGCAAAGGTAAGAATTGTAACGATCTCAGCAGAGTTGTTGGGTCATTTTAAGAGCATTCTTTTTAGACCTAATATTGCCATCGTGCATTGCCTTGCCACGTGCTTAGTTTTAACAAATCACAAATAGACACAAAGATCTTTAAGAGCGTGCTCCTAACAGGTATTCATGCCAGTCAGAGTTCAAAATCGATGCCTCCCCTCTACACTGATAATACAGAAGTGATGCATTCATGTTGAATCACACACCCAAGTACTCTTTTCAGATCAACAAATCTTGCAGATTCCCTGGAAAGAGCTTCAGGAGAAAAACATGTCGAGTTTTTACACCCTAGGCTGAACGATCGAGGTCCTAAACAACACTGAAATTGGGCACAGTTTGTCAGTAGCAATAGATACAAACATGCACAAACATTTTGAGAAAAATGCTGACTGCTACTGCTATAGAGGAGTCGTGATGAATAAGTATGAACATATTCGGCAACAAAGTCACACAGGATCGCCCAAACAACCATTAAAAGGTGGCTGGACTATGCTCTAGTTCTTCTAACCTCCTTGGAAAATCTGATGTCCAGTCCGCATGGACAGAAAAGCATTTTTAAAGAAATTACTACTAAAATTAAATACACACTCCTTCCAGTTTCTTTGGGAGAAACTCAAACACCACACAAGCTTAGCTCGAATGAAACTACAATACATTGAATCTTCTGAGAAAGACCATCTCAGATTTCCTTCTTTGTATAACTTAGCTTTGGAATTAGTACCAAATCCATAAGGTGAGCATTCAGAACACTCTTTACCCTCTACTTTCTTTTGCAGTTTGCTACGCAAAGAATTTTGGTCCCAAAGGAATTGGATTTGGAGGCCTCACTCAAGTGGAAAAGAAAGAATGCGACTGAAAAGGAGTGGATGCAACCGAATCAATCTGCTGCCAATGTCAGCAGATAACGGTTGTCAAGTAAAACAAAAACATCACCTCCTGCTCACAACCTAGGGCATTCGTTAAACGTTTTCCACCCTGCAGGAAAACCTCACCAACTTGTATCTGAAATTCTTAGAACAGCTTAAAAAAGGCACAACGATCAAGTCAGATTCATGTTTACAGTAAACAAAGACAAGAACTTCTGTTCATGGAACATTATTACTGCTTCTTCTATTAGTATTTACCACAGTTCAGACTCAAATTTTAAGGACTCAGTATCCTGTCCCTTCATACAGAGATACCCTGTGAATCACAAGGGTCAGTCTTCTGATTTAAGCCAGTTTCCTCCTAGCGTTTTGAAGACTTTGACATTACTTCTACTAAGGCAGAGTAGATGTTACTCACTTTAGCACAATTTGAGAGTATTTGAAATTCTCCCTCTACAAGGGAGATCTTTATGAAGGAAATGCAAGTTTTCTTAGAATATAGTATTAAAGTTTTGTTATTGTACATTTTCAAGCTACAATAAAGTACCCATATTGCTTCACATTTTTGTTTACTTCAATTTGCTCGTGCTTCATGCATTTCAGGAAGAAGTGCATCTCCCATTCCTTAACCGCAAGAATTCTGTCTCACTTCACTGCTTAATTCTATGCTATCAATTCTAGACAGCATTTGATTTTCTGATCTCAGTTTGCTTCCCTGCTAGTTTTCACTGTGAGGTATTTTGACTTGCAACACACTGCCTGGCCTGGCACTCTGGAATGATGCTGCAGCCCTTGCATCTTGGGAACACAGCTAACAAGGTAGCTATTCTAGATCTACACCTGCAGGTGAGAATAGATGCTTTTTTCATATATGCTGATAGAAAATATCATCTACTTATCCATTTTCAGAAGCTAACAAGGCATACACACAAACAAAACGTAAGGCAAACAGGCTTTTGCTTATGGTTCTATGCTTACTTCTTAAACACTCCTCGGTCATATATCTCAAATCTGTTTCAATCTGTAAAATATATTCAGGAGCATAAAACTTACTTTATCATGTGTAAAACCCCAAATACAGACTCTTAATATATTTTGTTCACAATGTAAGAGAACCAATTAGGAGGGCAACTCGTAAACTGAAGTATGGATTTCCCCCTTAATTTATCAAAGACAATTTTATTATCTGCAAAATAATACAAAGGGCACTAACAAAGTTCTGAAATCCTGCCCTAAAAACTTACCTTTCAGAAGTACATTTAGTGTCATCTTTTCATGTAAAACGTCAAAGTGTCAGCTCATGCAATACACACAGACACGGCAGTTGTTCCATATCTGCACCTGCTGTAGCTTACACAAAAGAGTTTTAATATTCAGAACAATTAAAAAAAAGGAAAACAAGCAGTTTTGGGAAGAACATAAAAAATTAACAAAACATCCAGTTTTATTTAGCTCTCAGCTCAGCAGCATTAGAAATCAAGTAAGAACTCATACGGAATGCACATTTCTCTTCTTTATCACATGAAGGCTGTACTGCTTGGTCCAGTCAACAGCACTGGGTTTGACCATACCAAAACATCCGCATCGAAAGAAGTCTGCAAGATTCTGGAAGCATCCAAGACTGAAAAACAGAGAAATATTAATGAATAAACCTATCCAAAGATAACTGCAGGCAGCAGAAATTTGTGTTCCCCAAGAAGCAGTACTTCAAGTATTAAGCTGTCAGCAGAGACAGCTCTGAGAAACATGAGAGTGTTCCATTCACCAGTATTTCTTTGTTGACATTTATTAACCTATGTTACATTTAAGAGGGAGAACAGATGAAATCTTAGTATCATTTAACAGATATTTGAGTTGAACTTAATCTGCTAGCACATGAGGGAATATGGATTTTTAGTATAACAGGGAAACTTTGGTAACATTTCTTCATGGAGCCAGATACTGAAAATTAAGTCAGAAAGGGCTGACTCATAACACAGTTCACTCTCTGGATCTAAATAACAAACTTAGAGTGATGAACAAACTCAAGGACAACGTCACCCCTACCTCCCAAATCCTTTCTGCTAATCAAAGCAATAGACTGATTTTGGTGCACGTACACAGCTAGGTATAAAGAACCACAGTGGCTCTTAGGATGGCACTTGATTTTGTAGCATCAAGGAAGTTCTCAGCAAGGAAAGTGAGGCCCAGTTCTTCCTCCTAAGCATGACTCAGAATGGGCGTGACCAGCATGCTCACAGATTACCCACAGAGTTCTGCATTCATGCAGCAGTGAAGCAGACCAGTACTGAAGGGATACGCAGTTAAAACACTGCATTCTACAGCACTTACTTGTATGGATTTCTCCTGAGTGAAACTGCATGCTTAGAAGATCTGCTCTCCATCAGGAGGTTCATTCTCTCATGTGAGGTCAGCCCCAAGAATGCAATCTTAGAGAAAGAAAAGCAAAAGTAATGGTTGAAACATAGACACCACCAATTTAAACGCTGCCAGTAACAAAGGATACTTTTTGAAGGGGAGAGAGAGGGAAGAAACTGGTCTTACCTAACATAAAAGGACTGTACAGAGGTTTAAGGTGAGCACATAGACAGGACATCAGAATAGGAACTCGTCAGGAGAGGGATACAAACTGAAGCAAAACCCTACCTGGTACAGCTGAATAGTCAGCCACAGTGAAGCCCATACAGTATGGAAGCAGGCAAGCACGAAGACGTAGGACACCCACGGAGAGCAAGCAGTTATCTGCGTCAAGTACGTCCACGCTCCATCTGTGTGGTAACTTGTTGGGCAGTGGTTTGACCAATCTGACAAGATCCATAACAGTTCCATTACCTTTTCAAGAGGCCACTCAAGAACTAAGCAAAGAATATCTGCACAGACTATCATCAAGCAGCCTGCTCTGGCAGTACCACTTCCCACTTGAAAACACAGGTAAGTGACAGCTTGCTACTCTTGTTGCACAACCTTTACTTTGTGCATCCATAATCCACAGAAGGAACGTTCAAATGACTGGCTAGGTATTTCAGTACCACTGGTTAACTTAAATATAAAAACAAAACGAGTTAAGTAATCACTTATCAAACCTTCTGAGAATTTACTGCATGCTAGTAATTAATTTTAGGAGAATTCTTAAAGGCCACCATCAACAGACAGAAGACAGATTGTAACAACGATAAGAAAGCAGTATTTTTCCCACTATTAAATAAGCAAACTGGAACATTCAGCTTCTGCAGATTTTTTGGAGACACTTATAGACTGTGATATATGTCTTAAACCTATTAAAAAATTAAAAATCAAGCAAATAAAGGTTTTGCTGTTGTATCAGTACAGCAATAAATTGGTTTTCCTCCCGCACACAGAAAACACTGTACTTCTTGCATACTTAAGACCACCACTGAAGCACAGGAAAGCAACTCACACACACCCTGTGTCCAGCACTGCCATACGGGGTTTATTTTACACTATGTTGAACACTGTTTCATTTCCACAGCACAGACGAGCTCAGGCTGGAAGTGACCTTAAAGATTGATTTGCCCATTTATGCAGGTATTATTAATTGTGCTAGCTAGGAATAAAAACTACGCACAGGTCCCTGACAGCTCAGTTGAAATAAATTCACTGATACATACACAGAAGACTTCGATAAAGCAGGCAGACACTGGTTGTAATTAAGAAAGACAGGAACAATAGGTAGTAATGATGGTTCCCAACACCTGTATTTGAGGCAAGGAAAAAAAAAAAAACAAGACAAATTGACACTTTTGCAGTACTTGTATTTTTCTTTTACTTAACAGGAAAAAGAAGAATCTAGAGCACTTCCTATTCTTACTTCTGCCGTCCTCAAGAGAGTTTGACAAGGCTGATGTCTCTCACCTTTCTCCTGCAAGCCATTCCAATTTATATAATAGAAATAGCTCTGATAAAGTCAGCCAGGATTTGTCTCTTCTTTAGAGCACATCAGTTGTGATAGCTGCGTGATAGCTGCACAAGGACTTATTGTGCTAACACAACTCTGCCCACACGACTGAAAAACCTACACTACTCAATTTACCTGCTTCACCTTGTTCTGCCCAAAAAATGCTAGCTCTCAAAAATAAAAGTACATATCTATCAGATTAGATTCTCTCTGGCAACTCTCAGTAACTCCTTCAGTATCTCCAGCGTGTTCTTACATCAGATTTGCTCTTCAACTACATAAAAGTTATTTTGCAATGTTTAAGGTGCAAAAGTTCTGAATTTGAGAAAGTACACTCTTACCTATGCACTGTGCAATCCACAGAGAATGCTGATCGTACCTGGCCACACACGAATCACACAGAAGGCAATGCACAGATCTCAAAGGCTTCCTCACCTGGTTGAGCACAAAGGAAAGGGATACAGTCAGAGCAAAAGCATCCGCGTTCAAAGCTTAGAGCATGAGCTAATGGGCACTATCGTATTTTATAACTATTGCCACATAATGGGCCTCAAACACAGAACATAGATGCGAATTACCTAAATTTTACCAGAAAAAAGAAAATATTTTTAATTAAGAAGGTAACTCAAGGATCTGAAAGATTCCTCATCACCTAAGAGGGAAAACAAAGTTTAAGTAACATAGAACAAACAACATACATTGCACTCGAGTGACAAAAAAAATTGGAAAAGAACATTTATTGTAGTACTGACTAAAAAACAGGTTGTGTAAAAGCAAAGAAATATTAAAACTTCACTTACAAGACATGATGTGCAAAACGTCCTGAAGTCCAAGCACCCTGCTTCTGCAAGAGCTACTATGTTCTGAAAGATAAAACCGTTTCTGCGTGTGTTTAGGTAACATTTTACAGGGCCCTACAAAGATTTCTACATGAGGTTTGTTTGCAGACAATAAGCACTTGGAGGGCCAGGAACCAGTTAGTGAAAATACTTGCAGTTCAGGGACAGAGCAAAGGTCCATGAGAAATAAAATGGGTGGTACTCGTGCAACTTCACTCACATGGAATGATTTAGAAAAGCAGCTCTCCCTCACACAGTCAGCCTGACTTCAAAAAGAGATGAGGACAATCTTTTTCAACACTGTTGCAAAAAGCCTGATAAATATTGGTTATCTAGCACCAATAAACACTCAGTGCTTCTTTATCAGCACCAGATAGGCAATACTTACAAGCCCTGTAGCCAATACTTACAAGCCCCATAGCAACAACGTTGAAAAAGTTAATAGCAGTTTAACCTCCCTGGCAATATGCAGAAATGCAACCACACGGAGAACACATGGAGATCATAAACAAAATAGTGTCATAATCAATCAATTAAGGGACCAAATCACTAACGCTCTACTAACTGGTAGTCCATTTCTTTCTTCAGCCATTCTGAAATACAGCTAGAAAATAGCCATCTTCAGAGCACCTGATGATGTAAAACACTGCTAGCCTTTATGTTTGATGAGCACAGAGAACCACAGGTAAGCACTGTAGCTCTTTTTAATCAGAGACACCTGGAGCAGAAACCTCACAAGGGTGTTTATTTATTACCCAAAGTACCCATGAACATATGTCACAGATAACAGCAATGGTATGAATCCATACCACGCTCAGCCAAAGCTCATATTCCAATGCAAAGACTGAGGCAAGGAAATTCCAGCAAGGTGCTGAAGATAAACCAACAGCAGGAAGAGGACTGCAACCTCTGCTGCTTGACATAGAACCAAAATCTCTTTTAAGGGAATGATTGCTTCCAAGTTGAACAAAGATATAGTTGATGATGAATGAATCAAAAGTGCAACCACGGTGCAGTGTGTCAGCTTACCTCTTTTTTGTCTTTTTCTGAAGACTTGATATATCCAGGATCAGTCCTCCAGGCTTTATAGAGAAAATAAAGAAGACCTACTACGTTGAATAAGACAGGGATTTCAAAAACGATATTAGTTACATGTAACATTTAGGTTAAGGAATATAGTCCCACAGCACGTACTACCACTGTTTGCCAAATGAAGTAAAACCTAAAATCAGAGCGTGGCATTTTACAAACAATACACAAAGGAAGAGAATGACTTACTCTTTTATAGAGCAAGCATTTGACAGTAACAGCAAAAAGTAACTCATTAAGCCACGGTCCTCAGGAATATCACTGTGCCCATCACCTTCTGCAGAAGGTCCAACTTCAAACCTTGCAGATAGAATTCTTGCTCTCTTTTCATTTACATGTCACTAAGAAAAACTTACAACTTCACAAAGCAACAGTTGATAACAGGATTTTCCTCACAATGAGAGTACATGTGTATCCCTTCACAGGAATATAAGCAATCAGTTCAGCAAAATTAATCCTGATAATTCTATTAAGATCTTAATTGGGAACAGTACCAAAAAAGATGCCACTTAAAGGATGAAGAAATTAAAAATGAATTAAAATTGGGGAGCGATATATTATAGCTAGTTTAGTACTAAATTATTTACATTTCAAGTATCTCCCTAATGGTCTTCCCTTTCACAAAACCTAATCAATAAATAAACAGATGCCTTCTGTGTGAGAACACAGTACTGAAAAGTGAGTGTAAACAATTAAATAGGTGTACTCATCAGTCCAAAGGCCTCTTCAAAGAAAAGTAGCAATGAACTCACTCTGTGCTGAGGATGCAGCTCTGAATAAACACAGACAGGAGGATGGAAGATCTGCTTCTGAGGGACACAAATTTACTTGCCTGCTGATTTCATTTATTTTTAAAGTAGAAGTACGAATACCACCAGCTGCCAAATCCTTGTTATTTAGAAATATGAGGTGCTTCTAAAGTTGCAATGTTTCATGCATGTGTTATCCAGCTTCACTGCTTATCAAAATACGGTACTGGATGATCCCTGACATCACTGAGTCACCTGGAGATGCTATTATACACAACTATGCAAATAAACAAAGACATTTTGACATCTCAGTAACAAAAAAAACCAACCATCACAACTAAACATGTTCTTAGTCCATCCGTAACTTCAATTTAAACCCAAAGCCATTTAAGCCTGCCCCACCGTGGGTAAACTAACCAGACATCCACAGACACATGGATTAGCTGGGTCTCTTCATCACCCTTTGCATGACTGGGCTTCAATTTAACAGGGAGTATAAGGAAAGCTCTGCTGCATTCCTCCAGCATAAAGGATATCAGGCATGAACCAGAAAAACCATGTCACAGACATCCAGAAGACAGAACTTAGCATGAGCGCCGTGGGAAGATACCTTAGATTCCTCAGCCCCACAGTCTGCCTGAGAGAAGATGAAAATAAGAGCACAA
Organism: Odontophorus gujanensis; assembly: GCA_013399175.1. NCBI lineage: Eukaryota > Metazoa > Chordata > Aves > Galliformes > Odontophoridae > Odontophorus > Odontophorus gujanensis. Next base: position 546,904 of record VXAB01006300.1, read on the forward strand.
AACTGAACCTCATGTAGTACAGACTTAGGATGGTTATTCTTCTAAATTCATTTTTTAAAAGTCCACTTGGCATACTTTAAAGCAAACCAAAAATGCCACCCAAAAGCATTCCTTAGCCAGATGCATAGAGGAATTAATGATACAGGAAAAAAAAACATCTACTGAGGAGTGCTCTGTCCCAACCTGATTTTACGTATCACAACAGACGCACACAGAAGTAAAAGCACTAATCACTGACACAAAAACAGTATTGCCATTTCAATGAATGCTGTGAGAAATGGGAAATGTACAGGCTATCACTGGGAGGTCTGAGGAGCAGAGGGGGTGGGACCAGTACATTATAACTCATGCCACAGCACAAATACAGAGGGAAAAGTTGAGATAAAGCGTAGTTTTAAACATCATAATGGGTATCTCAGCATCTGTCGTGTGAAGACATCCAGTAACACTCATCACTGAAGTCAGCAACATGCCACTTAAACATTTGTTTCCTCCTCAGATCTCAAGGATGAGAAGCTATTACTTCACACATCTAAGGACATTTACTTTCAAAGTTATTATGAATAGTACAAATACTTAAATTCTTCACACAATCCTTCCTGTAGCACAGCAAAGAAATATTCCTCCAAGTGAAAATGTAGACTCTAAAAACAGCATTGCATTACACACCACATACCACAGCTACAACAATTAAAGAGAGAGAAATCCACAAACCTCACTAACAGAGCCATCCCAACCAGCAGAAAGAGAAGCAGGCATCCTTTCAAAAGCCAAGAATCAGAATTTAAGCTCACGATGTATCCTACGGCCCACAGCAGAGTCAAGCAAGATGCCAACAGCAGGAACAGCTGATAAAATACCATAATTAAAAAAAACAATTGTTAAAATATGGCAAAATTTTCAAACAGTATTTACTTGATAAGTAATCACATAATAATGAATGCTGAGATAGGTAACAAAGTGACACAAACACATTGAAGAGTAGGAGAGGGGGAAACCCACACCCAAAGAACAGTGAGGTGCTTATTTTTGAGCGTGCCATTTTGGAAGCCTTAGAAGATCCTGTCATCAGGATGGAGCTCAGTTGCACCTTATTCTGAACACAGAATGCTGAAGCTTTCTTTGCACTAGTGAAATTACCTCGTATTTCTCCATTATTCTCAATAACCTGTTGTTTCTTCTGCTTCTCATTCTTTCTTCCTCCGTTAGCATATAAATCATGAGGTGATTCTGAGTTTGAATTGCAAGGTCAAGCGGCTTCTCTCCCTTCAACAACAAAGGTTATTTGGCTATGCACTTAGCACAACTGTTTTCCTTTGCAACAGAAGCAAGAAACCAACTGAACTAAATCAAGAACCCAGTGGCTCCTTCCCCATACATACCTTTTTTCTTTAAGGCCAAACTAAAGTACACTCAAAGTTTTAACACATTTAATCTGATGTTCTGTAGCTATGTGCTAAAGTAGACAAGAGCTGACTCAGAACAAATCAACAAGTAAACAACAATCTGTGAAGGACGCAATAGTTGGGTTCCCATTCATACTCCACGGATGAGGGAAATAGAAATAATGAAAGAAACTGTACCTTAGCATTCTTCACATCCATATTAGCACCAGCTTCTAGCAATAGCTCCACTGCACTAACATTTCGTGACGCCACTGCCCAGTGCAGCGCGGTGTTCTTCTGAACGGTGTCGACAGCATTGAGGGAGGGGTTAAACTTGAGTAGAAACCTCGTGGGTTCTGGCCTAGATGAAAATACAGTTAACAAACAGAGCACAACCTACACTGGAGAGGAAACTTTAGAGTACCTTATCACAAAAAGCAACATCGCTATCATCTGCTGTAAAGTAACAGCAGACACAAACGTTCTCATCAACAACAGACCCAGGAAACTGGAACCCAGCCTGGAGGTGTTTTTTCAGACTATGAGATTTCAGCATTTTAACAAAAACGAAGAATACACACAGGTTGTATCTTCCTAAAGCACCATGTACAAGCTCACATCTCCAGTGTGTATTCCACACACTTGAACATGAGCACCTCCACTGACCTTCATTTCTACGAAAGCACAGTGTTGCATCTCTGTGTCCAGCTGCAAACCTAAACTACTTTAAGCCATTTCTCTGTTTATTTGAGGGGGTGCCTTTACTATACCAAGTTAGCTGCTTCATCGTTTCCAGTATCTTAAAAATAGAGAATTTGTGTACAACTAGTAGGGAAAGAATGTCACTCCAACAAGTTTCTCACTCCAACAAGTTTCCAGAAGAAAAGAGTGAGCATTGTACCCAGGAAGGAGTGGATAACAGATTCTCTTACTTACCCCACCACTTTCTGTGCAGATAACATTAGAGGCGTTAGTCCATTGAAGTCTGCTGTGTCTATGTTCTAAGCATAAGAAAAAGACAGTAAGCAACAATCATCAACTTCAATAAACAAAATTAAACAGTCAGATTCTGAGCTACGCAGCTACACCACATTAGCAAAAAGAAACTAAATAGTATCAGCCAGGAAGCCAACACTCATATAAACATCTTTACTTCCTTCCATGGTATTCATTTCAGGATATGCTGAGTGCCACTGAAGATACTTAAAAAGAAATGAGGTCTATCCACACAATTCTTTCAATTAACAGTATTTCCTGTCCCCTCTTGATGCAAAATACTATGAATAAAGTTCACTTTGGAAAGCAGCATTAAATACCCTCCTCATGTAAAGGAATAAAGTGCATAACTGAATGTTCAAGTACATTAAAGTGCTTCATTTAAAGAGAAATGATTCCGTATCCATGCAGTTATTTAAAAGCAGCACATACAGCACAGGATGATACCAAATATGCACTCATACTTCACAAAGCAACGTTTAAACTCCACAATACATCTGCAGAGTACAACCAGCTACTTGTAAGCAGAAAATAACACTGGGGATGCGGGCAACATACCTGGCCCTTGGATATGAGGTAAGCTACAATGGGCATGTGTTGAAACAGCACTGCCAAATGAATGCTGCTGAATCCCTCCCCATCAATAAGGCTGGGATCTGCTCCACACTTCAACAGTAAGATAACCATGGGTAGGTGTCCTTGTCTGTAAAGATACAGGAAATGAAAACATAGCAATGACAAAAAGCTAGAAATCTCAAGGAAAGCAACATCTTAACAATTCTTAAATGCTCTTCCAGAAAAAAAGACTTCATATTACTGTATTTTTATGAAGAAACTTCTATGCTTTTTCTCTTTAAATCAAAGGTCTACATCAGAGAATTAATTTTAAAGTAACCCAATTTGTCAATCTACGCCAAACTTTCCATGGTGGTTATTCTGCAGTAGCTATGCTACACAAAGCACTATTATTAAAACCAGCAGGTACATAATTAGTAATGGGAAGCAGCATACCTAATGGCCCAGTGAAGGGGAGTTGAATTCAAGTCTCCACCTAGCTGATCCACTACTGCACCTTTGGAAATATAGTATCTGTACAAAGGTAAAAGAATAACATTAAGATGAGACACAGTAACGCATGAAAAGGTACAAAGCGTAACACAGCTGCAATAGCAACAACCTTCCTCCAGAAAAGCAAATGGACAGTAGCATTCTTGCAGAAAAGGATGCTGCTTTGAGAAAGCATGCAAGAAAATGCACAGTAAGTAGCAAGGCCCTTACCGAGTCAGTTTGAATCATTGTCAAACAACACAAATCCAGGAAAACCTAATGATTTCACATAGTACATAACTCCACACAGAAAGAAAGTGTGGCAACTACACATCAGGGATGTTTTCACAAAGGTAGTTGGGTCAAAAAACGAATTTTAAGCTTTTCTCCTAAAGCAGTTTGAAACAACCACAACCAACAGCTGCAGAACGCTCAAGACACATTCACATGGAGCTTACTTAACCAGCTCCTGTCTGTTGTTTATTGCTGCCCAGTGAAGAAGAGTCACATTTTCTTCATCTGGCTGTCGAACATCGTATCCTGCTTCCACCAGTTGCTTGCACCGCTCCAGCATTCCATACCTTAATGGAGACAAACAACTGACTTAGTTCCTACATATCTTTTACTTTAAAAAGTGTTACACATAAGGAAAAGGAAACCTTTAAGTTCTGCTCAAGAGCTCTGCTTTCCATTCCATGGAAGTCTTGCTAAGAGTTGGTCCGAGCCTCAATACATGGAACTCTCACCTAACAGACCTGATTGAAATATTGTTGCTAAGAATATTTGTAATACATTACTCTTGTGCAAGCCGGTGATAACAGAACCCTAATGTTTTCAGTTTTAAAGACATCCAAGATGGCACGCGTCAGAGGAAACACTTCTTCCAAAACTTTTCCCAAACAAAACATACACTTACTGCGTCGCCTTCACGATATCACACGCGTCAGGGTCTTCAGGGACCGGGTGCAGCCCTGGCAGAGCGGGCACGTCCTTCTCCCTGCAGACGCTACGGCAGTTGTGCACGTGAGGTCGGTGAGGCCCATGGTTTTTACACTGCCGGTGAACAAAACGCCTATCAACAAACAGCGTGCAGACACCGTACCTTCGGGCTGAGGGCGCAGCGGGGGTCCGGAGGGAAGAACCCCCCCCTCCTCCTCATCCTCTACCAACAGCTGCCCGTCCCCAGCCCGCTCACCGCCGGGCCGCCCCCAGCCATGCCGCCGGCCGAGCTCCGCTGCTTCCTGCTTCCTTATTACCGGCACGCGGGGCGGGGCCGGGACTCGCTAGGAGGAATCCGGTTGGCAAGGCTGAAGCATCTCTCTTGCGGAGGAAGGTGGAGGGGGACGCGCTCTTTTAGCGTGGAGAAGAGCAGGCTGGCAAGAGACCTCACCGCGGCCTTGCTGTAGTTGGAACTTGAAGTTCAGGGAAATATTTCTCTCACTGGAATATGCTGAGTGAGTCCGTAAAGAAAAAATATTTCTCAACAAAAGTATCAAAAGCTGCACACGCTACTCGTACTTGCTTTCCCATCCCCGAAAGGTCAAACGTGGGTACCGTGAGGCTGCAGGGTTGGCTGGCAATCAAGCTGCCACAGAATGAACACAAAATCCAATTCCAGCTGACATGTTAATACCGAATTCCCTTCCAGAGGCACAGCTGCTACATAAACAGATATCAAAGCAGTTCAGCTTCGCTATGGGAACTGCTGAATCACAGTCTGCATCACTGATCAGTCTCCAGAGGTGAGCACTGACTCAGCCACAGGAGCACAGGTGAAGGCGATGCACCTGTATGACTGGAAGGGATGGAGTCTCTCTCCACCTCTCCCAGACCCCATTTAAGGGCTGACCACCACTGGGGAAAGGACCTCTTGTTGGAGATCCCACCTGCGTGGAGATTTTCCTTGCAAGCATCAGTCCTTGCAGACAAATAAAAGAGCATTTCTCTTTATATCACTTATCTCTTTCCCATCCTGGTAACTGGTAGCAGTGATTACAGTCGTGCACTGGCACTCCTCAATTTGCTATCTTCTAATCTTCACTGGCTGTAGGCCTTACCTCCAGCAACTTTTTTTTCTAACCTATAAGCATGTTTTCTAGAAGGAGGAAGAAATGCTTTCCTTCCCTTGCACGTACAGCTGGTTTTACAGAAGAAACCACATTGGAGCTTGCAGAACTCTAGAGCTGTGATTAGTGTCATATGGATTAGATAACAGTAAAGAGATATGTGGGTGTTCAGCAGCTCCCAAACTGCACTTAGCATTCACTTCACTGAGTAAATGACAGAAAAATAAGCAGAAAAAAATGCTATTAAACCACCTGAAAGCATACAAAAACTGAGACTTGAACAGTAAAATGCTTTTTTAATTTAGCAACACATCATCTGCATTTGACATTTTCCCTTATTGCTTTTCATGATGATGTTTTACAAAGCAGTGTAAGTACTAAGATTTTCAGAGTGTATCTTTTGTGAAGGGGAAAAGGAATTAGAGGGCACAGATAGCAGCCAGTCTGCCTCTGCATTTTCTCTCTCCAGGTCTGCTGCACAAGGACAGGTTCTGGGGCCACAAGAATAACAGCACAGAAAGCTGCCAACAGAAGGAGTGCTTTAACTCATCCCAACCTGAACTAGCAGCTGCGAGGTAATGCACACAATTGCCTGCACCTATGATTGAGAGCCAGTTATCTTGGCATTTCACCATCAAAGCAAAGCACATCAGACAGAACCAGGCTGCATACTTTAACTAATAAAACCATCTTGTAGGGAACTGACATCTTAAAGATCAGCAACGTCCTGGTCTGCTAAGTGTTTTCTGCTAGAGAGCAAGAGAATTCAGTGGGACAAGGCAACTCCACACAGTCAGTCTCTTGGAGTTTACAGCCAGTCGCTGATAACACAAGAGGGAAGCTTAAGAGAGCCAGGGGAAGGAAAGCACTCCAATGGTCATCCTGAAAGCAGCTGTCTTGCTACTCTGCAACTGTAGCTTCAAGTTTTGCACAGTATTGTACTACTTTCCCTTTATTTTAAAATAAAAACATCTAGAAGTCACTAAACCACCTGTGCAACTTGGGCTAGGGAGCTGCTTGGCAGGGGGGTTGGACTTGATCTCTAGAGGTCCCTTCCAATCCCTACAGTTCTGTCAAGACCTGCCTGGACATCTGCAAACTGGGTAGAATCAGAGGCCTACCCAGTTCCACATCCTGCTTGGCCAAAAAGGCTTCAGAAGCTGACTCCTGTATCACCCAACTGTGAATTAATCACCACTCGTATAACTCTTACACACTAATACAAAGATGCGCTTCAACTCTGTTATAACCTCAAACTTGAGGTAACTCTCACAACTTCCACTAGCAGCTCATGACCTCAGATAAGACAAATATATATGGTTTAAAAAAAAAAACAACAAACAGTTGCAATACTTATTTCAACAATTTCTGGTTGCTACAGAGTGAAACATGTAATCCCACATTACTGTGAGAACTGTTTCATTTCTCACACCTCACTTCTATAAAACCTTTTTTTATTATAACTTTCCCTTCTGAAATTATCTCATCCCCATCTCCCTTTCTACCTGGAAGAGATTTCCTGTGCTGCATTCCTGCAATCATTCTCAGGACCCCTACAAGACTTGGTATGGAAGAAGCGTGGCCACTGTAACATCGAACTATTAAAAGCCTAGACCATAAACCTTTAAAATGTGTTTTCTGTTTAAGGTTCCCTTGAACTGCAAAGTTATTATGTAATAAGTTATATATAACAGCTACATAAGTTGAAATAACCCAATCTATTTTTTAAAAAGCTTCTTCACCCATCCCATCACTACAAAGCAGATCCATACCTGTAATTTGAGGGGAAAAACAAGTGGTTGTTTCTCCCCTTTCAGGCTTTCCTTCCTGTAAGAATTGCAGCAGAAATACACAGCTCCAGTTTTGTTTCCATCACACATCGATTTTCAAGTTCAATAAAGACAGTGCATTATTTAAACTGGAGCATTGTGGGTCTGTGTTAAAAGCAGCACGCGATCTGGACTTCCACTGACAATTGAGAGCAGAAAACGCCTTGTGGCTGCCACCACGAGGCAACAACACGTACTGCTGTTGGCACTGAATTAAGCTACGACCGAGTTACCAAGTCGCACTGATTTGACACACAGTACTTAGGCCAGTTACTAAATTGTACAGATTATGAGAGGAGCTTAGATGTTTAATATATAAATGCATCACGTATGTTTCAGTCTACCATTGAATTGTGTCAACATTCTTACAGGCTGGGTTGGAATCAACTGAACTTCAGCTTTGCATCAAAAGTTATAAAACAATAGACTGCCTTACGCTGAAAGGTGGAAATGAGATCTCAGCAATGCCACCCTACTGCAATACCCATATTTCCCAACCTGTCCCTGGAGAGAAGTCCTTTCCTCAGCCACCTACAGACAGGCTACTTACAGTCTGCAGTGGCTATCTGCTAGAAGGCTGTGATTCTCTCTTCTAGATGTATGGCACTCTGCAGTGTGCTCAGCCTGCTGCACCCTGCTTTTGTTATTTTCCTCCCTGTAAAAGTGCGAAGTAAGCATATTAATACACTATGCTTTTAACTTCCTAACTGCTGCTCCATGTCATTATCAGAAGTATCTACTGCATGCTCCTGCTAGCTTGAAACTAAGTTAAATCAATACCACGTTTAAAAATCTTGGCAATCTTAAATCTAGAATTTCCAACACTCCATGGAGACATACACTCTCTAACTCTGATAGGAGGTATTAATAGCATAGTATCAGTAAATATGAAATACCAAAACCAGAGCTAACACACATCCTTCAGAGCAGAACACATATTGATGTACTTCTCAGCATTCTGTAGGCAACAAAATCCAACCATGTCCAGACCACAGAACGCGGAGTATGTATCACATATCACTTCGTAGTCAATTGTCTTTCAAATGATTCAGTTTTGATGGCTGACATAATTCACATGTGGCATAGAGCACTGCTGACGTACCACATTTGCATGAAGCTTACAGAACTGGCAAATTTTGGTAATGCTTCCCCCCAAAAATCATTTATTTCTAAGAAATATAAACCTCAGTGCGATTACCACTTTGCTTTCCAGACAGATGCAAACCCCTGTATACACACACTTCATTCTGATGCAATCTGCCTGCCACACAGAACAGAAATGATGCTGTGTATAGAGAGCAGGAAAGCCCAGTGAGCCAGAATCTGTCGTGCTTACTTCAAACAGGACATGAGTTTGACCCAGCAACAGCCCCTTGCTTGAAAAACCTCGTGACTAATTCCTTCCTACCACGAGCTTAACCATCTCCCAACAAAGAATTCTCACTCGCAGCAGCCAGGTTATCTGCAGGGTAAAGTTCTCAACAGTTGCAGTTAATTCTCTGTTAAGTAAACAGAGAAAAGTCCTTCCACACACCAGTGTAAAAGAAAGACCCATGTCTGATATTAGAAGTAACATAAATGACCCTGCAGTGTCTGTTGAATGCACAGTACTCTCACTACTCACAGTACTGCGCTCTCTCTTCAGATTTGCTCAGTTTTTTTTTTAAATGCTGATGTCTTCACCAGCCTTAATTGGACAGTTTCTTCCATGAATCACTCAGGATTTTATCAGCAAAAAGAGGGGAACACGTCATGCTGTGCAAGGCTGCCGTGATGCAGAGCTCAGATTATCTCGCAATATTTAAAGAGCCTTGGCACTAACAGCATGCTGTCAGTACAATTTCCAAGGCTACTCGAGAAAAGGATGTATGTCGTCTCAGGCAAGTTGAGAAAAGCAACTCTCCAATTACTCCAGCAAAATCTGGGTCAGCCCAAGCAGTGAGGTGCCAACAGCCCTTGAATCCCACACTCTACCTGCCCTTCCTCTGAAAGAAGCACCAAATAGTGCAAGCACCACACCTTGGTGCACTGTTAAGGTTCATCTTCACAGAGAAGTTCTTGACTCCACAGGAATGCCTTAGAATTAGAGAGCAGAAGTTGCCAGATACTGCTACTCCTAGCTCAATTTCAACACACACCAATGTATCTGACAATTATCAGCACGATGACAGAATAGTCCTCAGGCCTGGAGATAGAACTGGTGCTAGAGTTAGGTCTCTCCACAAAGCCATCTCTCTACATGCTCATAAACCCCACCTTGAAACACAGCCCAACCTCATACTGCATTCACTTTTTAGAGTAGGAGAGGTCCTTTTTCACTTGGGAAAGCCATCCCTCCAGGAACACTGTAACAGAACTAAAACATACCAACACACCACGTTTGTAACTGCCACAAAGATTGGTGCACTCCACAATTCCTACAAGAAACCAGTTCCTACAGTTACCTACTTACAGTAAAAACTGTGTATTTGTGTGAACATAGCTACCAAGCTCACTATAAGCATAGTTAATATTCTGATCCCTCTTTTTATTTGTGTTCCCTCTCTGCATTCTCAAAGTTGTTCCTTGGATTGTATTCTTCATAGAGTTCCTTTTGAATCCTGTAACTTTGAGATAGCTATTAACAAGAAATGAAACGGCTGACAGGAAACGGGCTGCATTTTTCTTTTTACTTGTCCTTAAACTAAGCACTTCTCAAACCATTACAAACACCAAACATGATTTCAGATAAAAACAATGGCAAACAAAGTTTTCTAACCACAGTAAAGAAGTCAATGTATGCTCAGTGCCTTCAAAAAGTAAGTTTAGTTTCAGTATCAAGATAATAACCACTTGGTCACAGACTATGATTCTCCAGTGCTGCAGACTAACAGAATTATTAAGCCATACCAACATACAGCCTGCACAAATAACTCGCAAGTCAGATTACACCAATCCTCTGAAATGCCAGTTCAGATATTTCCCAGGGTATCCTCTCTGAAAGCAAAAAACATCCTTCAGAGCACTACCAGCTGGAGGTTACGACTGCCACAAGCAACCATACTGTTCCTTTCCCAAAGCCATCACATCATTATTTTCTTCCTCTAGTTCACCGGTAACCAGCTTCAAAGTACTTGGCTGCTGTGAAGAGTGAGACCTCCTCCCAGCACTGGAGAGATCTCAGGAGTCTGAGCACATGCCACTTCAATTCCAAGGAAATTCTGAGAGGAAAGAATAATCCCAGGTAAAACTGTTCATTTTAGAGATGTCTTCTTAGAAGGCCATTTCTGTGCCCCGTTTCATTTACTACATTACTTCATTTACTACTTTTTCATTACAGCCTGCCTGCTCACTAGAAGCTTGTCCCCTTGGTACATTGAGGACAGTTTCCAGACACCTTAAGTTCTCCAGGAAGTTGTGTCTTTTTCAACATGTTTTTGTTAGTTTAATGGCTCGAATTAGCTCTTTTCATTTCAAATAACCTTCATTCCATTCAGATTCTGCATCAGCCTTAAAACAGCCCAGGTATGAGCCGGTAGGGCACCGCAGCAGTGTAGCTCTTCCAGTCTTTCCCATACTTGCTGTAACAACGGTGCTCATCCCTAACACAACGGTGAATTAGCAGAACAGTCATATAAACGAAGTAAAAGTAAGGCAAGATGTGCTCAAACCCACAAGCCAGGCAATAGGCCAGGGAGCCCATGAGATCTCCAGTGTAGTTAAAATGGCGTGCCCACCCCCAGAACCCTGAGGTCAGCAGCTTGCTGTAGTACTTGGTCCCATCCACAGACACATAGGAGCACTCAATGTAGTCAGGCTTCCTCCCCCATATCTTGCAGTTGCCATTGGTACGGCGGAAGAGATCTTTCTGGTGGTTTGTCATCCTGAAGACATAATAGCCAACCAAGCCCAACACCAAGATCCCGATGGCATTCGCTGTGCTGAGCTGCACAGGGTGGTAAACCAAATATAAGCCCTGGGAGACAGAATAGAGACATTCAGTGATTTACTTAAAGAACACTGCTCAGGGTGCCAGGCAAATTCTTCAACCTACAGCGACCCAGAACAGAGTGAATCTTCACGTTCTCTCTATCTGTAAACCCACGGAATCTTTTCAGGAAACCCCACACTGTACATTTCCTTTCTTTCAAAGAATGCATTTCTCAGGTTAGACAAGCTAGAGGAAGAAACTGCGAGGATACAGGCCAAATGGGAAAAGGGGAGGGAGAAAAACACAAAGCAATCAAACAATTGTCCAACAGAAAGGAGTACAAAAGGAGACTGAAGCGACTTAGTGACAGAAAGATAGGAAAGAAAAGATGTTAATTCCACGCAGGGACAGCAGGCTCTCATACAATGCAATCATCACAGAGAGTGATGTAACAGTCAGTATTCAAGCTGTCAGGAAAGAAAATAATTACTCATCTGCTAGAGAAAGCATTTCTGGAAAGCTTCTTCCCTTTTAGCCCAAACACCAGTTTTCCCCAACTCTTTACCTGCAGAGTATAGAGGTAAGGCAACCAAACACAGTCTCCCCAGCCCAAGTACCATCCAAAATGATCGTGGCAGATATCAATGGTTTTCAAATACCAGGCTTCATTCCAGAAAAAGTCCAAAACATAAATACCCTGAAAAAGAATAATTCCACGTTAATAATGTAACCCTGTCATCTGTCATCCTGATTAACAGTAGCAAACCAGTCTTTCCAAGCTGCCTTGCAGTTAAGATCTCAAAACTAACCTGTGTTGTTACTTCTAACACCTCAACGATAGAGTATTAAGGGGAACATAACATACAGAGGGTGAACCAGGTTACACCCATGGAGCTAACACATCAATAAGCAACCACAGCAGCATTAACCAAAACTGGTAACAACTATTCACCCTGTACTAACAGGGACACAGGATTACCCCCAGCATTCTGAATGAAAGCATCCAAGGAACCAATCCCCAGCACATAATCACTGCAGTCAAGCCAGAAAGAACAACGTAAGTTCAAACCCAGTGCAGGAATTTTCCCTATTTCAATATTGGTTGACTTTCAAATTGGTATCTTATTTCCCTCCTCCCAGTTTACCTGCAGGACGTTGACAAGGATCATTGAGTTGGTGACGTGACCATACAGCTCCTGTTGTTTTGCAGCATAGGAAAGGTTGATCAGGGTCCAGGCTACAATACCAGGGCGCCCGTTGAAGAACAGCTTGAAATCGAACCACTTTCCTACTCGAGGGTTAAATTCAATCCCCATCATGTAGTCATAAAAGAAGTTGCCAGTGAATTTGCTGGAAAACACAAAATATTAGAAATTTATTTTCTGAGGCTACAACAATCACTTGACATGTACCATCCTTGGTGTTTCACCTTTGTTAAGTAAAAAATCTCAGCTCCACATCAGCCCCGCCACAGGTCTGAACTCCTAGTATGCTTGTATGACTAAAAAACACGTACCAATCTTTGGCATTAGTAGGGAAGAAGTAGCCTTTAATCATGGCAAACGTGGAAACCACATATCCCAGGATATTGGCGCACCACAGGAAAGGAATCCAATTGTCAAAAATGATGGTAGGTGAGAAGTAGTGGAAATAATAGGCATTTGCAAACCAAAGTACATGGGTAATGATCCAAGCTTGGAGTCCATTGATTTCATACTTATTTACTACACCTAAAAGGGAAGGAAAAATATATCAGTATTACTGATAACATATTACTACAGTTATTAATATGGATATGCACACAATACCCAGAAGCTCAACGCCCCAGGGCTCATGAGAAGAACAACTCTCCTTACCTGCCTTGAACATCACCTTCCAAACCTTAAGGTACTTTTCTGACTTTCACTGTACTCTACTACAACTTCTTAAGCTAAGCTTTGTCTTCCCTCTCTTCACAGCGTGGTGGACCTGCAGCCTCACCTGAGTTTGCTAAGGTTACCCTTCGCTCACATCACAAACCGTGTATGTATTTTGCAAGTTCTCTGGGCTAAAAGAGACGTGTTTGCAGCATCAGATACAAGCAACAGTCAGCTGCTGATTTGCAATTTTGCTGCTTACAACCTGTATTTTTCCACTGTTGCTACACTACTTGCTGCATTTTCTTCAGATATGAATCACTTAATTGCACAACTAATAGTTTTACTAGCAGTAAGAGACAAATTCTCCAACCTATTCTGAAGGAAGATGAAAGCTCATTTGATTAATGACCTGAAATAAATAATTCCACTCTCCTTACAGTTATATTCAAGTTTCCTCCAGATACAAACAGTTTATTACAGATGGAATACCCTTTCTGGATGGTTGCACTTCTGTATGAGTGTGTTACAACATATACTGAGGAAAAGCTTACCAGCAGGAGTGACAGCACCTTCTTGAACACCTCCCACATACCCAGGAAAAAACTTGTGGCAGAAGTCAGGAACAAACACATACAAAACCACCTAAAAGTGACAAAACGTATTAACATTAAAAAAGGCACAAGACAAAAACCCCCAAATGCTGTTTCACATACAAAAGAAAAAGTAAGACTCACTAGTTTCAATTAAACACTAAATCAACAAATACTTTAAGATTAGCTGCTGTGATTTTATACTGAAAATATATCCTAACTACTAAACAGTTTTACATATGTACTTCATGCATGGTTATAGTCCTCTTTCAGTGGAACAGAAGAACTGCTGCTAACTAGATTTGGGTAATCACCCTTTAATTTAACCTGTTGTAAATAAGACACTTTCTAATTTAGAACAATAGTAGTAGCATACGAAGCTTGAAGATAATAGACTTATAATATGATAGAAAATACCACAATAATAGCAGGTTTACAAAATCTTTAACTACAACAAACAATAACAAACCAAAAACACAGCAGCTACAGGCACAGAAATGAAAGAAGAGAGCTACTTGCCTTGAGAAAACCTCAGGTAGGCATGGAGCTCCAGCAAAAAAAACCCCTCACTATCACTGCCAACCCTTAAATGAGGGCTGGGAAGGGGTGGATCCTGGCTCCACTCCTTCCAGTCACTCAGGTACATTGCATGCACCTGAGCTCCCCTGGTGGGCCCTGCCTTCCCACCAGGTGCTCCATCACAGGTTCAGTTCCTGACGTAACATTTCCACTACAAGAATATTTTATAAAGAAGTTGTATTTCGTAAGTAAGTGTACTTCAACAGTCTGTCTGTAAAAAACTATACTACTTCCACAAGTACTTGGATATATTTACTGTGTATCAATTTAAATAACAGTATTTTTGCTATAGGATTGTTTTGTCTTAATGAACCACATCATCTCTGACTCTTGTAAACAAAACTCAAACAAGGTAGCTGAGTTAATTATGGTGTAAAATAGTTTATCACAGAGCACCTGCAGGAACAAGCAACAGTGGGATTCATTATCTTCCACGCAAATTAATGAAAGAGCTGTTTTCAACCACAGCCACGAGCTCACAATTCAGTAACACACCTGGAAAGCAACCCAAGCAGCATAGATGCCAGCAGCCTTGTAAGTCAGTGCGGGGGTTTTGTTCCAGATGTCAGACAGGTGTTGATTCCCAGAGAGCAAGTCAGTGACTGGATTGGTCAGAGAGCACTGGTACTGGTCGCAGGACATGATGAAGTAATACACAATAAGCGGTGCAAACGCGAGCAGGAAAAGAATGCTCACCAAGGAAAACCAGTCTACCTCCCTGTAACCAAAAACAGAACTTTATTTTTGCCCAGCTTTCAGTTCAGATTTATTTCGTTCAGTGTTTTTTCTAGACTAACCAACTGAAAATGAAAAATAATTTTAGGACACAGCACGTTTGTTTGCATAAAACAGCTACAGGAAATTTAGCACGTTACCTACTCCACCACAAACTGTTACAAACCCATGTTCTTCACAGCAGCAGAACTGCTAATACCTCTCTTCCAAAAAGCATGCTATTATTGCAGCCTTCACGTTTTACCAATGACAGTCACAGGTTTAACTGTTAAAGGGCAACTGAATCACAAGAATATTCTGCAAAGCTTAGAAGCACAGACAACACAGACGTTAGGCAGCCAGAAGCTGAACGTGCTGCAGCACCAGTGTGGTAACAAGCAATACAAACAGCCGTGGCTGCTTCCAGCTGCGTTGTGTTAACGCTTGCACTGCCCTCAGGCAAGGTGTGCTCTCTCACCATGCTCTTCCCCACTGTGCTGGAGGGGCCCGAGCACTGTTTCGGCTGCTCCTGTGATTTCTTTCTTCGTGTTTTCTCTCCCGCTGGGCTGCCATGGTGTTCTCTGTGGAAGAAAGCATTCAGCGTTAAGCCCAGCTCGCTCTCAAGGATTTTTTTTCCACTCTATGCGTTATTAAAAACTCCTACGTAGCCTTCAACGACAAGAACCCTGGGAGGAAAGACAGGAATGAAAACATACTCAGAGGCTGGACTACATGATCTCCAGAGGTCCCTTCCAACTCGTACAATTATGTGATATTTCCTAAATCCTTACGTCCTAGGCTGACTCCGACTCTCACTCTGTACTTCCTAATACCTGTCCTGACTGCTGATCCGCTTACCTCAATCTGCAGTTTGATCGTCCAACCGCACACTGCCGCTCACCACTTCTCCACACCACCACCGCCCCTCTCACCACCCCTCCTCAGAGCGCCGCTCCTCGGCCCCGCCCACCGCCGCCAATCCGACCAATCCGCGCCGCGCTCTCCCCGCAACCCGCAGTCGCTCCAACCAATCCGCGCCGCGCTCCTCCCTCCCCGCGCCGTCTCATTGGTTGAGCGCGCTCAACCCATGGGCTGAGGCGGTGGGGCGGCCCTGGGGGCGGGAAGCCAGCCGCCGTCACACCGCCTGTCAGCCCGCCCCGGAAGTCTAGGGCTGCCCGGTTCCGGCGCTGTGCGGTCGCGATGGGTCGCGCAGTGACCGTGGCTGCGTGCGCTCTCAATCAGTGGGCTCTGGATTTCGAGGGTAACGCCGACAGGATACTCCGAAGTGAGTGTAGCAGTAGTGGGCCTAGGTGGGCTGGGGCCTCGCGTCCGCGTTGCTGCTCAAACTGGGTGTTTTTCAGGTATTAGCATCGCTAAGAGCAGAGGAGCTAGATACCGGCTCGGCCCAGAGCTCGAGATTTGGTAAGGGCCCGTGGGTTGTTGTTTGTTATGAGTTGTGCGTACGGTGAGGTGTTTCTGTGGGGAAGTTTTAATCTCGTGGCTGCCGTGCTGTTCCTGAATCTTGGTTTTCTTTTCTCTGCAGCGGTTATGGTTGTGCAGATCATTACTATGAATCCGACACGCTTCTGCACTCGTTTCAAGTGCTGGCGAAGCTCTTGGAGTCTGCAGCTGCTCAGGATATTATCTGTGATGTGGGAATGTAAGTATGAAGTACCTAGCTTTAGTTAGGATGGGAGGTCGAGCCTTCCAAGTGTGAGCAGGTGTTTCTGGGTAGTCAGGGCAGTTCCCTAAGCTTGGAAGTACGTCTTAACAGTTACAGTACTTCTCACTCTGGTTTCTGTGAAAAGGACTACAACATACTGAAGGCTTTTCTTTTTTCCTGGAATGTGAGATTCCTGGTAGCTGTGCCCTTTAAGGAAATAGAATAACTATTTTTTGAGTATATAAATTACTGGGACTCGCTGCCATGGGTAAGCTTTTGGGTAAGCCCTTCTATTACATGCAAGACAGCAGGTTCTATAAGCTCATGTAACTGGCTTTAAGTGGCAGCGTACACATATGCCATCATCACTGGAACCATTGTAAGTCATGTGCTGAGAGCAAGTTGTGATAAATTGTAGTTATAAAGTTAACGTGTTAGAGTATGTGTTTGTTGGTATCTGTGTGAAGAAACATATAAGGATAACTTTAGAGTAACCTAGTAGTACTGGGGGAAGTCATGCCTGGTTAAGATAGGCCAGCCAATGGCGTGGTTATGGTTGGTGTTTCTCAGGTATGCTGGTGGTCTGGTGCCAGTGGGGCATATCTGACTGAGGAAAAGGTCCAGTAAATAAAACTTTTGCAAGCATTAGAAGTTAAAATTTTGTATGTTATTATATTTAATTCCTTTTAATGAGTGAATATACAGGTTTTATCTTAACAATTCTCATTTAGCAGAGTAGATTCTGTACTGGAGTTCTTGGTTTTTATATTTTCTTTGAATGTTTAATTGAATGAGCTTAGCCACTGGAAATTTTTCTCCTTACCTTTGCAGGCCCCTTATGCACAGAAATGTTCGCTACAATTGCCGAGTAATCTTTCTAAATAAGTAAGTAGTTCCTTCTTGTTTTCACAATGCAAAGCAGGAGGATATCGTTTTGGAGGCCTGTTTGGGCTTCCAGCAGGATTCTTCTGCCCAATCTAAGGAGCTGGAGTTGTTTTTCTGTCTGCTGAATTTAAGAGACAACTTAATGTTTTTCATTTGTTCGCTTTCGTTTCCAACTGTGTAAGCTAAACTTCCACTGCATTCTGAAAGACTCTTTGGAGAGCCTGGAAATGTTCAGTCAGAAACCTTGTAAAAAGGTTGTTTGTAACAGTTGTTTACTGTGCATCATATTGAAAAGAGTGCCTTGATTTTCATTAGCGTTGTTGGTTTTGCCTTATTTATCTGCACAGCAGGTCTTAATTCACCTTTTCTGTTTTATTTTTTCTTTCAAGAAAAATTCTTTTGATTAGACCTAAAATGTCATTGGCAAATACTGGGAACTATAGAGAACTTCGATGGTTTACCCCATGGAACAAAGCGAGGTGAGTTGGCTGCTGTTAAATTGTGTTTAAAAAAGCACAGTTTCATTTGCACTTGCAGTAGGAGGAATATAATCTCTATTGCAACATATCAGTGCAGCTACACCGTGAACAGCAAGTCTTAATCACTAGAGCTGCATAATTACAGCTCAGTTAAGCTTGTTAAATGTAATCAAACTCTGAATTAGTAAGCTTGAAGGAAAAGTGTGGCTATATGATTTTGCCACCGCATAGTGTCATCACTTTCCTTCGGTATGCTTTCTAGCTTGATGCAGTTTGGGATTGGAGGAGCCCCTTAGAGTCTGTTCTTTTAAATACCAGTCAGTTCTTTATAAGTTCCCAGTTGTTCATGCAGAAACACTGCAAAAAGATAAATTTTTATTGTATATTTGACACTTGTGTATTCTTTGCTGGGTCTAGTTAATAATTAGAAGGGAGTAAGCCTGAAAACTGTGCAGAGGTTATTGTCATTGCAGTGCAACCTCTTCCCTGTTGGAAGGGTGACACAATTTTTTCTGTTAGCTCACTTAAAGGATAGTTCATGCTTTTTTCTCTATAAAATCAAGATACTGCTTGTAAAGCTTTCTCACTGAAGAAGTTCATCTCAGGCTTTAGCCTGAGGGTGTTTTGGTTGAACACCTGATCATTCACTGAAAAATACAGATACCAATAGTAAGAGGCCAAAAATAAGCAACTTAGTGCAGTTACAAAAGCATAAGCTTGTAACATTTGTTATCTCATTGTTTATCATGTGTTTCTGAAACCTTCCTGGAAAATTTGAAGGTCTTCTCTTTTTTTTCTTTTTCAACATACAGAGAGTCCTGTGCAACTGAAGTGCAATTTCTTTAATCACCATTATGATTTGTATAACTATGTATTCACAGTTTATAAACCTTCCTTAGGCATGTAGAGGAGTATCTTCTACCAGGGATAATTCAGGAAGTTACAGGACAGGTAAGTTTTTTAATAGGTTCTTGTGAACTTTTAAGGTTCAGCAATCTAAATGCAGAGAATTTGTGACATGAAGTGGTAGAATGCCCACTCCTTATATCAGCAAATTCAGTGGTTTCAGTGATAGTTGCCAGACTAATTTAGCTTAGCTTCTCTAAGTATTTAGTAGCAAATGGAGTGACTCTTAAATTTGCCTCAGGTTACTTCTTTCTAAAGCATAAACATGATTCATAGCACTAATAGTCTCTCTACTGTAGAACATTTAACTCAAAAGCAGTAGTCCTAACCTGAAGTGAAGCACTTCAACTGAATGAGACTGAAATTTTAGCATGGAGTAAAGACTATAACTCATACACATGCAGCTCAGAGTTTTTCACTTTTTGCTTAAACTTGGCAAAAAATAAGGTCCTTTTGATTGGTAATTTTGTCATTGTACAGAAGTTAGTATTCAGTTCTGTTCTAACTTTGCTGATGACTTTTATGAATTATATTCCATTCCATGGAAATAAAGGTGTTCTTGTGGTT
The DNA here is from genome assembly GCA_013399175.1 of Odontophorus gujanensis. NCBI lineage: Eukaryota > Metazoa > Chordata > Aves > Galliformes > Odontophoridae > Odontophorus > Odontophorus gujanensis. The sequence continues at coordinate 566,379 of VXAB01006300.1, forward strand.
TTTTTTTTCCTCAGGATACTGTTCCTTTTGGGGATGCAGTGCTAGCTACCACAGATACCTGTATAGGGACAGAAATATGTGAAGAGCTCTGGGCACCGAACAGGTAAAGGAGAAGAGATGCAGCATAAACTGAAACGTACTTTGGAACTGCTGTAAAGACATATTTTTCTACAAGTTTGCTCAGTATTCCTCTATGTAGTATATCTTCCTGAAAGTACCAGGGAGCTTAAATATAATGAGGAGCAAAAAATATATTGTGGGTAAGATTGCAGTAAAGTGGGTCAAATTTATTAGTGCTTCTTATCTTTATATAAAAAAATGTTCAGTTATTTGCCAAGTGCCTTGTTCTGGAATTTTTGCTAAAATAATATGGCAGATCATCTGAAACTGAGGACTGTGTGTATGGGAACTGTTGAATCATGGCCTGAACCACTGAGTGATCACCTGAGGTGAGCATTGACTCAGCCACAGGAGCACAGGTGAAGGCAGTTCACTTGTGTGACCAGAAGGGGTGGAGCCTTGCTCCACCTCTCCCAGACCCCATTTAAGGGCTGACCACTGCTGGGGAAGGATCTCTTGTTGGAGATCCCTCCCCTGTGGAGTCCTGGGTGAGCCTTGACTATCAGTGACAGGTGAGCCTTTCCTTACTTGATGGCTGTTTTTTATACCATCTGGATAAACTATACGAAATCCACCTTTGTTACTTTGTGTGGGTACTACTCTTTGGGGTTATTCACCCTACAACAGTGTTAACAACCGAAACACTTCACAGACATATATATAGTTCACTTACGCTCATGAAAGTGTCAGTTAAAGTCTTCTTATCACTTATCATTTATATCCATCCAAATGCGAAACTTGCTTTTCTCTTCTCTCAAATTGAGAGAGCTCCGTTCATTTTCTTGTTGAAGGCTTTGTTAGATATATTCGAGTGGATGGATTTGTTCTTGAGGGACATGAGTAATTATTGATCAGGCTGTGTGTATAGGGCCTGCTGACTCATGGCCTGAACCACTGATTGAGCACTTGAAGGAAAAACCTGGTTAGCCCTGGGAGCACAGGTGAAGGAGATTCATCTATTTGTTAGGAAGGGTGCAGTCAGGCTCCATCCCTCTCAGACCTCATTTAAGGCCTGACTGACACTGAGGAAGGATCTGTGCTTGGAGATCTCTCCTTTGGAGTTTGTTTCCTGTGAGCCTAGATCCTTGGAGATAATTGAGCTTTCATTTTTCCTTTCTTTTGTGTTGTCTTGCTGTGTGTGCTGGTCTCTTTGCATTTGCATTGTGTTTGTAGAACTTTAATCAGCTGCAAAAGTAAAAAGTTTAGGAGTCAGAAAGGGAGATCTCACTCTGGTGGAGAGTTGTAAGCCCTCCTTGTGTCTACCCCAGTGTTCTTCCTCAAATGGATGAGGAGTAAGCTATTCTGTCATGATTTTACTTGATGTGTAAGCCTAATTTCTGGGGTGTCAATTCTACCAGTGATGGTAATCCCACGTTATTCTTTTTGCTATGCATGTCTCAGGAATTTGAGAGTTTTAGCAGGTCTCATCGTTCTCATAGACAAGTAGGTCTGTGTTACAGTTATCAAGTTAGAGTTTAGGCTTCTGCATCTCTTAGGCTTACATCACTTTGGTATGTATCTATTTATCTGTTGACTTAATCCTTCTGCTCGAGTTTCTAACTGATGTCATATGATTTGTGAAGAACATACAGAAGAAAACAGCTGAAGGTCATTAACAGAAGGAAAGCCCTATGGCCCTTAAGTAACATTTCCTGTTAAAAAAGGTTAGGGAGAGGAGGAAAAGAAGGTTGCATCAAAGTTGTTGTCATTAATGCATAATGAACTGAAAGATTTGGAAAGGCATCTGGAGCATCCATGTAAACCATTTCCTTACACCTGCAGAATGTGTGGCATTTTATAGATGAAGATGCTGTGCCTTTTTGTGTGAGCTGAGACAAACTGTCAGTGACGTGTGTTTTTAAACTTGATGGCTTTGAATGGTACCTATGATGTTACCAGCTGCAGGGGGATTGCTAGCTGCTTTTTTGTTTTTCTGCCTGTTACTTTGCCAGCCCTCATATTGAAATGGGACTTGATGGTGTGGAAATTTTCACTAACTCCTCGGGGAGTCACCATGTGCTGCGGAAGGCTCATACCCGTGTGGATTTGGTGAATTCTGCCACAGCAAAGGTACCTTTAAAGATGGAGGGGTGGGGTAATAGAGCATCTTACTGTGCACTTGTTTTCTCTCCAGGGCAGTCTCTTCTCCTGTGAGCTTAGTGGCTATGGTGGACCTTGTTAGTTCCTTTGTTGTTTTTCTTTCCTTTCATCCTGAAATTACCTCCCCTGATTGAATCAGCTGCTGGGCTACTGTGTTGCTTCTGGGAGTCCTGTGATGTGTAATGCTCTGATGTGAAGCATTGTAATGGTTTCCAGCTCCATGACCCCAAATGCCTGAGGCTGTTGGATGCAAGTGATGTTGAATCCCCTGCCTGTGGAGAAACAGCCAGTTTGGGAGGCTTTTAAGAGCAAGTTCTGCGTCAAGGACAAACTACCTGTGGCTCTGCTTGTTCTCTGCAGTCATCTGAGCTGAAGCAGCCTTCTTTCTCATGCGTTGTGTAGTGAAGTGACATAAGCTCATTGCCAGCTTCTCTTTCAAAGAAAGAGAAAGCTGTTTTGTTCCTAGCCAAAAACAATTTAATGAATGTCTGTTGCACTATGACAAAAGTTTATTTTTTACAGCAGCTTTGTCATAATTTAACATCTTGGTTCTATTTAGCAGCGTTTGTTCTGTACTTGGATGTCCAGCCACAGCTTCTGTCATTGTTTTCCCCCTTTCCTCAGTGTCTTTATGAACCTAGCATTTCTATTTTGGAGAGTAGCCCTCTCCATTTGGGCTTAGTGAATGACTCTTCAGCTAATAACAAAAGAATTTTAACATCAAGGAAGGGACAGAGCTCATTTTTTATTACATACCCTAATGTTATTATTAGTTCATGTTGTGTGTATAGTGTGTGAAGTCAAAGCCCTAAACTTTTCATAACTTAAAGGCAGAGTGTGAGAAGGACTCAAACATTTTGTCTTTTAATGTAACCAGGTTCTGAAGTCACTCTATCCTGAAAAACTGTTTGTCTACTTGTTTGTTTCCTTCCCAGAATGGTGGAATATATGTTCTGTCTAACCAGAAAGGTTGTGATGGTGATCGTCTGTATTATGATGGTTGTGCCATGATTTCTATGAATGGAGACACAGTTGCACAGGGATCTCAATTTTCACTGGACGATGTGGTAATCCATTCAGCCTGTAATTATTTGTTTTGTAGTGCAACTAATTGAACTGAATCAGAGATGACTTGTAAAAGGGAGCATAAAGGAATAAGTCACGTGTGGTTTTTCCTTCCCCAATGTTTTAGGAGGTGCTGGTTGCCACACTAGACTTGGAAGATGTTCGAAGTTACAGAGCAGAGATCTCATCTCGTAACTTGGCAGTAAGAATTCTTTATGGAGGTTGTTATTAAACTCTAGCAAGTTGGAATAGTTACCACAGCATTTTATGGTTCTACAGTTCTGTAGGTGTATCTTATATTAAAATTTGTCTCTTTGACTCTTCTGTACTATTGCTTAGGCGAGTAAAGTGAATCCCTTTCCCAGGATAAAAGTGAACTTTGCTCTGTCATGTTCTGATGATCTAGCTGTGCCCATCTGTGTGCCAATCCAGTGGAGGCATCATAGTCCCGAGGAGGAGATCTGGTAAGTACGTAGTTATCAAGCAACGGGTTCTAGCTTCATAACAACTTAAAACTCATAGAGATGAACACGATATCTCTATTTATGTTTAAGAAAGTATTTTATTGGAGGAATGGTAAGTTGTCTTGCTCAGATCTCATCCTCTAACCCTCATGAACTGTGTGTGTTATGTGATTTCAGCCTTGGCCCTGCGTGTTGGCTCTGGGACTATTTAAGGCGCAGCAAACAGGTGAGAACTGCTTTTTGTTCTTACCACATACACCACCTTGTGTGTTATACAGCTTGCTAGCCTGCCCTGCTGTTAATGCAGGCTGATGCTGTTAGTCTAAGGTGCGAAGTTAGAGCTCACTGGTAGTTCTTTCAGACTTAAAATACGTAGGTGGATCATGACTTAAATACGTGTTTTGGACCTTTTCCTTTGGAGTTATGCTTTCTTTGAAAGCTATAGTCAAACTATAAGGAGGGGGATTTTTTCATGAGTGGCTCATGCCTCAATCCTTGACCAGAGTGTGTTTGAGGTAAAACAACGTTTTTCTAATTTTGTGTTTTGGAACTTCTTAACTTTGTTAACTTTGTTTTCAAGGCAGGATTTCTTCTACCTCTTAGTGGTGGGATTGACAGCTCTGCTACGGCTTGCATTGTATACTCCATGTGCCACCAGGTTTGCTTGGCAGTCAAGAATGGAAGTAAGTAGATATGCATGTCTAGCTAACAATGTCCATTAGTATAAGCTGGGTGCAATAGGTGCAAGAGTTAATGAATGATAAACACTTGTCTCATTGGTTTAATGAAACACCTCACATCTACAGAAATTCCAGCTAAAACTTAAACTCAGATTTCATTTTCTATGAACTTGCTTCCTAGATTATGGGTTTAGAACTGCTTATGATGCAGACCAGTTTCTGTTTAAGAAACATTGGCTGATGTCATGTAGAGATTTTAGTTTATCGTGAGATTTTCTTCCTGTTAAATTCAGTGCTGTGAAACATAGTCAGGTATGATTCAAGCTCTTCAAGCTGGCCTTAATTAGTGCACTTAGCTAGTCCTTTGTGGGTGTGGAGTCATGGTTTCTGTGGAGCTTCTTTAGGGCACGGAACAAAGGGATTTACTTTTTTTTTTTTGAGTCTAAAAATATGCTAACGTGCTTGCAGAGTTAGATTAGTTTGGTGAAGTTACCTTGTGAGGGGCAGTGTAAAATTCAATTGGAGGACAAGAAACCAAGTGTTTTCACACACAGGAAAGCAAGAGCACAATGATTTCTCCTTCTGTTTTATTTCCTTTGTCCTCAGATGCAGAGGTGCTGGCTGATGCACGCAGGGTTGTACATGATGAGACCTATGTCCCTGAGGATCCTCGTGAATTTTGCAAGCGTGTCTTTACCACTTGCTATATGGCTAGTGAGAACTCCTCCCAGGAGACCCGCAGCAGAGCTCAACTTCTGGCTGAGCAAATAGGCAGGTAGAGATTAGGAACATCCCTTCCCATGGGATTTTTTTTGTTAAATGAAACTGAATGCTTTTTATGTAGTCAGGCTGTACTAGTTGAGTCACTTCTGCTTGAATCCTTCTCAGCTATCACATCAACCTGAACATAGATGTGGCTGTGAAAGCTATTGTGGGAATTTTCAGCGTGGTGACAGGTCGAACTCCCTGTTTTTCTGTCTACGGAGGGTGCAGCAGAGAAAATCTGGCACTGCAGAATGTGCAGGTGTGTTTCACATAGGCTGAATTGGGTCAGAATGGTAAGAGCAGCACTGGGGCCCTTCCTTAGAATTGCTGTTAAGATCTAACTGCTCCTGAAGATTCTTTGGTTGTTTGGGGGTTTTCTTTTAAGCCCTTCTTCCCCTGCTACTATCAAACTCCATAAGGAAACATTGAATCTTGTACCAGCTTGTTTTGACAGCAGTTTAGTGATGTGTGTGAGTATTATTGCTTCCCTTGGAAGAAGTGATTTTTAGAGTGGGAACAGAAACAAACAGTTTTAGAGCTCTTGTGTAATAGAAAGTGTTTCCTTTAATACTAGATCAGAGGACGTGTTTGGTGGTTTACCTGCATATTTCACCATTAATGTCTCCTTATCTGTGCATGTAGGAGACTGAGAACTGTCAAAACTCCCAATTCTACAACTCAGTGTAAAATAAACTTCCCCAGTCATGCGAGTCTGTGGCAGTAGCAGACACTGAACCTGGCTTTCTCAAGTGTGCGTTCAGCAGCTCCTCCTTGTCCTTACAGTAACAGTTGGCCCTCTCACATCTTGTTCTTTGTGAGTTTATGGAATTGCTAACCACATCTAATGAGAGAGTGCTTTTCAAGTTGAGTTTTGTTTTGTAGGCTAGAGTAAGAATGGTCCTTGCCTACCTGTTTGCTCAGCTGGTACTTTGGACCCGTGGGATGCCGGGGGGGCTTCTGGTGCTAGGATCAGCCAATGTGGATGAAAGGTTAGTAAAAGCTACAAGTCTAAAGCTGGGTGAACTGGGAACGAGTCAGTGCTGATCTTTAATGCCACTGAATACCAGTGTGTTGGGATTTGTACGGTGTACAGAAGAGGTTTAAAGAAGGTACTGATAGCAATGAAACTGGTTAGTTATTACCATCAGAATGGCAAAATTACTTATTTTTCAGAAGCTTAAGATGAAAGTATTGTAGTTTTCCAAGCAGCTGCTGTTATTTCTTGAGCAGTTTCAGTGGAGCTTACCTGTGCAATTCCCAGGCTAGCTTTCCAACCCATTTGTTATGTTTTCAATTACGCTATTAGGAGTTACGCTGTGAACTTTGAGTTAAAAGATGGATGTTGGGAATCTGGAGTACTGCATTTAGAGCTAGCTTTTGGGAGGTAAAGATTGTGACACTGATAACATGAAAAGGTTGGAAGTTAGTGTGTTGATTCTGTGGGAAGCTGGGTTTGTTTTTCATTGTCCAGGACAGTGTTGTTACTGGTGTTGCACTAGGCATACTGTTTTAGCCTGGCAGTGCTTCCAAGTACAAAATATCACCTTCTTTCTAGCATAGCTCTGTTTTAGACAAATGCCTCTTTGTCCCATGTGCTAGCAGTATGCATGTGGCTTTATACCACATATGATCTACCTAACAGTAACTATTATTGTGCTAATGTTACATCATTGGCCTATAAAACTTCTGCACAGTCTTCGAGGGTACCTGACAAAGTATGATTGCTCAAGTGCTGATATCAATCCCATCGGTGGAATCAGCAAGACTGATTTGAAGAGCTTCATACAGTATTGCATTGAGAACTTCCAGCTCACAGCCCTCAGGAGGTGAGTAGTGAAGTAGTGATGCTTGGTGTCTAAATGTGTGCGCTGCTTTGTGCGGGTTGTTTTGTTTTTCTTCTTAGATAACTGAGTTGCAGTAACATTGCAAAAGTCTTCTGCCCCTCCCTCTGTTTTCAAATGATTGTGTATGGTTGCACAAGACCAATCTAAGTGGCTGATGGTTGCGAATAGCAGCAGCCTTAGGCGTGGCTGATTGAGAGAACTTGTGTTAGTGTCTTTGAGGAAATGGTTTGAACAGATAATTCATGTTTTTGGCATGAATGTGGCTCCTTAAACCTGGGGTGGTTTGCAAGTAACTCTTCTTTGCAGATTATGCCCTACAAAAGTTTTGGGTGAAGCATTGGATTTCTAGCAAACCAAACAGTTTGTACTAATGAGACTGGATAGGTTTTTATTTTCCTTCTTCTCTTACAGTATCATGGCAGCTCCACCTACAGCAGAACTGGAGCCCCTGGTGGATGGACAAGTGTCTCAAACTGATGAGGTAATAGGCAGTGACTTAAAAATGCTCTGGTAAGCTTTATCCCCACACTTGCTTTCTGTCCAATTGCTGTTTGCTGTTGTGTGTGTCTGTGCTTATGTGTAAGAAGTGTCTTGAAGCTACTGACAAGGCTCGGTGTCTTGCACCAGCATTGCCAACAGTCTGTCAAACAGCAAATCAGGTGTTTGTTGGTGGGTTTTTTGTTTTGAATGACTGTGTATGTCAAGCACTCAACAGGATGGCTGTTCTGAAACTGCACATTGGAAACATCTCAGAGTTTAACTCCGAAAGTGCCTATCAGTGCCCTTCAGTTGCAGAATTGTCTGGTGCTTAACCTCCGACCTCTTTTCCCTATCCCCTCTTTCTTACTGTCTGTGTGCATAAGGGAGGACTGACAGACCTTTCCCTGGAAGGACATATTCTCTGTAGCAAAATGAAATGTATTAATTCAAGGATCTGAGATCTCATATTTCAGAGATCCCAGTTCTTCCACTTGTAGTACTGATTTTCTGTTTGTCTTCTTGAGCACTGAGAAGTTCATTTTGGAGCATCTTTGATTTATTAATTTTAACTGCTCATAAAACTACTAATTGTAATTTAAGCATCTCTTTTCCTGTGTGTGATTTCAGGCAGATATGGGGATGACATATGCAGAGCTCTCCATCTATGGTAAATTAAGGAAGATTGCTAAGGCTGGACCGTATAGTATGTTTTGTAAGCTCATTAATTTGTGGAAGGAGATTTGTACTCCAAGAGAGGTAATACACCAAATAAAACCTTTGCCAAAGTATTCTGTTTAGAGAATGGTCAAATGAGGTCAAATGAAATTCTTTTCACTTGAAAGAGATGGTTTAATCATTCTCCTGTATTTAGAGAGATTCTACAGTTGTGACAGAATATGCTGGAAGAGCTTGTATTGATCTCTTAATGTGGTTTTTGTATATGTTAGAAGTTAGAACAGCATTTGGGGAACTGAAAGTAATTGCTACAGAACTGTAACTTCAGGAGAAATTGATTCCCTGGAATGCATATGGCTAATGGCGCTTGTAGCTTTTGGGTTATGTGTTTTGGAAGTCGTCCTGTTCTTGGGCATACAGGAGGATGTTCACTTGGTCACCTGAATCTCAGAGGCTAGTGCTTACTGTTAGTTTTCCTGCAGGGCCCTTCCCTGTTGGTTTATGTCAGGCATAGAGACCAGGGTGGTCTGAAAATAGCCTGAAATGCTTCTACCTGAAAGAATCTTCCCACTGTGATTTGTAGTAGTAGGAAACTTAGGTGTTAGTGGTGGAAAATGGGTGTGTGGAAGCTAGAACACTGCGTTCTAAAATGCTGTTCTCATCTATAATAATGAATTCAAAGGAGGCTTGGCTGGATTGAAAGCTATATTCTTTGTACACTAGGTGGCATCGAAGGTGAAGCATTTCTTCAGGATGTATTCTGTGAATAGGCATAAAATGACCACCCTCACTCCTTCCTACCATGCTGAAAACTACAGCCCAGATGACAACAGATTTGACCTGAGGCCTTTCCTTTATAACACCACCTGGTCCTGGCAATTTAGGTGTATAGATAACCAGGTAAACATCCTGTGCTTCTTGTATGGCTTTACGCAAAGCCCTCTCAGTGAGGAGAGCTCGGTTCCTGTGAACCTCCCCTGCCTGCTCTTTTGCACTTCAGCTGTTTTTAAGAACGTGTTTATGTACAGAGTAAAACACTGATTAACATATGAAATAGTTGCTGAGAATTACCAGTCATGCTTGGGGAATAATCTGTTATTTGGGCAGCAGTAACTTGAAGTGGTGAAAGTTCCTGACAGATGGCTTTCTGCAAGGCTGGCAGATAATGACTTGCAGTAATGAGTCAAATCTGCCATAACCAATAATGGGAGTTGTCAGAGTTTCTACTCACACATACTCAGATAATCACTCGAAGTCAATGCCTTACTAGTAATTGAGGTTAAATTCCAGGACCTGCACTTAAGGCTTGCTGGTTTGTTTTTTTTTCCATTGGGTTGAGGGCATTTTCAGCTCTTGAGAGTAATAACCCTTGGAGCTGCAGTGGTGCTGTGTGCAGCTTCTGGTTTTGCATTGTGGCTGACATAAGGATGTACAGCCAGAGCATATACTTCTTGTAGCCAAAATGTTCACTGCTGCCTTAGTAGCTGCTGTCATTTGACTGAGCAGTATCTTAAACTTGTAAGAAAGCTGGCCTGACCATTCTCCACGGATTAGCTAGCTGCAATGTTTCCTGCATTTTCCAGTGCTCACTGATCATACCATAAGAATAAGTGCATTTGGTGAAACAGAGAGGTCAGCCAAGCTGTGTGACCGTTTCATAACCAGTAACACATGCTGAGGAGATATTTACAGTTTGGTCTATACTGTAGGAACATAAAACTGGGCTTCGTAGAGCCAAGGATGCCATGCCCCACTGTGCTGTTGCCATTGGGCTTCCCTCCCTGAGTTAGTGCAGCCTTTTCTGAAGCTGTTTATGGTGTTGTGACAGTAAATGAACTGAAGATGAATTTTCTTTCTGTCTTGCAGGTGTCCCGTCTAGAAAAAAAGGAAGGAATATCTACAGCTGAAGATATAGACTGATTTGCTTTCTTGTTTAATACCAGCAAACGCTGCTCAGAACTGGAGTGCACTGTGATGCTGAGCAGAGAGACCCAAACGGTTGTTGAAATGCTCATTGTAAATGGTATTTACAGTCACAGTCAGGATCCCTCCCCCTTTGATTTGTCTGATATCATTTACGGGGAATATTCGACGGAAAGAATAAAAACTGAACGCGGAACGACTCCTCAGTTTTTGCTATCCGTGCCGTGCCGACCCGTGCCGCGGTCCCGTCTGTCCCGGGGGGCGGTGCCCGGTTGCTATGGAGACGAGCGTCTTCCGCCGGAAGTGACGTCTTGAGGCGGGCGGAGCTGTCAGCCGCACCGGAAGTGGCGGCGCGATGGCGGAGGCGGAAGCGGCGGGGAGCGGGACGGAGTCCGGCGGCAGCTCCGAGACTGGGAGCGCGGCAGGGGGCGGCGGCGGCGGATGGCGGCGACCCCACGGGCCGCACCAGCGGTATTATGGACCGTCTGCAGCCGACGCGGCGGAGGCGGCCCCGGACCCGGCTGACATCAACGGGCCCCACTTCGACCCGGAAGTTTATCTCACTAAGGTGACCTTTGACCCCACCGTGACCCTTTCCTCTCGCTTTCCTCGGAGGATCCCCCAGAGGTGGACGCCCTTGGGTGGGCCCCGTGGGCATTCCTGTAGGGCGCTCCTCGTGTGCGGTTGCAGGGGCATTATGTCTGTGGTCAGGGCCCTCCTGGGGCCTCAGAAGGGCTCTGTGATATCCCCTATGAAAACCTCTGGACGGGATCCTGACATCCACCAATGTAGGCGACACCACAAATCCTTCCTGTAGGTCACCATTGGGTCCCTGAAGCACCCTCGGACTGCTCCAAGTACCCTACAGTGAGCCCATAGAGGGGTTATATGGGCACCCTATGGACCACCTTCCTCCTGAGACACTACTTGGAGTTGTTTAGATCCCTTTACAAGGGTGGTATCACAGCTAATGGGGACTCTTGGATTTCCAGCAGGACCCTGAGCTTCCATTGGAAGGTGATTCCCAAATGGTATTGGGAGTGATGGAGTCCAAGGCACATTTAGGGGCTTCCAGGTCGGTTAGCATTCCCCAGGCTGTACTTACAGCTATGGAGAGCCCTAGGAGGTAGTTAGAAATGGAAAGGAGTACTTGAGCATCCCAGAAACACGTGCAGTGGCCTGCTTGAGGCGACTGAGGATTCCAGACAGGCTGCTGGATGCCCTGGGTGGCCCAGCAGGGTGCAGTGTGACCAGAGGGGAAGTTGTGCTGCTATTGCTGTTCTTCCAGGTGCGCAGCGAGTGTCGTCTGGGGGAGTTGTTGTCCCGTGAAGCTACGCTGGGGCGGGAGATCCGCGCTCTTGACAGTGACATGCAAACGCTGCTCTATGAGAACTACAACAAATTTATTTCTGCGACGGGTGAGCACCTGGTGGGGACCCGGGTGTCTTGAGGGGACCAGAGGGTTCCCGGGCGTGTCGAGGTACCTATGTGTCTTTGGTCTTCCCTCCAGACACTATCCGAAAGATGAAGGTTGACTTCCGGCGCATGGAGGCAGAGATGGATGATTTGGCCTCCAACATGGCAGCCATCAGCGCCTCTAGTGCCCGTGTCAGTGCTGCTCTGCAGGACCGGCACCGTCGCGGTGCTCAGCTAGCTGGTATGGGGAGGGAGAGATCTCAGGAGGGCAGAGCTGGGGTGTGGAGGGGCAGATATTGAAGGTGGGGAGCGCTGGGGGGGAGCATCTTGGGGCTTTGTGGTGCTGGATGAAAATATTACGGTTGGAGCTTACGGGTCAAATTTGGGGGTTGGAGGGATAGATTTTGAGGTATGGAGGGATACATCTGGTTGGCCCCAGCCCTAACTGACACGTCGACCTCACCCAGGGGTGCAGGCGCTGCTGCGGAAGCTGCAGTCCCTTGTGGAGGTGCCAGGACGGCTGCGGCGGTGGGCAGCACCAGGAGCTGATCCTGCCCGGGCCCTGCAGTGCTACACCCGTGCCCGTGCTGTGCTGCGCCACTACCGTCACCTGCCTTCCTTCCGTGCCATTGAGGATGAGAGCCACTCCATCATGGCTGAGCTGGCCCAGCGCCTCCGTGCACGCCTCCGGTATGTTCGCTCTGGAGTTGGCTGACAACAGCTTCAGGGGGGTGTTTTGTTTTGGTTTTTGATGCGTTCACTCTGGAATCTACTGATGACAGCTGTGGGAAATAGAGGACCGTCCGTGTTGCAGAGCACGCATCAAATACAGGACTAATTCTGGAGACTATGGCTAACTTTTACAATGGTTGCTGTATATTTTACCTCGTGCTGCTCCTAGCTCATCCCTTAATCCCCTTTATCCAGGGATGAAAGCTTGGACCCGAAGGAGCTCACAGAGTGTGTGGAGATGCTGCTGCAGCTGGAGGAACCGCCTGAGGAGCTGTGTGAGGAGTTCCTGAGCCATGCCGGTGCCCGCCTTGAGGCCGAGCTGGCGGCACTGGAGGCAGAGCTGCCCCCATCTGACCCCTCTGGCACCGCTTCCACGCCACCTCCTGTGTCTGACATCCTTGACTTTGTTGACCGTGGCAGCTCAACCTTTGTGAGCAACCTGTGCCTCCTTGCGGCCTCGTACCGCAGCCTCTTCAAGGAGCACCCTGGGGCTGGGGATGGCCGCCTGGAGGCCTTTGCCTCCACCCTCACCACCCGCTACTTCGAGCTGCTGGAGCGACGCCTGGCGCTGGAGCAGGGTTTGGGTGACACGTCGCTGCTTGTAAGGGCTCTCGACCGCTTCCACCGCCGCCTCCGTGCTCTCCTCGAGCTGCTGCCTGTAGCTGGGGCTGAAGCAGGCGCTGCGCTGGTGGCTCGAGCTGCACGTGAACGGGTGGCCCGCTACCTGCGTGCGCTGCAGACCTTCTTTCTGGGGTGCCTGGGTGATGTGCGCCAGGCGCTGGCTGCCCCCCGACCTCCTGGCAAGGACGGCCCTGGTCTGCCTGACCTCTTGGCCACGCTCTCTTCCTCTGTTCTTGGTCAGCTCAAGGCTGTCCTGGCCTATGTGCAGCTCTTCACTGCCAGGGACGTTGCCTTCGCCAGCCTGCCCTTCTTCAAGGTGAGCTGGGGGGCAGTGAGAGCGGTCACTGGGAGGATTCGGGGGTGCCTTGGGGATTGCGTGGGGCAGATGGTGGGTTGCAGAGGGCAGCTTTGGCTTCATTGGAGTTCTGTTAAAGGTTTGAAGCTTGTGCAGGATGGATGTAGGGTTGCAAAGCTTGGGTTGGGGGCCAGTGGGGAAGTGTGTGAGGGGCTGTTAGGGAGGAGACATTGAGCTCCAGGGTCAGTTTTCAGGGTGCAGAGGAGCTTTTTGATGGTCTTTTGGGGCAGTCTTTTTGGGTTATCTCTGTGTGGTGATGTGAGTGTGACAGTAGTGCCCAGCAGCAGTTCCATGGGGTGCTGTGAAGCTTTTAATAGTGCCGTGACAGTTTTTTGGGGTGCGGGTGTGGTATTTTCAGGGTGTAATGCCCCCCTTTTTTGGTCACAGGGGGAGTTCTGTGTCGAGGCGGTGCGTGAAGGGCTGGTGGTGGCCTTTGTGCGCTGGCTGTGCCGCACTGCTCGGGGCTTTGCTGACAGCCCAGCAGAGCGAGGTGCCCCTGCAGCACCCCCAGCACTGCTGCTGCTCCTCGCCCGTCTCTGCCTTGACTACGAAGCCACCACCATCAGCTACATCCTCACTCTTACTGATGAGCAGTTCCCTCCCGAGGTGAGCCCTAGGATGGCTGAGAGGGGGCCCTGACTGTTCCCAGGATGTCACAACGTGGCTATGAGCTCCCACGTGTCCCAGTATCTGTCTGTGCTGTGCTAGCGTTGAACACAACAGCATGTTCAGCGGCCTGGAGAGTACCCTTTGTCACCTGCAGGACACAGGACCGGCGGTGACGCCGGGGCCGGTGCTGTGTGCTGAGGCACGTGGAGCAGCACAGCGGCTCCTCGACCACTACGTGCAGGTCCAGGGCGCGGCGGTGGCACAGATGCTGCGGAAGAGCGTGGAGACGCGGGACTGGTTGGGCACCGTCGAGCCCCGCAACGTCCGCGCTGTCATGAAGCGTGTGGTGGAGGACATCACTGCCATCGACGTCCAGGTCAGGGCAATGCTGAGGCCGTGGGGAGGCCCTTGATGTCTCTGAGGGGTCTGGAAGTCGGTCTTGATCTTTCTCTGATGTCTTTGAGGATTTTAGGATGGCCCAGAGGAGGGTCCCTGTAGGGGTCCTGAAAACTATGTAGGGTCTAGAGAGAATCAGAGGGTCCGTGTAAACTCCTTGATGATTTTAGGGAGGACTCGGAGGGGTTTGAAAGGGATCCCAAAGGGATTGGGGTGTTTCAGAGGGTTTTGAGGGATCCTGGTTGGTTTTGGAGATGTTTGGGGTGGATTTGGAGGATGCTGACAGCGTGTGCTGCAGGTGGGGCAGCTCTTTGAGGAGGGAGTGCGGCGGGCGCAGAGCAGCGACTCGAGCCGACGTGCCTTCTCTGTGTACAGCAGCTCGCGGGCACCGGGGCGCTATGCCCCCAGCTACACTCCCAGGTCAGCCGTGTGCCCCAGCCCACCCCAGCTCACTCCCCACTCACCTATCATCCCTGTGACAGCGTGACCATCTTCAAACTGTCTCCATATCTACCCGCGTCCTTTGGCTGTTCCTGCATCCCCAAACAGTCCTTGTATCCCTTGTTTATTCCCATGTCCCCAGTTCTATGTCCTGATGATCCTGTCCATGTCCTGTGGCTGTTTCCATGTTTCCTGACTGCACACACGTCCTCTGACCATCCCCATGCTCTGCTGTTTTTGTGTGCCCAAACATTCCTCATAGCTTGCGTGCCTTGCTATCTTGACCATCTGTGTCCTCTATTTCTGTCCCATTCTCTTTTGTTCCCTGACAATCCCTGATCTTCCCTACATGTCTGACTGTCTCCACTTCCCTGCTCGTGCTGTTGTCACCGTGCTCAGTGCCCCCGTGGACACCCACCTGCTCAGCAACATCCAGAAGCTCTTCTCTGAACGTATCGACATCTTCAGCCCTGTTGAGTTCAACAAGGTGAGACACAGGAACATCCAAGTGTCCCCAAGGTCCCCACATCCCAAAGGCCCCAAAGCTATCTGCCTTCCCACCTGACTCTAGTGTCTCCGTGCCCAAGTTCTGTTGTTCCCAGGTCACGATGCAGACCAGGGTGAGGGTGTCCCTGAACACCTCCAGGAGAGCTGTCCCTTAGTTCTCCACAGCGTGGCTGTGGTGCCGTGCACTGGGCCTCCCCCTGTGCCACTTGTCCCCATGTCCCAGGTGTCAGTGCTGACGGGGATCATCAAGATCAGCCTGAAGACACTGCTGGAGTGCGTGCGGCTGCGGACGCTGGGGCGCTTCGGGCTGCAGCAGGTGCAGGTGGACGGCCACTACCTGCAGCTCTACCTCTGGCGCTTCGCTGCTGACGAGCGCGTGGTGCAGGGGCTGCTGGATGAGGTGGCCGCCAGCGCTGCCCACCGCTGCCTCGACCCTGTCCCCATGGAGCACAGCGTCGTGGAGCTCATCTGTGAGCGTGGGTAGGACCTGAGGGCACCCCGGGGACACGTGGGTTGATACACAGGTGAGGGGGCACAGGGGATGTCCACGTGGGCTGCAGCAGAGCTGAGGGCGTCTCTGGGAGGAGAGCGTGTCGTGGATCCTGCCACAAGGACAGGCTTTTACCTCGTGTATAGGGCGACCCCATGTGTTCCCACATACTGCACCCTCACACCCCTAAGGTCACCCCATGTCACCCCCAGCCCTAATAATGCCACACAGTGTCTCCCCGCTCCGGTGATGCCAACCCCATGTTGTCCATGCAGCCCCAGTGACATCCTACATCATTCCCCTTCCTTGGTGACATCCCCCTACATGTGGGACACGCTGCACGCAGCCCATGTGTCACTTGAGATCAATAAATAAAACGCATGCAAGCAGTGCCTTGTCCCTGTGCTTGCATGCCCGGGGTGGGGACACGTGGGATGGGCAAGGAAGGTGAAGAGATGCTTGGGTTCCTGCATGCAGGGGTGCCCCTGCACACCTGGGCTTCTGCCTGAGCAGCCAATGCCTCGTGCAAACCCCACGGGTTCAGGGCTGCATCTCTGTGTGCCTCAGCCAGCTCGAAATCACTGCACCAGTGTGTCAGAGAACAGCTCAAGCTTCGTGCCAATCCTTGCTGTCCTGCTGTGCCACGAGCAGTTCAGTTTGGATTTGAAGATAAGTATACACATGAAAACATATTCGTTGATAGATATAGGCTTGTTAGAGAGGAGAGAGACTTGAAACAGGAGGGAGGACAAATACCAAATAGGCAGAGACTCGGAGCAGAGAAAACCAGAACGTACAAGTACTTGGTACAGAAAACAGACAAGATCAAACTCTGCCTCTGTACAGCTGCTTTGTAAAGATAAAAAGGTATACAGAGCAAGAGGCTGCTGCAGTGGAGGGTTGTCTGATGTGAGGAGGAGCTTTTTGGAGTGTGGTTTTGTTTTTGTTTTACTTTTCCCAAACAGGCACAGCATTCTTCAAGTTATACATCTCCTCCCAGACTTAGAGGCAGCTGTGAATAGTTCAGCCATACAGTTAGGGTGTAATGCAAGTGGGATGGTGATCAGCCGAAAGCTAAGACAGAAAGGGGAAACACAAGTTTGTAAGTCATCAGTCTAAGCTTTGCAGTTTCTACAGCTCTGCTGATTTATTCAACTAGTACTGACACATCTCTGGATTTGTCAGATTTGCCTAGTACCAAGTATCAGGAACAGAGGTTAAGACAAAAGTATCCCTTAAGAATAGGCTGCAAGACGTGGACAACAAGGCAAGAGACAAAGGCATGAACAATGCAATCACATGAGATGTGAAAATCCACTTAGAACAAAGCGGTCCTGGTGGGGCTGGCAAGTGGCTGGAGGGCTCTGAGCACAACCACAGCATTCCTGCAGCTGCTCAACTTCATTGTCTGCTCCTGGGGCAACTCCAGCGTTGATCCAGTGCTTCCAGGAGGACTCAGCCAGGTACCTGCTGTCCCTCACCCCTTCACAGGGGTGTTCATGCACCCAGTACAGTAATGTGGTACAGGTGTCAGGCCACCTGTATGGAGGAGCTGGCGCTGTGGTGCTTCCCAGCATCATTCCTCACCGATGGACACCTCCGGTATTTGGAGTGGCTACTGTATGACAAGCAGGTGGAGGTGTGGCAGCGCTGTGTCCGGGTGCTGCGGGGTCTGTATGTGCTGTGGGATGTGGCCTCGCATGGGGACCTGGTCCAGAGCCACTTGGATATGCTGTGAAATACTCATTGTACATCCAAGACCAGCCACAACAGTGCTAAAACACTGGCAAAAAGTTATCTGGAATGTCTGTTGGGAAGTCCTAAAGATCCTGCAACAGGACCTACCTAGGCAAGTCTGTCAATCCCATAGTTTTAGTTCGGTAAAACTGCTGCATAAGAACCAAGATCAAGTCCCCATTCTGGACACCAGATAGTAGAGGATGAAGAAAACAACAACCAGTCCTACAGCAACAGAGCACAGTAACTTGCGGTTCTCCCTCCCGGACCGTGTCATGGTGGTAAAACGCTTCACACTGCCACTCAGCAGGCCTGTCACACTCATAAAATCTGAATCCTGAGGAGAAAGAACAAGCAAAACGGGGCGTTTAAAACTGGAGAGGCAGTCTGTGAAGCTTCCTGCTTAAAAAGCAGCTGGAGCAGGAGCTGCACTGTAACTGCTTGTCTATCCACCCCCATCACGTCTCTCACAAAGAACTTCCCAGCTTGTGCTCATGGCAACAATGCAAATGCTTAATCTAAAGGAAACACCTCTACCTAAAGGTAGCACCATTCGTGCATGCCAGGGCAGGCTAAATGCTTGCGTTTATTATCTCAAAACCTTCCCTGTAATAGAAGTACAACTGCATGCTGATTCGGGGTTTCTCCTTTTAGCTCTCTGCCTCTTACTCCAGCCCTCCACTCTTCTAATTCTGGGTCAGAATAAATAGCCATTTCAGATACCCCAATGCCATCAGCTGCTATGGAGCTCCCACCTCTGACCAAATCCCTTTCAACACTGAAATGCACGCTTCTTCTGTGCCTTTTGGTCCCTTACCATGCCATCGAGGTAACGGTTCTGCTCATCAGCGTCTTGGTCAATATCCAGAGCCAGCTGCACAGCATAAGAGAGGGAACTGATGTGAATGAAGTTGGAAGGGTAAGGCAACCTAGACTGCAGCCAAACGCTTTTAAAACCCGACATGCACGCGGGGTGATGCTGCTATGCAAACAGAAGATCAAGCACAGGGATAAAACTGCCCGAGCTCTTGAGCTGGGGAAACGAAGCTTGGCTAGCCGGCGGTAGGACACAGGAAAAGCCCTTCCTGAAAAGCTCCTTGTGGTGATTCACACGGCCGTCAGCCGTCGTTTGCCCACAGCGGCCGCGGGCAGCCCGTTGTCCTGAGCCCACGTTCGCCTTTATTGACGAGGCCCTCCCCGCGGCGCCAGCAGCTCACCGCCTTCAGCCTGGTGACTTTGCCGGCCAGGCTGTCCGCCATGCGCTTGTTCTCCACGTCCAGCACGTCCTCCATGGCACCCGCATTGTGAGCTGCAGAGAAAAAAAAACAACCCAGCTGCTCTCCCCCACCGCCACGGGGCACGGCGCCCCAAGATGGCGGCGGGGCGCCCCCTCACCTCGCCCCCACTCCGCCATGGCGGCGGGAACGGCGCCGCCTCAACAAAATGGCGGCCGGGGAGGAGCGGCGCGCAGCTATTCCGGGGATCCGCTGTGGTAATCCTCGCGCTGGGCGGGCGGGGCGGTGGGCACGGTCCGCTGGGAGGGCACGCATTAAAAAGCAGAGAGGAGGGAGAGGATTAGAGCGGCTCACCCGCCTGCTGTGCTTTATGGGCGCGACGGGGAGCAGCGCTCTCGCTTGGTTACATCCCCCCCCTCTTTTTCTCGCTCCCTCTCAGCATCGAGGGGCTCTGGAAGCCCTCGCCGGCCTTCCTCTCTGCCGCCGCTCCCGCTGTAGCTGAGCCGTCGGTATAATGGAGCTCAGGACTGTAGTGGCCACGGTGGAGAGCGGGGAGCAAGACACGGTGCTCAAGGTGCTTCAGGTCTACAACCAGGAGGTGAGTGAGCATCGAACCTCGGCCTGCCTCTGTTGGTCAAGCCTGGGAGCAGCTTGGCCTTGCTGTGGGATGGCAGTGCTACCCGCTGTCCTCTGAGCATCCCTATTCCTGCCACAGAGATGTCACAGAGTGCTTTGCCTTACTTCTTGCAGCCCGCTCTTTGCTTGATGCTTGCATCAGCTAAGTAGCCTGCCTTGATCTCGTTTATGCTGGAAGAAAAGCACATGGGAAGGATTTTCTTTATTATCCAGATCTCAAGTTAAACCCTGTGGGGGAATAATCGTGGGCATGAAGAGCGAGGAGGAGGAGCCTTTATGTTAGGCAAGGTTTGGAGGTAATGTAATTCACACCTAGGAGGAGTGAGTTGTTGTGACTTGTAGGTAAAAGACCATTAGAAATTGGCATGAACGGAGGCTGGAATTGGATTCCGCTGCTCAATCTGAAATAACAAGCATGTAACATGAAAAAGACTGGGCTGGGAAGCTGAAATGGGAATGGCTCTCTCCTTACAGTGGCGAAGATGTTCTGCAGGGGTAGTTCCCTTTTTAAATTGCCAGGGAAATTTCCTTCAGAAGGTTTCCACCAGGCTAGGGCTGACCCTGCAGGTCTGTGACTCATTCTGCACCATTCCGAAGTAGGAGGGAAGCCGGTGGGGGAAACCTGTGGATGTTGTGCAGGAGGGGAAGCGTGCTATTTCTAGCAGTCGGATTTGAAATGGGAGGGATCTTTGCTAAGAACAGTGGGTCCCTGTTAAAAGGATGGTCTGCAGGATTAGCATCGCTGGCAGCAGCTGGCATGTTGGAGAAATTAGGATAGTAAATGGCATTTGTTTTGCAACCACGTTGAGGCACCGAAACCGACGCTTCAAATTGTTTCAGCTGGTTTCTTTGTCAGTGTATCGAGCGTAGGAAACTTGTGAGAATGTCAGTGATTTTGCTAGCCTGTCTGGAAGAGATGGAGCAGCTGAAGAGATGTAACTGCTGATAAACTAAACTACTGCCTTGTATCATTTTTTCCTCCAAGGGCTGATGGTGTTGTGCTCTTTTCCAGGTGTGTGTGTATACATATGTATTTAATTCACTATTAAATACGGCGTCATTTCCTGGTTGCCTAAAATAAAACATGGCTAAAGCAAACCCACAGGTGTGGTGTGGAAATATTTGTAAATTAGATTGCGGGAGCCTGCAGAGAGGCTGGGATGAGAAAAGAACAAGTACTGTGGTTGTCTGCAAAGCACAGTGATTCCAGGACTGATCTGCCAGCGCCAACAACCTGTGCACGCATCACGTCACAGTGTGAATGTGCAAGAGGCCAGTGCCTGGCACAGCACTGTCCCTTCAAACCCAAACCTTTGTGAGTTACAGGATATTTGGATTGTGTTGAGTACTCTCCTCACAGCTGCAGTGTATAAAGTTAAGCTTGTCTATCAGATGGGCACAGCTTTGTCCTGTGATGTGCAGTGCCCACCGTTGAGCCAGCAGAAGAGTGCAGTGGGTATTCATCACATGTTTTTCATGGATGAGAGAGAAGGAAAGCAATTCTGACCTGGCAGCGTGGGCTTCATCTGGGCTTTTCAAACCAGGTTCATTCCCTGCTTATGTGAAATGTAGTTGGAGTTGCCAGAGTTAAACAGTGTTGGACAGAGAAGGCGGTAAGGAAGCAAAACTCTCAGCAGCAGGAAAATTGTTCTTGTGTTTGGCTTCTCAGGAGCCTGTGCTTCTTGTTACAAATGAATACTGTGGACCTCTTTAAGTCCTTGTTGCTCCTTGCCATTTTGATTCCCTGCCTCTGTGTGGGTAAGGGCCGTTCTTGAGAAGGCTTGCTTGCCTTTGCACCGTGTATTTCAGATGTATTGCTTTCCAGGCTAACGTCCTTTCCCTGGTTGGGGAAGGCAGTTTTGAGGATTTCGAAACTCATACTTTGTTTCTCTTCTAACCTACAGAAATCTCAGTGCTTCACCTTTGATGATGAGGAACGGGAGGAGAGGAAGGTATGCATGCTCTTCAGCTTCTTTCTCATGTTGGATGGTGAAGTGTGCTGCTCTCCACTCTTGTCCAGCAGGGTTTGGAGGTGGCAGGTCCTACAGGGGAGGAGAGAGGCTCTTTCTCCTGAACCTGACAACGTACCTGGCTGGGGAGCGGTGTGCTCACAGTGCCTGGCTCTATTAGATGGTGGTTGAGGATAAAAATCAGCATTCTTCTAGCACTAGCAATCCCCTTGGGTTTGGTGATGCATAGCCACAGCAGCGTGCTTGAGAAGCGTGATCCTGTGCGTGTGTGGATGGTACGAGTCTGCTAGGCAAAGATCACAGCAGCGTGCAGGTCAGTGCTTCTACTGTGAGCCAGCTGCAGGATTTGACCAAGGCTGTCTATTAACAAGCACTTTAAGCTGGCATAATCTGTCCCTCAGTGGAAAGAAATACCCCTGTCTGTTGCCACTCGTGATGTTTCTCTTGCACCACCAGGGCAGGCCTTTGCATGGCTGTGCTGTGGATATGCTTGGTGGAAACTGCCTTTAGAAAGACTCTTTTGATTTTCTTCTTCCTGGGTTATTTTCCATCTGGATCAGTTTCGTGGTGGATTGTGTGTGGAAGCAGGGGATTACTGATGGACTATGACGTGTTGCTACGTGTAGTTAAAACCGAGCTGTGCTGGGTTGTGTGAGGCTTTACCTTTTGCTCTTGTACTTCTCCATTGCGTGCTGATGCATGTAATTGTTACCCACAAGGGTTAGATCTTCAGCTGTGGTTTATCGGTGTTAGCAGAGCTCTGTCAGTCTGTACCTGCTGAAGATCTGGGCTAGTAGGCCTCCAGACTGCACTGAGATTTAGGGAGATTCTTATGTTTGAATCTTCTGAGGTCTTTTCCCCTACTTTCCTTAGGTCTGACACTATTCCCCAGCCCTTCTTTGTCTCTTGCTGGTTGTCCTTGCTTAACGTGGGTCAGCATCAGATGCCAGGGGCAGATGCTTTTGAGAGCTGCTGTGTGTGACCTGGATCGGAGCTGTTAGAAGGCCTGTATCTAGATGTTGCTCTCGTCTTTCAGGGCAGGGTGTTACAGCGTGTTACGTTGCCTGGGGGCTGCGCTGTGAAGTGTCAGCATGTGAGATGTTCTTTGTTTCCAACCGTGCAGAAAATGGCCCAGCTGCTGATCAAGTTCCTGGAAAGAGAGCTCCAGCCATCCTGCCAGGTCACGTGCTTGGAAAGCATCCGAATCCTGTCCCGGGACAAATACTGCCTTGAGCCTTTCACCACCGAGGAAGGGTTGAAGACCCTCTCCAGGCACGCTGGCATCGATTACTCAGAGGACCTCATCCGAGTGGTCCCAGACTTGGAAGTCATCCTGGAATCCCTCAAATGCCTCTGCAACATTGTCTTCAGCAGCCCGAGGGCACAGGAGCTGACGGCTGAAGCCCAGCTGGTGGTGGGCCTGACAAAGCGCATCAAGCTCTACAATGAGAGGAGCCTTCCTCACGAGGTCAAGTTCTTTGACCTGCGTCTTCTCTTCCTGCTGACGGCTCTGAGGGTGGACATCCGACAGCAGCTAGCCCAGGAGCTCCGGGGCATCAGCCTCATGACAGACACCCTGGAGCTGACTCTTGGTGTCAAGTGGTTGGACCCCTACGAAGTTGCCACTGAGGAAGGACTGCTCCCCCCTTTGCCTCGGCAAGAGACGGAGCGGGCCATGGAGATCCTGAAAGTGCTCTTCAATATCACTTTTGATTCCAGCAAGAGGGAGGTGGATGAGGTAAGCTCCTTAAGTGTCGCACCACACCACATCTGCTTGTCTACTGGCTTTCTTTTCTTCTTGCACACCATTGCGTTAGATACAAGCCCCCATGCAGCCTCTGCTTATGTGTAAGGGTAGCAAGGGACTTGTGTGTCTGGACCTTTTTCAGTAGGGTACTGTCTCTGTCCGATGCATTAAGACTTTTCAGCATTAAAACCTGCAAGTTGGCCGTTTTTCCTTCTTAATGATATTAGTGACTAGTGCAAGTGGGAAAGCAGACCCACCCCATAACTCACTTGTGCGTGGCCTGTGGAGCATCTGGAGGATACTTCCACTTAAACACCTTGCTACCAGTTAGCAGGTTGTTGGAGGGGAGGGATGGGGCTGTGAGTTGTATGGGCAGCAGGCTTTGGTTTCCGGAGGATCCCCTTTCCTGATCAAGGTTTTCATTTTCTGTTTTGGGACCAGGAAGATGCTGCTTTGTATAGGCACTTGGGTGCCCTCCTGCGCCACTGCCTCATGATCTCTGCTGATGGGGAGGACCGGACGGAGGAGTTCCACAGGTCTGTTAGATAGTAGATAACAGCCTTCACTGGAAGCAGCCCTGAGGTCTCCCCAGTGCTGGCCCTTCCTTACCTTGGCTTTATTAACGTCCTTTGCTTATACATAGTTAGGGCTACTGCTGAGAAGCAGGCGTCTTTTGTCTGGTTTGCAAGTCCCCTAGACTGCCAGAAGTCAGAAGTAGCCCTGCTCTTTGCAGTTAAATTGTGTGCAGTAATACCACAGCCTGGTTTACAGGAGAAAATGTTTGGTCTGAGCCTGCCTGGCTGCTAGGGTCATATTCAGTGTCACGTGTCAGCTCCCTTTGGTTGTGCTACCTGCTTTGGTGAGCCGGGGCAGGTGTTTTCTGCCTTAATTAATGAGTCTGTAGGCTGATCTTAGTTAATTCTACGTCTCCTCAGCCATGCTGAGAAATCTCATCTGTTACGCTGCTGGGCCTTATTGGTTTAGGGATGTCAGCTTTGAGCAAGTGGCAGCATCCTGTCCCCAAGAAGACCACAGTGGGAGGGATCCTGAGCAATGTGTTCCAACAGCTGTCAAAGTCTGAATGAGTGATGCAGCAGGAGACCCTAGGATCCACCTTCTCACCACCACCTGACTTGGTCGTGCTTGGCCTCTGTCAAGGTCCGTGGTTTCTCTGTTGTCACTGAAGTCTTTTTGGACTTCCAGCAAGTCATTCAACTATATGGGAAAAAAAATATATCCAGTTTCACTTAGTCAGTTCTAGTGGTGTGGGTAGCTTGAGATCCAGCCTGAAGAGAGTTTTTTTCAGAGTCCTCTTGCTCATGGAATTTACTAATAAATCTTGATTTCTGTATAGATGATCAGTTTCTGTGAACAAAGATCCCTGACTATGTATTTGCCTCTGTTCTTTCTTCAGCCACACAGTTAATCTTTTGGGCAACCTGCCCCTGAAGTGTCTGGATGTTCTCCTGACCCCAAAAGTCCGACCGGGATCGCTTGAGTACATGGGTGTCAACATGGATGCAGTCAATATCCTGCTGGATTTCCTAGAACGGCGCCTTGACAGGGTAAGCTGGGATGTTGCTCTACAGTGCTCTTTGCTGCTGGTTCTCATAAGTTCCCTGCAGGGCACGTTTTTGTAAGCCTGCATTCAGCTGAGCTTTTCAATACACCCTGCCAAAAGCACAGGAGCACCAGCAAAAGGCATGGTTACTTTGGAGACAGTGCTGTATGTTCTAGTTGGTAGGACTAGAGCAACATTTGTGAGCTGTAAGGACCACCGTGTCACTGCTGCTATGGCAGGTATTGAGATTGACTGAGCCAGCAGATGGTTAGCTGTGTGATTAAAATACAGGTGTTCTGTTCCACTCGAGTCAGTTGTGATTTGGTGAGCAGCTTAATCAGTTTGATGTGGCCAGATCTCTTGACTGGTGCCTCGTTCTGACATTGTCCCAACTGTCCTCTGTCAGAGGACTGGCAGTCATAGTGTCATTTGTCAAGGCCATTCATCTTTCTTTACTTCTTCTGAGTGCTTGTCCCCTTTTGTTCCACTGCTTTTGCACTGTTACTGAGCTGGTGGCCGTTTTCGTCCTCCAGAGTTATTCCAGAGAGTCTCCAGATTTTACTGCTGCCCTTCTCTAATCTAGTTGTTCTGCAGTAGTGTTTCTAGCCCTGCTGCGCTGAAGAGCAGGACTCAGAAAGCCTTGCTGTTGGAGGAGTGATGAAACATCGAATTTCCAGTAACAGAAGCTGGAATGTCTCAGTGTCCGTCTGTTTCCCTGCTGTTCATTACTCATGATCTCCACTGTGAGCTGGGGAAGTTGAGCTCAGTGTAACTGACATGTTGCTCATCTTGTGCGTGCTTCTGCAGGGACATAAGCTGAAGGAGAGCTTGACCCCCGTGCTGAACCTGCTGACTGAGAGTGCCAGGGTCCACCGCCAGACAAGGAAGTTCCTGAAGGCAAAGGTATGCTGTGGGTTCAGCTGGAAAGCAAGTGGTGCTCCTCTGAGGAGAGAGGAGAATAGCAAGCTGCCTAAATATTGCTGTCCTCCGAGGAGACCTCTCTGTTAGATTTGGGGTTGAAGGCCGTGATAGGCGCGGTATTTTTCTCCACCTCTCCCATGGTCTGTGTATTTATTAGATATAGCAGATCTGTATAATGTGCACACTTCTTTCCTGGCCTACCCTATGGCTGCTATTCCATCTCCACTGCCTGCCCCTCCCCGTGGCCTTGCAGGTGCTGCCTCCGCTGCGGGACGTGAAGAATCGGCCGGAGGTGGGGAACTCTCTGCGGAACAAGCTGGTCCGTTTGATGACCCACATTGACACCGACGTGAAGCACTGCGCAGCTGAATTCCTCTTCGTGCTCTGCAAGGAGAGCGGTGAGTCACAGGGAGTCCTGGAGCTTGGGGTGGGTGACCCTTTGCAGGCCCCGGGGACCTCTGCATCTCGGTGGCCTTCAGCTGGTCTCGCTGCTGGCGCACGCAGCAGGAGGAGCGACGTGTGGTCCGTCTCTCTCTCCCGTTAGTGTCGAGGTTTGTGAAGTACACGGGCTATGGGAATGCAGCTGGGCTCCTGGCAGCACGAGGCCTGATGGCTGGTGGCCGGGAGGAGGGAGAGTACTCGGAAGATGAAGACACGGACACAGAGGAGTACAAAGAGGCAAAGCCCAAGTGAGAACTCTGCTTTCTCTCTGTTAGCATCCCTCTTCCTACACCTTCCTATTCCAGCTTGGTCTCTTTTTCCTGTGTCCCTGCCACCTCCTTCGTCTTTCTTCACTACTGGAATTTTGCCCTTAGTTTCAATGTCACGTTCCACTATCTTTTCCTTTTTCTTGGGTGAAATACTTCTGTGGCTGAGCTGTTACCTCTTTGCTTTCCCCCTTTTTGTTGTTCTTGTAGCATTAATCCTGTGACAGGACGTGTCGAGGAGAAACTCCCCAACCCCATGGAAGGGATGACCGAAGAGCAGAAGGAATACGAAGCCATGAAGTTAGTCAATATGTTTGACAAGTTGTCCAGGTATGAGAAAACTGTGTTTATGCCTGTATTAACACCTGTGTGATTTGCATTGGCCTCTGCAGACTGAGGGGTCACGAGGTAGTGGGGGAGACAACATGGAGAACTATTTCCAAATTTGCCTATGCTGGGTCCCGTGACATCATTAATAGCAGATTCTGTGCTCTCTCTGTGGCACCTCAGTGTTCTGACCTCCAAGTGAGGAAGGGAAAGGGGCAGTGCGTTTCATGCGTGAGTTTCCGTTGTATATTAAAGTGCAGGAACAGAGGTTGATGTTTTCCTTTGGCCATGCTGCACTGCAGAATGGGACCCTTAAAACCGAGTCTATTCCAGGGTAACTGAGAACTGCACCACGTGTAGGTGTGTTTCGAGCCATTGCCTCCCTGTCTGCATCTCTTAAATGGGATTTTTGCTTTTGGTGCTGGCTTGAGGGGTTGCTCTGGGCTGCTTCGAGTCAGTTTCCTACAATTCCTGCTGCAGGACTTCCATTCTTCCAGTGCCTGCTGCAAGTTTGTTACCTTCTCCTTCCTCTTATCTGGTTGCAGAGAGCAAGTCATCCAACCCATGGGCATCACGCCGAGTGGCAACCTGGCCCCCATGGAGAATGCCATCCGTGATATGGCTGACGAGAGGTCCTCATCTGACTCGGACCTGGGGTTGGACTGATCCTGACCTCTTGCCCCAGCCTCACAGAGCTGGGCCGCCTCCATCCGCTCTCCTTGAGAAGTGGTGCTGCACCTGGAGGCTAGTACCGCATCGTGACCCTCCCCGTGGGATCTGAATCCAGCCTGGGCCCCTCACACTTCACAACAAAGAACCTCTAGCCTCCTTCCCAGCTCCATAGCCACCTCTCCTTCTGGAAGGTCATCATGGCCTGGCTCTACTTGGTCTCTTCCATTGGCAGCTTTGAGAATATCACACTCCAGATCGCTTCCAGGACTTTTCAGTAGGACTTTTTTTGTTTTGTTTTTTTTTTGTTTTTAAATCTGTGATGTTTGGGGTGGGGGAAGGAGGGGGATCTTTCCATCAGGCCGTTGTGCTGACATTTGTGTGTGGCTGTGTCCCATGCATGGTCAGCCCAAGAATGCAGGTGGGGCTGCAGGCAGGAGTGGGAGTGTGGTCTGCAGGGTGCCACGGCGTAGTGCACCCTTGTCGTGAGCCTGGATGTGCTGTGTGTGGCAGTAAGCGTGACAACATCTGTGCAAACACGAGTGTGCAGGTGTCTGGGTGTGTATGAGTGCAGAGGGGAGCGTGCAGCGTGTGCTGTGGGGCAGGCAGGAGTGGAAGGCTGCAGGAAAGGAACTTGTGACTGGCAGAGGTGCTCTGATATTTGGTGTGTGGCACTGTGCAACCTTCCTGTTACCACAGAGGTTAGTGGTGTTCTTAGCCTTTCCCCATCTTACACATCCTGAATGAAAGGTTGAAATATGGCCTGTGTGTGTTGGCCTCCTCTCCTGCCTCAGCTTTCCCACAGACTTGCAGCTGTTCGTGCCCAGGGGCTGCTGTTGGTCCTCTGCTATGGCTTATGTTTCTTCCATGTTTTTTTTTTTTTTTTTTTTTTTTTAAAGAAAAAATGTTTTAAAGAAAATCTTCTAGTTTGTCTTGTACCAGGAGTTCCAAAACTTACTAGCACAACTAGGAATGCAAATGTGATGCTAGAATAAAGAAAACCTTCTGACAGATGGGTGTGTGATTCATTGAACGTGACAGCTCTGAGCAAGTAAGGAGTGATCACTGTCTGCTTGGCACGTGGTTCTGCTCCAGAAGAATGCTCTGAAGGATAAATTCTGGAAACACTACTTCCAGAGGTACTACATTTCCTTCATCCACCGAATGAGTGACCTTACAGAAGGAGATCACATTACCAAGGCTGGGCCTTTTTGTGATGAGCCCATGCTGACTGTGCCCGATAACAGCTTTGTTCTTTAATTACCTTTCAGTAGCCCCCAGGGTGATTATCTCCATAACATTTCCAGGGACTGAGGTTGGACGGTTAGGTCTGTAGCTTCTTGGGTCTTCTCTCATGCTCTTACTGCAGCTCAGGGTAACGCTGTCAAGCTTTCAGCTATGGTGACCTCCGCAGGCTCCTGAAACCTTTGGTGAATTGTTGAGAGAGGTACAGCTTTTCACACCACCAATTCCTTTCATGCTGAGGTAAATCCCATCAGACCCCATAGACTGATGAACACTGAGCTGATACAGCTGGTCCTACGGTTGGCCAAATGGAATGCTCATCTTTGCAAATGCTCTAAAAACCACGCACGCCAGCTGTTTTCCCTCTGTGCAACAGGAATTGGCAGAGGGACTCAAGCCAGCCTGGAGGATGGCTTGGCCTGCAGAGGACTCAGCCTCAGGCAGCAGCAGGTCTCTGAGGGAAGGTAGGCAGCCCCGCTGGGCTCTGGTGGGACACCCAGGATGTCTGGTGCTGCGAGGCTGCAGTTACGTGGCCGAGGGCTGAATCAGGGGTTTGCAGTCTGTCCTGGCTGGGTGCTGGTAGGAGCTTTGATAGGCTGTCCCTTTGAGGGGAGAAGCTGAAGGCATGTTTTGTAACTGCAGTGTTAGTTCTTCTGCGATGATATTTTTAGCAGCAGTGATTAAAATTATGCAGAGATCACGTCACTCTAAAGTAGCAACAGCCCCTGTGCTTTCCCTGATGCTGCACGTTCAGATGCATCTGCTGAGGTCTTGGTTGAGGACCACACAGATGGATTTGAATTGTGCTTTTGGATAAACAAGCCTGTTTGTCTGAATGCACGTTTGTTCAAACCTTTCTTCTAGGAAGCTGCTGGGACACCAAGCACAGAAGTCTCTGTTCCTGTAGCTGTGCCAGACTTCAGTAACGTCCCTAGAGCTGTCGGATGTACAGCAGCTGTGTATTAGGTCTGAACACTTGTAATTATACACACAGCCATTAAGACAGCTTTTGGAAGGCTGTTAGCTTTGACTTGGAAGCTGCTCTGTAGAGCAGGGAGGTTAAGAAGTGTTCCAGTGTTGCGTTAGTAGGACAGAAAGACACTCCTGTCAGGCTATGGAGGGGGAGTGCATGGTGTGGGGGGACAGCATGTACTCAAACACTTGTGTGAAACTTAAAGAAAAACTCTCCACTGGCCTCAGGGAAAGAATTATAACTCTTTATTATTAATGAAAACTCTTCCAGCAGTTGAGCTGGCCTTTGTGAACAGGAACAGGCCAGGCACATCAACAGCACTAGTCTCCTGATTGGCAGAGGTTTCATCCTTCAAAAAGGAAATGCTACCAGTCTGCAGCAGCTGATGGCTCACAATTAAAAAGAAAAAAAAAAATCTATCTGCAGAGGAGCTGCACGTTAACACATGACATCTGACGTGCTGGTGAAAGTCATGGCTGGACATTGTCAAACAGTGCTCTGACAGAACCACGGAAGAGGAAAGTGTCTCCTAATGGATGCTGAAATGAAGAAAGGTGAGGAGGAGCAACCTTCAGTGGCTACTGAATCAACTGTTTTGAAGTCTCAGGTAAGAAAGCCTTCACCTGTGGAAACTGTTTGCAGCATGGCAGTGGGGCTCTGCTCCTTTCAGCTTCTCTTCCTTCACGGGTGAGAGGGTCTCGCTGCTTCTAGGCTGGCTGGGTTGAGCCATGAGCAGCCTCTTCTTCCCCAAGTGCCAGTCCTGTGTAGATTAGCTGCTGCAGAGCTAGATGGACTCTTCCACAGTTCCCTGCCATCGCATCTTCTTCTGCCCATGCTGGGCATGGCAACATCTCCTCCTCTTCAGGGTGAACACTGCTTTCCAGCAGCAGGGAGCCAGCTGTCCTATTTGTCTTTTGCATCCAGCTGAAAATAAAGATCACAGTGTTTGCTTGGGTGTTTCAAACCTCCCTCAGGTTAATGCAGCAGGTGCCATTAACAGCATCTCAGGCTCACAGGCAGGGCAAAGCACTATAAAACCCAACTCCTCTGCCACCTTACAACATTGGACTCAATTATTTAAACAGATGACTTTTTTTCTTTCTTGGTCTGTGGCTCCAGCTCCAGGCTTCTGTCCTTAAATCTATATGGTGTGTGTTCCACATGGGAATAAATAAATAAGCAGATGAAAGCCACAGAAAGATTTTCAGTTTGAAGATGCCTTAAAGCACACAACCCCGAGCTTGACATTTGCTACACTTTTCCTGTCTCCTGTCAGCTCTGTCTTCCCCTTCTGCCCCACTGAAATGTTTAGCAATACAGCAGTCTGCTCTGTGTCACTGTGCCTGCCCTCATTGTGAAATACCACTGCTGTCTGCTTTTTTTTTTAACCCTCCTGCACTTTTCCCTGGTTCTTTTCCCTGAATGCTGACTGGGAGTGTGGCAGTGCCTGTGGTGCAAATCTCTAATCCCAGCAATGCCTGCGTTTTTCCCCCCAGGAAAACTCAAGCACCAGGAATGGAGGCCGAGAGGGGAAATGGAGCACGGGGCTCCTTCGCACCTTTTCTTTTTCTTTCTGAATTAGTGTCTGCATCTCTTCATTCCAGTCCAACAGTTCCACCACCTTCTTGACCCCAGCGACCACATCCCCCAGCTGAGCTATGTCATTGTAGCGTTGCTGCCAGGCGAACGGCCCTACGAGATCTCGGTTGATGAGCACCCGGGGAACAGAGCTGCGAACGGCTCCTGCCAGGCTGGCAAAGGGCTCCACCTAAAGGAAGGCAACCCAAGGGGCAGAGAGAGAAAGGTGGTCACCTCACTGCAGGGATCAATTCGCTGTGCGCTAAACTTCAGGTATTTCCAACTACTGGGCTTGTGCTTAGCAAGTTCTCCCACCGTGGGCTATGCTTCCCCAGCTTTGAACTGGTTACAGGTGATGCCAGTTGTCCCATGGCCTTTGCTCAGGTTGCTGCAAGAATTGCTTTTCCTCTCCAGGTGCCCACCTTCACCAGGAGCACACAAAGTTTTCATACAGCTTCTGAGTGCATTCACCCTGCCACCTCCAATTTCACCTCACTAACCCAGTTCCTTGCCTTCAGTAACCCCTGTCTCTCCTCCAGAGTCCCTCAGGCCCTTTTCTCCTTGTGAGCAGGGACGTCCCCTAGTCCCAGACCTCCAGGGATGTTCCGATGACAAAAAGCAGGTCTGCCATGGGGAAGTCTGTCATGTGCAGGAAGAAGCGCTGTGGGAGCTCCTCGCCAAAGAACACAATGTCAGGCTTGACGATTCCAGTGCAGACACGACAGTGAGGGACCTTGTCTGCCATAACATCCACCTGAAGTAAAAGCACCCAATGCCATTTGTTATGGGACAGCACATGTCCACGCAAACAGGGTCACAGCCACACGGGACCCTCACAGTAATGTTACTCTGTGTCAATGCCCAGCTGCAATCACTCACCCTGAAGTCCTCTCCTGGGAATTTCCTCCGACAGACTGTGCAAGTGGCAGTAGCAAAGGTGCCGTGGGCTTCCACCAGTCTATCAGGAGGGATCCCAGCAACTGGAACACAGCAGGTGGGAGAGGACCAGCTCAGCGAGAGGTGACTGAACCAGAAACTGCAACAGGCATTTCCCCAGTCCTCCTGTTCTGCTTCACATCCTCACGTTTTTCTGGTGCTTTACTGCTGAGAGCTGGAGAAAACTCACCTCGCTCCAGCCCATCGATATTCTGGGTGTAGAGACGCAGAAGGAGCCCTTTGTCATGCAGGAGTCTCAGGAAGTAGTGGGCATAGTTGGGTCTGTAATTGCCAGGGTAGAGCTCCTTGGCCAGCGTGAAAAAGGGCTTGGGGTTGATGAAGAAATAGGCCAGTTCAAAGATGGCTTCTGGATAAGGGATGTTGTATTGCTCAAGGTTACTGTAGAGGCCGCTCCCCGGGGACCTGCAAAGAGAGGAAAGGAAAGCAGGGGGAAAGCCACCCATCAGGCCAAGACACAAAGGAGCAGAGAGCCAGGTCCTTGGCCTAAGCTGAAGAACCCCATAGTCCAAACACTAAATGAGGATGAATAAAACACTGAGGATGAATAAAGCACTACCTGAAGTCTGGGATGCCGCTGGGGGTGCTGATCCCAGCGCCAGCCATCACCACTACTCGATGACACTCCTTCTTCCGGATGAGCTCTGCCACATCCTGCAGGCTGAGCTGCTGTTTCCCACCATCACCTCCCCACCTGCCCAGTCCCAAAACAGCACCAGCAGCAGCAGACAGAGAGAAGGGCCTGGTCCCTTGGATCCTGCTTGGAACAGAGGGAAAGCACAGTAGGTTGTGTGGTGAGAGAGACTTGAGCTGGAAGAGCTGCTCAGTGGAATGCTGCAGGACTGCGTTAGTACAGAACCAACAGCTTTAGCATTAGTCTACTCCAGGAAAAGATGCTTTGCATTGGACTGACTTAAGATCTTAAAAACACCAAATCAATGTTGAAACACAGCACGTTTCCCAAGGAGAGGGCTGTCTGTTTTATTGTTCAGGGGGTTGACGCAGGACTGTGGGAACAGCATGCAGGGACTCTGGTCTCACAAATTATTTACAATACTGTTTTCTATGCCCTGGGTTTCAGGAAGCTTCTAACAGGGTGCTGTGGTTGCTCTGGAACAGTGTTCAAACAGGCGTTTCACCAGTTCTCTTTCCCCTGAGGGCTCTGCCTTGGGAGAGCTCTGCATACAGCTGGAAAGCAAAGGTCAGCAGTGCGTACAGATGGGGATGAGAACACCCATTATCATCTTAAGGAACACTGTCTCCCCAGACAATGAGTGCTTGCTGCAGCAGGGTATTAAAAGCAGTCCAGGGAAGGCGTGGGAATGTGAAGAGCCAAGAGCTGCTGGATCCTGGCAATCTGTAAACAGCAATTACACTGTGCTCAGTGTGGCTGACACTGACACCACAAGGATGTGGCTCTCGGGTCAGAGGTCCAGAGAGCTAAATTCACAACCTGGCAAACGTTAACATTTCTCTGCCTTCTGTTTCTGAGCTCCCAGCTGCAATTCCCCAGCTCAGGTTCAGAGCGAGCACATAATTGTAGGGGTTGGAAGGGACCTCTAGATCATCTAGTTCAATAGTCCTGCCAAAGGAGCTCCCTAGCCCAGGTTGCACAGGTAGCTGGCCAGGTGGGTCTTGAATGTCTCCAGAGAAGGAGGCTCCACCACCTCTCTGTGCAGCTCCAGTGCACTGTGAAGAAGTTCCCCCACACATTTGTGCTTCCTGTGCTTCAGTGTGTGGCCATTTCCCCTCGTCCTATCGCCACACCCTGCCTGCATTCGGACAGGTGATGCTCTTCACACCGGGGCTGCATGAAACCCGCCAGCCCTACCTGCACACCCCACAGCCTGTCCTGCGCTGAGGGCTGAACCGAGCCAGGCCACCACGCTCCCACAGGCATGCTGCAAGAAAACACAGAGCCACTGACCGGCGAGGCAAAGGGCGAAACGGAGACAGCAAAACGCGGGGAGAAGGCCTGCCCCAAGCCCCATCCTCTCGCCTCAGGTCTCCCCAGCACCCCATCAGGGCCCACCCCGTCCCCTCACCCGCCGCCAGCGCCGCTCCGCGCCGAGCCCCGCGCTCCATGTCCGCCGCAATGCCCTCTAGCGCTCCAGCTCCGCGGCCGAGCTGCGGACCGCGCTTTGGGATCCCCGCGGGTGCGCTCGTATCGCGATTTAAAAGCAGCGCGTGTCCGCGCGTGCCTGAGAGGGAGGGGGTCGCGCAGCGCGGGGCGTTGCCGTGGTGACGGGGGCGGGAGGAGGGCGACGCGAGGCCTTACGGCGCCCGGCGTGCCCCGCGCCGCGCCGGAAGTGAGTGTGCATTTCCGGCGGGGGGGCGGGCCGGGGCTCGGCGTCGCTGGTGCTGCGGACGCCGCCGCCATGAAGGACGTGCCGGGCTTCCTGCAGCAGAGCCAGAGCGCGGGGCCGGGGCAGGCCGCCGTGTGGCACCGCCTGGAGGAGCTCTACAACAAGAAGTGAGCGGTGGGGAGGGGGTTGGCTGGCGGGGGTCCCGCCCGCTGTGCCGGGGCTGTGGGGAGCGCTGCGGGAACGCGCGGGGTGTGGGGGGGGTTCCGCGTTCCCCCCGCTCCTTCGGCAGGGGAACGTCGGTTCCGCGTGTCGGGGTCACCGCTGCGTCCCGTCCGGATGTTGTTGTGCGGGTGGGGTGACCGGGAGCTGCACGTGGGGAAAAGCGGCCGAGGGTTTGTTGGTGGCGGCTGCTGGGTGTGCAGGGGGTTGAGCGAGGCGACGGTGCTCTAGTTTGTAGCGGCAGTGATGCAGCCGGCAGGAGCTGGAGGTGGTCCTCCCTGTGCACTCAGTTCTGGTGAGAGCGCACGTTGAATTCTGTGCTCAGCGTTGGGCTCCTCGCTCCAAGAAAGAGCTGTGGAGTATGTCAGAGAAGCTGTGAGGGGGCTGGAGCACGGGTGTGATGGAGCTGGGATGGTTCAGTCTGGAGAAGAGGAGGCCGGGGGAGACCTCGTTGTTCTCTGCAACCGCCTGACAGGAGGCTGTGGTGAGGTGGGGATCGGCCTCTTCTCCTGAGTAACAGGGTTAGGACAAGAGGTGACAGCCTCAAATCGTGCGGGATGGGAACCAGGTGAACAGAGCAGCCATGCACTGGTACAGCTGCCCAGGGAGGTGGTGGGGTTACCATCCCTGGGGGTGTTTAAGAACCGTGGGGATGTGGTGCTAGGTGCGATGGGGATGGATTGCAGTTGGGCTTGATGTTAGAGATCTTTTCCAACCTTCGTGGTTTTATGTTTTAAAGGCTCTGGCACCAGCTGACGCTGCAAGTTTTGGACTTTGTGCAGGACCCTTGCTTTGCCCAAGGAGATGGACTCATCAAGGTGAGGTGCTTAGTTGTCCCCATTCCTTTGCTCTCCTTTCTGTGACAAAGATGAGCGATGGTGTTTTCCCCCTAACGAAACTAAATGCTCTGTGTCTTGTCTCAGAAGAATTACTGAACCAGAGAAAAGTAAGCTGGGGGGAGTCTGTGAGGCAGATGCAAGTGTGTGGGATTTGGGTAGCCTTTTTGGAAGTCTGTGAAGATTGAATATGGCAATGTAAAGAGCCCCAAATTAATGTTACCGTAATTTCATTCAGTCCAGGTTCTGGGCAGGAGGTGTAGTGTGTTTTTCTTTCTCTTTAATAACGGAGTGGTTTATGGTTGCTCAAGATAGGCTGGGTACAACATATGCAATAGTTACAGAGCAGTGTAGACAGTAGTTTGTCCGTGCTCTGGCAGGTTTTTCCTTCATGAAGATAGGGGCTTACTCATGTCCTGTGTGTGTCACTTATTTGGAAGAATGGATGGGAATACAATGAGAAGTGAATTAAGTCGTGGTAAAAACAAAACATCTGTTTTCCCTGACTGTTGATGTATTTGTACCCACAGCTTTATGAGAACTTCATCAGTGAGTTTGAACACAGGTGAGTTTATTTGCTTGGATGTTTTTACATAATGTACTGCTGACAAGTACTGCTCTGATAGTGAGTTTTTCATTCTAGGGTGAATCCTCTGTCCCTGGTAGAGATCATTCTTCATGTAGTCAGGCAGATGACAGGTGAGTGACCTTACCTTTGCGTACAGAGCTTTTAAGGAGTGATGCCCGTGAAACTAGGTAGTAGTGACAGCTAAATCTTCAATGCAGAGCTATTGTCTTCCTCACATGTGGAAAAGGGAAAGCACCACGCTAAGAGCTTGAGTAATTACTGCTGTGTAAGAGCAGCAGTGCTATTGCTTAGTTGAGAAACCAGCTCGTGTGCAGATAGTAGCTACAGACAGTAGCACCTTTTGAAGTTTGGACAGCACGCTACAGGAAAAATACTTGATTTCAGGTAAAGGATTTACTCTTAGGCTAATTTAGTGGCATTCCTGAGGGTTTTCTTTTGTCTTTGTTGCAGATCCCACTGTGGCCCTTACGTTTCTGGAGAAGACTCGAGAAAAGGTATTTTTGAGATCACCCTTCCTAGTTGTTCACCTCTGTGAATGGCAGTGTGTATTTCATATGCAAAACAGCTGCAAAGACTTCTGTCTATACATTGAGACCTGTGCTGGAGAATACCTACTCCTTAGACTGAACACCTGTATTTCAGTGCTGCAGCTCGTTAGCAAATGAAATATAACTGGGTTCAGGTTTCAAGAGCCTGCCTGATTGGAATGGGAACACTCAAGTGTGGATTGCTGTATCTGCAGGTAAAAAGCAGTGACGAAGCTGTCATTTTGTGTAAGACGGCCATTGGGGCACTGAAGCTGAACATTGGAGACCTGCAGGTGACCAAGGTGAGTTGGTAGCTCAGATAATTTGAAGCTCAGTGATGCAGTTCAGTAATGGATGTGTCTGTGCTTTGGTTGTGAACGACATGATCGTAAATACGCAGCTCCTGGGACTTCCTGCTAGGCCTTGCAGTTCTGCTTTATGTCTCATGGGGCATAGAAATGTGGGTGCAGTGCTTCTGGCCAAACCTGTGAAGTTTCAGGAAGGTTCTGAGAACCTTATGTTAAAGCCAAGGGGTTTTTGTGCAGTTCAGCTTGTGTCTTTTGGAGCAAGTTAAACATTCTGAAGGATTGTGGTATTAAGTGTAGCTTAATGGGGTGGTTCGTGTGTGTGTTTTAACTTAATGTTAATTAACTTAATGGGAGAATGCCATTACTTTGTTTTTAATACTGTGGTAGTGGCTTTGGCTGTGGTCTCAGCTGCTCTACTACTGAATGGATGTTACTAGCAGAGCAGATATGATAACCCTTACAGATAAACTGGAAGGGTAACGGGTGGACATTTAGGAAGTGTACCTTTCTGTAACAAACGAACTTTCCACTCTGCTAGGAGACCATTGAGGAGGTTGAGGAGATGCTGAACAATCTCCCTGGGGTGACTTCAGTTCACAGCCGCTTCTATGATCTCTCCAGCAAGTACTACCAGACAATTGGGAACCACGCCTCGTACTATAAGGATGCTCTGCGGTTTCTGGGTTGCATTGATGTTAAAGATCTGCCAGGTAACTCCTCCTAGAGAGCCTCTACTGTATGCTCTGTTTTATCACTTCAGTTGAAATAAATGCTCTGGTTTTCTCAGCTTTGTTTTGAGTGTTGGTTTAGGATAGGCCTAGAAAGAAGGTGGGGAAGAGGGGGGATGGTTGGGAACACATGAAGAGTGAATAGGATTCTGCTCCCGAGTGCATTGAGGTGATGTGGGCAGGGGATAGTGCCACCACCAGAAAGGGTAGTTTGTTTTAGTTGGCAAAATCTTCAGTATAGGTTCAAAAAACAGCCTGTCTGGGTGTTGTTTGTTTTTTGTTGTTGTTAGGGTTTGTTTTTTTTTTTTTTCTTTGTTACACTCCTGTGCTTATTGCAGTTTTCTGAATTTTAGGCATGGAGAAGGGTAAGGAGGAGGGCTGAGGATGATCTAATACAGGCTGAGAAGAAAGGGAGTGACTAATGGGATTTAGACTGCTGCTTCAGGCAAATGTTTATTGTTATTTTGGTGTGGTTTGTTTGTTTTCTTTCTACAGTATCAGAGCAGCAGGAGAGAGCCTTTACCCTGGGGCTGGCAGGGCTTTTGGGAGAAGGTGTTTATAACTTTGGAGAGCTGGTAAGGGATGCTACTTTGTTTCAGCTGTTGAGTACCAGGAGTTAATTTTATCCTTTGGCCGATGTTCTGCACATGTTTTACAGCTCATGCACCCTGTTCTGGAGTCCCTGAGAAGCACTGATCGGCAGTGGCTGATTGATACTCTTTATGCCTTCAACAGTGGTAATGTAGAGACGTTTCAGGCTTTGAAGTCAGCATGGGGTCAGCAGGTGAGTGAATGAGTTGATACATTTCTTAAGGCTTGATGTGTACAGAGGTCATTTAGGAGATTCTGTGATCTTTAACTTAAGCCGTACCCAAAGAGTCAGGAAATCTTTAATCACACTTGCAATGCTCTTGTCATCTTGCAGTACTGGTTTTCTTAGAGAATATAGGGACTGCAAAATTGAAGAAGCTTTGTTAACTGTGATCATAGTGAGAGGACACTTGAGCAGCACCTGCCTCTCTGCTCCCTTGTTCTCTCCCAGGTGACTTCAGACACCTGACTTCTGTGCTATTATGGGCATGAAAACAGTTTGCAGGTTGACTTATCTGCTTATTTAAGGCAGTGGGTTTTAATAGGAGGTTGCCTACCTTGTGGTGGACTGTGTTTAACTGTGCACTTCTCAGAACTTCTTTTATGGCACCATTACCAAGCATTGGGTGGCTTGTAACAGCCTCTCCCTCATGGGAGACACTACCAGTGGGTCTGTATGTGGCTTACTCCTGTGTATAGTATGCTCCCTCAGCAGGGAAGAATAAGTAATAATGGACTTGTTGCATTTCCTTTACCCTCTCACAGCCAGATCTGGCTGCCAACGAAGCACTTCTGCTGCAGAAGATTCAGCTGTTATGTCTTATGGAGGTGAGCTGCTGAGTTGAGAAATGTCATGTGGGAAATGGAAAGGCAGTGCTCTTTGATTGGGTTAGCATCAAAGTCAAGTGCTGCATTCTCTGCTGAGCAGGTTCATTCTTATGACTGAGAGAAACTCCGGGATGTAACTAGCTGGTTGACAGCAAGTTTTGCCTCTAGGTGGTGCCAAGAAGCAAGTATTGCTTGGGAAAAACATTGTGGTGCTACTTGTTTGTGGTTTCAAGGAGTCAGAGATTTCTCTTTCAATCGGGATACGGAGGTGGGGAAGTAAGGAGCGAGCTTTGTACCTAAGGGCAGTATCTGAAATAACTCTTCAGATATGCTGTGGTGTAAGTGAGATCTCTAGGAAGTGGTTAAAGTCTTAACCAGCTGAACATCCTTTCCCTTAGAAGTAACTCAAGTTTTTCTGTCGCTTGAAGTCTTTGTGTTTAAGAGTATTTATGTTTAAGCCTCCATGGCTCTGGGTCTGTTTTCAGAGGTGCGCGATCTAAATGGTAACTTATGTTTATATCTTGATGCACACACATTTTCTGTCTGTGTTTTCCATTTCTTGTGTTCTGGGAACTTCTTTTACCACCCGTAGTTGTTTTACCAACAAACAGCTGTGGGGCCTTATTTTTTCTTTGTTTTGTTTTCTTGAATTCAGATGACTTTCACCCGCCCAGCCAATCACAGGCAACTCACATTTGACGAGATTGCGAAGAGTGCCAAAGTCACTGTGAACGAGGTGAGTTCAGGTTGAGACCAGAGTTTTGATGCTCAAGTTTTGGAGTTCTAAAACCTTCCCACCAGGAGCTCAGATGAGGGAGTGGACCAAGTGTGAGTGCTCTCCCTGTTCTTGTGTGTTTAGAGATCTCTGTTAGGAGCAATTGCTCTGGTCTGTTAATAAGTGGATCCAGAAGATTCTTAAGGCATCTGTTCCAACCTGTTCTTGCAAGCAGGCCTTTAGTTTATATTACTGAGGCCTCTGTCAAGCTGTGTTGACTGTTTCCAGCAAGGGGAGATTATACCGTGTCACTGGTATTTGATTTTTCTCACTGTGAAGAATTTATCCAGCTAGGATTCTCTCTGAAGCAACTTTTGCCTCTTGTCTCTTGTGTTTTCACTCTGTGTCCTTGTGAGAATAGCACCTCCACCTTCTCTGTTGCTGCCTTTTAAATGCTGAAAGCCTATGTTTAAGTTTCCCCAGGCCTTCTTTGATCTAGGCTGAACAAATCCCAGCTTCTTCATACGTCAGGTTCTCTGCCTCCTCATTTTGGTGACTCAGGTGCAGGATTTAGCACTTGTTGTCACTGAGCTAAGAGAAGTTATGTGTAGTATGATCTATAGAGGTCTGTCTTTATGGCAGCTCTTATTTCCAGCATCTCTACCTCTTCTACCACTGGTGTCATCTGCAAATTTGCAATCCTGCTAGTGTTAAAGAGTATTCATTAGTAATGGAGCCAGTGTCAACTCATGAGGAGCTCTGCTTATAATCAGCTGCCTTTGAACTTGGTGGTAAAACCTGCTGAAACTCGCATCCTGTGGTCGCTGTGTTGTATCTAGTTTGTTTAGCAAGGATGTGGTGAAAGTTCTTGTTGAGTATCTTGCTAAAAGAAAGCTGCATGGGTCTTGTGGCTCCTCACCCACTGAAGTATTTTCTGTAAAAGAAGATGAATGTGAGGGACGCTGCAGGTCTTGATCTTTACTTTTTTGCTTTAAAAAGACATTCACAGGCTGGACCCATTTTCAGGTTTTGTACATCTCTGGGGGGAGCGGGTGATCCTCTGTTTTCTTGATGTTCTTTTCCCTTTTATTTTTTAAGGTGGAACTGCTGGTGATGAAGGCTCTCTCGGTAGGCTTGGTAAAGGGCAGTATTGATGAAGTGGATAAGAGGGTGCACATGACGTGGGTGCAGCCACGTGTGTTGGATTTACAACAGGTAATGACCAGCTGGAATACCCTGGCAGTATTGATGTCCTTTCTTGTGCCCGAGTTGACCTGGAAGCTGAAGTAAGAGCTGCTGAAGGTCACTGAGAATGTGTCTTTATTGCTTCTTGAAGGTTCTTCTTCGTAGCACATGTTCTGAGGAGCTGGAGATCTCAAGCATTTGCCCTTTGTGGTGTACGTTGGGGTTCGTAGTGGTGGGAGCAGTCCAGTTACTGTGGGTTTGTCTTCCAGATCAAAGGGATGAAAGATCGCCTGGAGTTCTGGTGCACAGACGTGAGAAGCATGGAGATGTTGGTGGAGCACCAAGCCCATGACATCCTGACATAGAGGACCTTGCACTATCCTGGGAGAGCAATTTCTACTGCTACTGATGCTAGCAGCACTCAGACCACTGACTCTGTACTGAATTATATTGAAGGGGGGTGGGTGGGCAGAGGGGAGAGCAGCTTTACGACGCGTGTCCGGAGGAGTAAGTGGCCTTTTGCTGTGTAACCCTTTGGTGCTTGGAGTCAAGATTTCCCTATGCGCTAACATTAGTGGCACTGACCATGGGAGCTCCCATCCTGCTCTCGAACAAAGAGGTCAAAGGCTCCGTGGTGGCTGATTGATCAGTCCTGCTGTCCAACAACTGTGGGAGGATGTGATACTCGTTGCATGTCATAAGAGTGGAAGCTATTTGCCTGTTAAGGGAGTGGCAGAAGCTCCTCTATAAAATGTGCTAGAGAGGTGCCTGACCATTGTATGTGGTATTACTTAGTGGTG
The DNA here is from genome assembly GCA_013399175.1 of Odontophorus gujanensis. Lineage (NCBI taxonomy): Eukaryota > Metazoa > Chordata > Aves > Galliformes > Odontophoridae > Odontophorus > Odontophorus gujanensis. Next base: position 607,954 of record VXAB01006300.1, read on the forward strand.
TTGGCCTTAGGAGGGCATGACCTTCCCTGGTACCCTCTCCCTCCCAACCCTGCAGCAGCCTGAAGGCAGCTTTACCGAAATCATTTCTACTGCCCTCTTTCTCCACAGTCCCTCCTCTTCATTTGCAGTAGAGGGAGTGTTTACTCCATCAAAGGGTTTTTTCCAGGATTACCATTCAGTGGATTTGGTTTTATATACTTCTGGGGGTGGTTGTCTTTTACGAACACTTTGTGCTAAAGTGAATTGCAGCAGTATTGCTGGAATAAACTTCTCTGCCTTCCCTTTTCTGTAGTTCTGTAGTGCCTTCTTCTGCACTTGGGTCTCTGCTTACAGATAACGCTTCCTTTGGAGTTCTGTATTTAAAACAACACAACCTTTTTGGTTAAATTGGATTAAATTGGTCTGCAAATCACCAGCAGGATAAGTGTGTAGAACTTAGTATGCTTTTTCTTTCCTGGGGAGCTGCGTGATGCCTTTTCACAAGTACCTATCACTGCAGAGCTCTGAGGAAAGCCCGAGATGACACTGTGGCATTGGGGGTTTGGTCTTTTTAAGCTCTTATCAACATGAAAAGCTTCCCATAATGTAGTAGTTTCGCTCTGCTGTTGCAGATGTGTTTATAAGATTGAAGATGATGGTGCACATCAGAAATGTGAACCAAGTTTGTACGGGATCTGCATCCAAGTAACTGTTTGCATGTGCGACTTGATAACACGTGGCACAATAATTGAACAGTGGTGTAACAGCAAGATTCATAACAGCAGTTTTAAATTGGACAAGGCCACATTAGAATAACTGGATACTTTTTTTAGGATTTAAATTGTCTTTTTTTGTTGTTGTTGTTATTTTAAGTGCTGCTGCCTATATATCCGTGCGTAGTTTTTGCTTTGCTAATTTGATTGCTGCTGTGATTCAGGTGCTTTATGTGGCATTTTGATTCTCTAGTAATGCAGCATCACCAGTACAGGGTTGTGTATATCCTTGGGATGCTTTCTCAAGTTTGCAGTCCTGACTCTGGCTTGAATGGCAGCAAATAGAAGAAGAAAGAACGTAACTGATGCTACGCTGCTGTGTGGGTGCGGAGATGACTTGGGCGAGGAAGAATTGAGCTTTGCAAAACCAACAAAACCAAAATGGTCAAACCCTACATCTGGTTCTGTTCCACCCTTCTCCCTCTGATCAGTTTTGTTCCAGATTTCCTCTTGGTTCAGTCTGCCTCTGTTCTGAATGCCTGCCCCTTCCTTCCGCAGTCCATTGGCTGTCGTTTCTTGCTGTGCCCTCGTTAACTCAGCTCTCAGATTGTGTGGCACTGGGAAAAGAGAACCCACTCTCCCTCAAAGGAGCGCATGGTCCAAGAAAATCCAGCAGAGCCAGGTGTTTCATGCCAACGTGAGGTTTAATGAACACGCTCAGAGGGTTCTTCCCTGAGTGAAGGCCCGTTCAGCTCCCTGCTCAGAGGGCTTGTGGCTGCTCCTCAGTCTGCTCTGCTCTTGTAGTGGTCCAAGTTGGCCAGGACCCAGGCTGCGGGCCCCAGCAGGCACGTGAACATCACAGTCATTGCGATGGCTTGCTCCTGTCAGCAGGAAAGTGAAGAGTTGGGGTTAGTGAGGAGACTGCGTGTGTGGGGTTTCCAGGATGATTGCACACTGGTGTCGTGTCTAATGCAAGTTGTTGCACTCCTCCTTGCTCTTTCTGTGCTCAGATGAAAGCCCCTTGGGGCTGCGGAAGGAAGTTTAGTGAAGCCCTGCAGCTTCTTCCAGCAGCAATCTGAGCTGGCCACTCTGAGTTGGTTCCTACTGCTCTGTCTTTCTCAGTCCTACATTGGCTGTAGGGTGGGAGCAACTGGTGGCTGTCAGTCAGCAGTGGGACCTAGGCCTGGGCTCCCTGTGTTGCCAAAGCAGCTGTGCCTGACTTTCAGATGACTTTGAGAAGGGAAGAGCAGTTTGCAGAGGTCTCCACCATTCCTGGCACATGTTTAACCCCTTGTGCTGTCCCTTTTATTTCTTTCCTTATTCACCTACAAGAAGAGACCGGGCTTGGGAAGCAGCACTCTTTCCTGAGAGCGGCTGACCTTGGAAATGCAGCTGGGGTAAACTTCCTAAGCTGAGGCTGGGGGTGAGAACCATCCTGGATTTCTGGTATAAAGTGACTTCTTCCAACCTCCTTTCACCTGGCCGAAGGAAGGAATGGTACCAAGACCCAACCCTGCAGTGCCAGCAGACCCTCCCACTTTTGAGGACAGCTGCTTTGGGGGTGAGTGCCCCCTGAATGTGGTGGTTGGGGGGGTAACAGGGCTTGGAACTGCTACCTCCTTTTTGGTGCTTTCAGGCTGCAGGACAGGGGGATCCCCTTGGGCTGTGACCCTGAAGTTTCCTTCCTGCTCCCCTCCAAACACACAAACCTTGCTTTTAATAGTCCCAAGAAAAACATCAATCCGTGACCCCAGCTACCTCTCTCACCCCCCTCCATCCCCTTGCTGTTCCTCACAGCCCCCCATCAGCTACTCACAGCAGGAGAGACAGGGTGCTCAGGTGGCTTAGAGGTGATCCCAGCCCGGGGGACTGTGTGTGCCCGCAGAAGTGCAGCCAGCAGCCGGGAGCCCTTCTGGAAGCCCTGCATGGTGCTGTCACACTGAGTGCCTCCTTGCTGGGCTGCAGCTGCGCAGCTTGTTGCTGTCACAGCTGGGCACAGGGCCCAGGGCTCTCCTGAGTGTGGCAGGGGACCGTAAATGCCAGGGTCCTCCTGGAAAGGTTTGTTTTCACCCTTCCCCTGGAGCGTTTGCTTCTTCTTTCTTGTTCCTCCGCCTGCCCAGGGGAGAATTAGGAGACCATGTGGGTGCTTGCATAGAATCTTGGAGGCCTTTTTCAACCTTAATAACTCTACACCTATCAAGTCCAACCATCAACCTATCGCCACCATGCCCACTAAAGCATGTCCCTGAATAGAATCGTTAAGGTCAAACAAGACCTCAAATGTCAGAGATCAACCAAGAGTCCATCACCACCGTACCCCCTAAGCTGCATCCTAGTGCCACAATGTGGCATTGTCTGCTCTGCAAGTAGTGGACCATCAAAGATGCCAGCTGAAGCTTTCTGCTTGCCCTGACCCCACAGCAGAAGGGGCTGGAAGGCTCCAGCCTGGCTCTTGTCCCGATGATGTGCAGAGGGAAAAGTCATGTCCTTTCCCTTTGACCCGTCCCTGCTTTGCTGAATAACCCAGCTTTGTTCTTTCCTTACAAACAGCTCTGTTTAGAAGGGCTGCCAGCAGTTGCGGAGCTGGGAGTGCTGCTTTACCCTCCGTGACCCTCCTCGCAACTCACTCTTCTCTTTTGGATGTGCTCAAGCATTGCCTTTGGAGGGAGCAGTCGCCAAGCTAGTGAGGTAACAGGTTACTGTTTGATGGAAAAGATTGATAGAATGACTAAGGTTGGAAAAGACCACTGAGATATGGAGTCCGACCACTGAGATATGGATTCCAAACACTGACCCATCACTGTAGCACTCATGCCTTACTTTCTGGTCATAGCAAGCCAGTTTTGGAAAAGCTTCAACAGAGTCTGGCTCGGTCTTGGTTTGCTGTGATTTGGGGTTTTTCTGGAAAGAACGTTTCAACATTCCTTTGGGAAAGCAGAAGAAATGGAGTGCTTGAAAACTGGGTGGGCTGCAGGCTGAGAGTGCTCTGCCTGTGTGCTCCTAGCACTGCGGTGCAGATGAGATTGGGGTCAGGTGCTGCATCAAGGGTTTGCTTCCTGAACGCCAATGGCAGCTTTGAGTCAGGTATTGGCTTTTGATGGATTTGCTGCACGTGGAACATCTGTGCAGTATTTACCCCATCAGCATGGGGTTGATAATCCTCTTGGAGCAGCAGCCCAGAGGCAGGGTGTTGCTAGGAGAGGTCCAGCACCTGGCTGCTGTGCTCTCCATGACTCTGTTCACCTACAAGGAACCAACCTTAGTTCTTTCTGCTCAATGAGGTTTGTTTGCCCCTAGGAGTGCTGTGTGGGCTGTGCTCTCTCCTCATTTGATGGAGCACAAACGCACATCTGCCAAGGGGTACTCACCTCCCTTTGCTGAAGGAGATGATAAGGGATGAGTATGGGGCACGGCAGCCTGTCTATTCTGGCATGTGGAGGCTGGGAATTGAAATAAGGGTGAGAAGCTGTCCTGTGCTCTGCATGTTGTGGGGTTTAAACAACACCCAAAGGCACAGGGGTCAGAGGAATGGGGATGGATGGTTCCTGTGCCTTTATCATGCTGCAAGTCAGGGTGGAGACCTCTAGCACTAGAAGAAAGTTGCAATGCCAGCAAAAGTTGAAAGACTGGGAGCTAGTAAAGCTGAGTGATAAAGCCTGGCTCTTCAGCAGCAGGTGAGCAAGAGAGTCACAGCGTGGTCAGAGGTGAAGGCTCGTGTCAGTGACTGCTGATGTGGAGTGTGCCCGTGGCCCTCTGCCAGGACCGCAACCGGTGCTGCACTTCCTGGATAGCTTTCAACTTCTTGCTTTTCTCTTTCGGTTCCTGTGCTGAGCATGGCTCATCCGGCCAAGCGAGCCCTTGTGCCAGGATCAAGAGTGTTTGATTTTCACTCATAAGGAAGGGGAGGGGAAAAAAGAAAAAGCAGTTTCCTTCCTCCTGTCTGCATTGAGCAACTTCCGCTGCTCCCCTGCGCCGAGCCCCACGGCAGCAACTCCCACCCGAAACACAAGGCAAGGCCCCACCTGCATACCTCCCGCAGCCTTCATCCCCCCAGCAGGCAGGAGGAAGGCTTTCCTTGCCATCCAACCTCCTGGCATCAGCAAACAGTGCTCAGCCCACGTCCCAGCACTGCTTGCGGAGCCCTTCCCTGCCCCACCTCTGTGGTTTTTGGTGTTACTGCAGTGCTGAGCCCTCCTTTGCAAAGCACTCTTTGTGTGTGCGTGGAGACTCACCCCAAAAGTTTGTTAAATGAAAAACTCCTGCCCCAGCTGGATGATAACAAGCTGAGCTGGTGGGAAAGTAAAGCGTAGGGGCAGTATGAGGATAAAGGAGTACTTAATAGCAGTGGGGGGAAGGTGGACACGAGATGGGATGTGTTGGGAGAAACTGGTGAGATCCCAGCCTGGTGAGGACAACAGAAGGGGGAGAAACCTGAAAAGGCAAAAAAAAGTTATAAGCACACCAGGTTTGGGTAAGGTAGACAAGCCACCTTGCTTGGCCTGGAGATGTCTGAAGCTTCACGAAGGGAAATGAGCTTGTGTGGAGCAGACCCACTCGAGGTGCTGGGAAGAAAGCTGGCATGGAGGGACACCATGATGTGGAGGTTCCAGTAGGAACCATTGGCATCACCCTGCCCAACCCACCTCTGATTTTATCTTGTCTCCTTTTTCCTTTCCTTTTGCAGCTCCAGTTGGTGATGGCTGATGGCAAGGAGGACCCTGCCGTGTTCAGCTCCACTTGTTTGCCCTCAGACCCGCGGCTTCTTGCTACGGTGACCAATGCTTACCTGGGCACCCGTGTGTATCGTGACATCCTCCACGTCAATGGGGTGTACAATGGGGCAGCGGGGGACACGCACCGTGCTGACATCCCCAGCCCGCTCAATGTGAGGATGGCAGTGCCTGATGAGGGTGTGCCTGCTGAGACCTTCACCTTGAACACGCGGACAGGTAAAGAGTGGTGTGTGAGCAGGATATCTCCTTCTGTTGCTGAAAGACAATTGGTCAATAAACTCAACAGTTTATGAAGAAATGGGGTGAATTGTACCTTAAATTTCATTGACTCTCATAGGTGTCTGACTGCGCTGTTCAGGTGCAGGTTTTTGTTTTGTGGACATCTAGTGGTGGAGCTAATCTCAACAAATGCTCCTCGACCATGAAGTTTAGTAAATTATTTTATAACTTCATGTATTATATAATTATAATTGATTTTATATTTAAATCATTCCTCGTCAGCTTGGTCAGATTAAGGATGTTAACAGTATTGCCCAGCCAAAATCTATGCTTGGATCTGGACCTGGGAAAGATAGTTCCATTGCCAATAGGAAATGGTAGAATTGAGTGGCTGAGGCAGAGCATCAGGACCCGATGGCTCAAAAGGCTCTTGTTGCACTTCCAGGAACCTTCAGCCATATGCTTCAGTCACCCAGTTATACAGCCACGCACCAGATCTATGCTCACCATTCCCTTGTCCACCTGATGGCCTTCAGCATCACCATCCAGCGACCAGCTGGCACCAACCAGCCTGTCACTGTGCAGCTCCAGACTCCTTTTGTGCCCACGAGCCAGGACTTGGACCTGCAGCGAGGACCAGACTTCCAGGGAGCACAGTGAGTGTGGGCTGTGGGCACGAGAGCTTAGCTCTGGGCGAGTCCTTCCTAGGCTATAGCACCTTGCTTTGCTCTCAAATAGGAAGCAAATGGAAAATGCACAGCTAGAGCTAGGCTGAAGTGGTAACTCTTCTTGAGGTTTGTGCGCATCTGTTTCTTTCTGAGAGGCAGAACAAGAAGGATTAAATAGAGAAAAGTTTTCTATTAGTTGCAACCCTGGAATTACTACTTACACTTGAGTGTAAAAGGGCATCAGAGACTACAGAGGATACAGAGAAATGAGGTTGAGGAAGATAGTGAGCTTGAAGGAGATGACCTCTTAACATGGCTTCCACGAGGGAGTTGTAATCTGTCTTCTGATGGGAACAGGGGAAAGATATTCAGCTGCCGGGGGCAGTTCCCCCTGCATGTTTGCCCTGAGGAGCTGTGGGGAGGTGCCCAAGGCCAGGTTGGATGGCTGGGGGCACCCAGCTCATAGCAGGGTTTGTGACTGGGGGCTTTGAGGTCCCTTCCAACCCAACTGTTCTGTGGTTCTGTGTACACGGTGCCATCTTCTCTGCTCTCCCCTTCCCCGTTCCACACAGCTATGTCTATGGGAAGACACTGATTCCCGAGGTGGAGGGAGGACCACAGCCCGTTGTGCACATGCTCTGGACTCCTGTGCCACAAGCTGTCACCTTGCATGAGGAGGAGCAGGAGCGATGCTGGGAATTCCTGACGGCTGTGGCTGAGAGCGAGGAGGAGGCCAAGAGGAGCTACAGCGAAGGGCTGGCACGCGTGGCTGCCGGCTCCCTGCACTCCTCCCATACCTGTGCCTGGGCTGCTCTGTGGCAAGGATGCTGCGTGGATCTGGAAGGCCCGCTGCCTTTGAGAAAGGCCCTCTATGGGTGCCTCTATTACCTGCTGAGTGCTATCCCTCCACGAGATGCACCGGGATTCCTCTTCCACGGCATCAGCCCTGGTGGCTTGTCCAACGGCACACGGGGAGAGGACTACTGGGGGCACGTCTTCTGGGATCAGGTGGGTTGAGGTGGTGCTGGGTGTTTGGGGGCTGTGAGGAATGACTTGGGTAGAGAGGCTCAGCATGGGACTGCTGGCCTTACTGGGAATAGGGGTGTTTGGCAGTGGTCTCTTGTAGGAGAGCATCCTTCATCTCCTTTGGAAACACCTACTGAGGACCATCTCCTTCCCTGGAGGCCCAGATCCTTTTGCCAACCTAGAATCTGAAACACAGATTGGGTCCCTCCCTCAAGAGAGGGCAATGCGAAGCGATCTTCACCGTCTAGTTTAGAGTTAGGTCACCAAATCTTAATTTCTTTAAATGAGTTTACATCTGCATGCCTCCTCCGAGTGTCAGTGGCAGCAGCAAGCCCTGTTGTGCCTTGCAACTACTGCAAAAACAGAAATATTTTTTCTGCTATGAGTGTGTTCTGCTTTTCAAGTTGAGTTTGGTGTGCACACAACAAACCAGTTGGTCTGGGTGACTTTCCCCCGACAAGAGATTTGGGTTTGCTCTCAGAGCGGGCACGCCAAATGAGTACACAGCTCTGCAGTTGAATATTTCATGTGTGATGTGAGCAGGAAGCACAACTGGATGTGCTGAGACTCTTACCTAGTCTGATCTCTTAATGGGCAAGGACTTTTCAGTCCTGTGGACCTTGGTGGCTTTTTTCCTGGCAATGTGTGTGACTTTGACTCAGCAGACCCTCTGGCCTCCCCTTTCTAGCATGGCAGTATCCTGCTGGGCTTATCTGAATGAGATACCGGGGAGGTGACTGGCAGGGAGTTGGAGGTTTGGGTACCTGGATGCATCTGTGAGGGCAGAAACAGTTTCTTGTGCATTGGACCCATCTGACAGTATCTTCAAGTTGTGGCACAGTCATGGTCATAGCATTCAGCACTGGGGGGTGTACTTGAGCAGGTGGGAGCTGCCCTACCAGCCCACCTTACCACTTTGCTTTGCCTGCATGTTTCCAGGACACCTGGATGTTCCCAAACATCCTGCTGTTTTATCCTGAAGCTGCCCGTGCCATCTTGGAGTACCGAATTCGCACCCTGAAAGGAGCTCTACTCAACGCACAGGAGCAAGGCTATGAGGTGGGGACAGAGATGTGGGGCTGAACATCACCCAGAAGGATAGCCATGCCTTCCTTGAGCCAGGGGCTGTGAGCTAGGTTTTGCCTGCAGGTGGTAGACCAGAAAGTTCGTTTCAAGATGTGCTCAGTTGCCCCATGGTGGTCTTCTCCCAACAGGGTGCCAAGTTCCCGTGGGAGAGCGCAGCTACTGGCCGGGAGGTCTGCCCTGAGGACATTTATGGAGCCCAAGAAATTCACATCAGCGGGGATGTTCTGATGGCCTTTGAGCAGTACTATTACACCACGCAGGTAAAGGGAGTGCCTGCCACATGGATGGCCCGGTATCGTGACCTGAAGAGCATCTGGTGGCTGTCACAGTTTAGGCCCAGTTGATTGTCCTTCATGCTCCCTGTCTTTTTCTGGGTTTGGCTCCCTCTAGGACCAGAAGCTGTTCAGGATGGATGGAGGCTGGGAGCTGGTGAGCTCCGTGGCCCAGTACTGGTGCAGCAGGATGGTGTGGAGCGAGGAGGAGCAATGCTACCACATCCGAGGTACTTCTGAAAGAAGGGACTTGAGCTTGGAGCTAGGGAAAAACACTCAGTTAATGACTTGAAGGTCGCATTGCCTGCAGTGAGGAGGATGCCCTCAGGATGAGGTATCTCTGCCCTTTCTCAGCTAAATCATGCAATATCCTGAAGGATATCCTTGTGAAGGACCACGAGGATCATTGAGTCCTACTCATAACGCGGTTAGTCAGGGTGGTTCTCCTTCACAACAAGCACCACGTATGTTCTCTGCCGAGTGCTGAGATTGCTGCCAGAAATAGAGTTGGGCAATATCAGGATGTCAGGTATGTAATAATGCAAGTCCAACTCAAGACAAGTCAGGCAGAATCTTTGTTAGCGACAGTCGTAGTGAGAACGTTTGGGTAGCACGTCTCCCTCAGCCCAGTGGTTGTAGAGAACTCACTCCCACACTGTTTCAAAGAAAGGAAAGAGGTGAGGATGAGCTTTCTGAAGTTATTAGAGCCAGGAGTGCATTCTGGGAAGGAATGGACCCCAGACAAGCAGAGCATCATGGAATGGTTGGGTTGGAAGGAACCTCAAAGGTCACTGAACTCCAGCCCCCAGCCATGGACTGTTGCCCCCCCCAGCTGATCAGGCTGCCCAGGGCCCGGGCCAGCCTGGCTTGGGCTCTTCGAGGGATGGGGTATCCACAGCCTCTGGGCATTTCTATGTTAATTAAGCCAAATTGCCATTTGTGGGAGGGATAGCCACCTCAGGTATCTTGTTAACAACTGAACCCATGGTGGGACGTGTAGGAGCAGAATGCTATCTTAGCTCAGACAGAGGAGCTAGTTTTGGTTGAAAAGACTATTCTTTCACGAGGATACGCTTGTGAGCCAGACCTCGTGTATCTTCAATATCAACACTTCTCCCCTCACACGAATCACGTGGGCAGGCATTGCTGCAATGGAGCCGTTCTTGTTCTTGTGCCAGTTCCTCGAAGCACGTCTTGGGTGTGCTGCAGAGTGAAGTGTCCCCTTCCTCTTCCCTTGCTCCAGGTGTCATGCCCCCAGACGAGTATCACCACCAGGTTGATAACTCTGCTTACACCAACGCCGTGGCACAGCGGAGGTAACGCGCATGCTTTGTTGAGGCTCGGGCCCATCTCTCCTCATCTGCCTAGCAGGAGGAGGAGGCAGCAAGCACCTTTCTTCTCTCTACATACCTCTGTGCAAACTGGTCTCCTCTGCCTTCCTCTGCATCAGCAGAAAGAAATGGGTGCTCCTGTAATGACACGTCTGATGACTCAAGTGTCTATGTTAGATGGGCAGGACCTGTCCTTCTCAGCAGTGCTTATCTCTCTGCAGCGTGTGGGATGTTTAAATAATCAGTCATTTGGAAACTCCTGGTCCCAGCAATGAAAGTTTGCTGAGATTAGACTTTGACCATTTGTTCTTTCTAGGAAACTGCTTCTTTGCGATGAGTTATGGCTCAGTTTGTTTCTTCTTTTTCCTTCTTCCTCTTCCTTTCTCTCCAAGAACTCCCAACCACCCAGGCTTGATGTTAAGCACGATTCCTTACTTCTTTTCAGCTTAAACTTTGCAGCCAGCATTGCTCGGGACTTCTTGATCCCTGTGCCAGAGGAGTGGGTGGAATGTGCAAAGAAAGTCAAAGTGCCCTTTGATGCAGCACAGAAATATCACCCTGAGTACGATGGTTATAGTCCAGGTGAGCAGAGGAGGGAGCAATCCAGAAGTCTGCCTTTCTTTTTAAGCCTGCAAGAGAGGAATGATGAGTTGAAACAAACCCCTCGAGTGTTGGCTCTGTCGGTGTGGCATTTGTGTTGCCGGTGTGGAGAACTAGATTTGCAGAAGGCTTTTTTTCTGCCTTTTGTTGGGTCCTTTCTCATTATGGGACTCATCCAATGAAGAATTTGGGGTAAGAAGAGGGATAGGAAGAGGCCTTGGGAGTTTGAGGTGCTAGGCTGCAGGCTTCCTGCTGGCTATGAACCCATTGCTGACAGTTAGGTCTCTCTTTCCAAGGTCAAGTGCTGCGCATTGAACGTCCTGTGACTTCTGGTTACTGGAAGTCTGGTACAAGTGAAAGAGCACACCCAGCTTATTGCCCCTTTGCTCTGTTTTGTTTGCCTTTAGCAAGGAAGCAGTGAACTGTCCTCTAGTTTTACAGAAAGGAATTCCACCACCTTCCCACAGTGGTGTGGATTTTATTGTCCTAAGTTTATGATTCTCTATGTCAGGCCCTTTTGAATTACGAGTTAATTATTTGCAGCTGGCAGGTGGTCTGGATGAGTTCTGATCCCTTCTGTCAGGTGAGCCTGTGAAACAAGCTGATGTTGTCCTGCTGGGGTTCCCTCTGATGTACCCGATGAGCCCTGAAGTGCGGAGGAACGACCTGGTGATGTACGAGCCAGTCACCGAGCTGAGCGGGCCAGCCATGACCTGGGTAAGGGGGACTCACCCACAGCGTGGTCCTTTCTGCCTGAGTTCCTCAATATCAGTGGACACAGACTTCTTCTGCTCTCTCCTGCAGAGCATGTTTGCGGTGGGCTGGCTGGAGCTGAAGGAGATGCAGAGAGCACAGGGCCAACTGAACAAGTGTTTCAGCAACATCACCGAGCCCTTCAAGGTCAGCCACTTCCCCATGGCCGGTGCCCCGGGGAGATGGGGAAGGGATGGGATGTGGGACTTGGAGACCCATCAGGGCGCGGCCCACCTCATTCCATGACGTGTAGCAGGATGTGATCATGACAGCACCCCAGATCTGTGACACTGACAGCAAACACACACGTAACTGTGTGAAAAGTCCCCACACAACTGCTGACATTCTTCTTCTCGTTTCCTCCTCTTCCCTGGAACAGATCTGGGTGGAGAATTCGGATGGGTCAGGAGCTGTGAACTTCTTGACAGGGATGGGTGGATTCTTGCAGGCTGTCCTCTTTGGTTACGCAGGGTTCAGGTGAGACCCACGCTGTGTCTCGTTTTGTTTCTGCCAGTGGCTTGAAACCTCAGCATTCTTGTTGCTCATACAAAAGAAATGCACCCACACCAACTGGTGCACTCTGCTCTGGAAGAACTGCACTGCTAATGGGTGAACTGGGGGTACTGGGGTTGGCCACCAGTGCTCCATCTGTGCAGTCGCACCCAGCGCTGGTGGATGTCACTTCAGTTTATGATGCTGCTGAAGCAGCAAGAAACCAGGGAAGGTTATTTGCTGTTCTCGTGCCAGAAGGCCAAAAATAAGTTCTGTACGGGAGGGGAAGTGTCCTGCTGAGCCCCAGGAGCCGTGTGAGCAGGAAGCTGGTGCGCTGCTCAGATAATTTCAGGCCCGTGCCTCAGCTCTGCAGCAGCCGGGTGGTTTCACCCCCAAAGCTGCAGCCACTGGAGTGTATTCTTAGAGTTTAATTGAGGATGGGTCAGACTGAAGAGCATCCTGCTTGCCAGCAAAGCCTCCTCACCCTGACGATGTGTTTTTACGCTGTGTTTGTGGCCACAGTCTGCTGAGAGCCCACCATGCTTCTGCTGGAACTGGGCGTGAGCTGCCGTGCTGCTAGCTGGAAGCCTCAATCTCAGCTTGTGCACAGCTCAGTGCCTTCAGACTGCAGTGTGTGCACCCATGTGTGCAGCCTACGGGGTAGGGACTGGGAGGAACGATTCCCCTTTGCTACTTAAAGCTCTCCAGCCCAGCCAGCGTGGAGCTGAGAGCAGACATTTGCTGTTAGCTCTGTTGGCTTGTTTGCTCTTTGTTCGGTTGCGTCTTGCTGAAGCTGAACACGCATCCCAAATCCCCCAGCTGCAAACATCGTGGTGCTCTCCTGAGCTCTTTGGGTGTTCTGTAGCACAGTTTCAGTACATGGCCCAGGGCCCACACTTGCGCTTTGTGCAGCCACATTTCACCAGTGATTGCTGCCAGCTCTGCCGCCCACTGCTTGTTCCTGCACCTCTTCCACTCCCCATCCCAGAGCAAAGCATTCCTGACACTCTGCCAGCAGAGCTGCTGCTAAGACATCACCATGAGGTGAAAAAACATGGATTTTTTTTTTTTCAAATGTGTGTGTATTTTTTTATTTCTATTTATTTTAATCCAACTTACAGACCATAATTTGAGGAACAGACATACCTTAGGGCACTGCGTTGTGGGATGACAACCCAAGTAGCCTTTCAACAGATGCTTGAAGATGTGCATGTCCCATCCCTGGGGCATTGGGCACCCTGATCCAGTGCCTTAATATAATCATTGGTGCTCCTGCCTGCAGCAGGGAGGTTAGAACTAGGTGGTCTTTGAGGCCCTTCCATCCCAATTGTTATAGGTTCTATGATCTTTAAGGTCCCTTCCGACCCAACCTTTGTACGGTTCTGTGCTTAGCAGGTGTATTTGGGATTTGCCCAGACATCTTTGGGGTACACCTAGGACTTTTCCTGCCTTAAAAATTATAAGGAGTCACAAGACAGGGCCCTGGCATACTTGAGGCTGTGCTGACTCCCTAAAGCTGTGAGCTGAGCTGACTCTCGCCTTGCCTTTCCAGGATCACCAAGACCAACCTCCGCTTTGACCCTGCATGTCCCAGTGATGTCAACAAGCTGGAGGTCACCGGTGTCTCCTACTTGGGCAGCAAGCTGAAGTTCACCATCACCAAGGAGGAGACGAGGATTGGAGTGACTAAGTGTCCCCTTCACCCTCCCTTGGAGGCGGTGCTGGAGGAGTCTGGGCAGCGCTTTCCCCTGCATGAAGGTGCGACCTGTACCGGGGTTAACTCTTTGCACTGACCTTGAGGTTGCCAAACAGCACTTCCTGCTCTGTAGCTATTTAGGAAGTCTTTGCTTGGATGTGTTTCCTAAAAATGAAGGCAATATGGAGAGAAGCCATTCCTGTCTTTCACACATGTTGTTTTGGTTCCAGGGCAGAGCATCTCCTTCCCCACAGCAGCTGGATGGATCCAGAGGGCACCCAGTGAAAGACTTTGAACTTTGTGGGTCTGGGTTTTTCATGATGGGCCCCAAACCCACCTGCACTGACATGTGGACATCCTGCACTCTATCCCCTTACTGGATGTAAGCTTGCTGAGGCTGCCAAGGGAACGCCCTGCTCTGTTAATCGTGAGTGTGAGCATCGCTTCTGCTGCAGGACTACGCAGCACTGGAAAGTGGGAGGAGCACAAAAGCCTGAAAGTGATTAATGCAGACATGTTTCGTAAACATCTCCCATTTGTTTATTCTTGAAAGATCTCCATTTCTACCGCAGCCTCCAGATGAACAGAGCTGAATTTGGCCTGGATGCTCTGTCCCACTCCTGCTCTCAAGTTTTTTAGGGCTTTGGAGACAGCGTGGGCAATAACAAGGAGTTATTCTGGCCCTGTGAGTTCAGGACTGCGTTCCCCTGCTGCACGCATTGGTTTGAGCAAGGGGAAGGAAGGGTGCTCCCTGCTCTGCTCTGTCAGCCAACTCTGGGAGTTTATAAAAAGCCCTGTGGCTGCACAGCATGTGGGATCACTTAGGGGAGGAGACACGGTGGGTCCTCTGCCTTCTAATTAGAGCTGGCTCTTCATCAGGCCCTCATCAGTGGCTGTGGGGTGGGATGAACGGAGCTTCTGTCCCCTCACCCTGTGACAAGGGTGGGAGAGAGGGGGGATAAAGCCCTACTCGTGGTCCCCTATGGGATCAGTTCTGTGTGGATGGCTGCTTTTGTCAGAATGAGCTTGCTCTGGATGTTGCAGCAGTACTGCAAAGCACTGGGGAGATTCGAACCAAGGTTGTGCCCTAAGGGTAAGGATATTTTCTGACCTGCTTGGAGCCAAGGGAAAATTCCATCTGGAGCTAAAGCGGGATGTACTGCAGGTTGCAGCATCCCTCCTGGCTCACAGTCACAGCAGGCAGATCCCCCTGTGTCCTGACTTGGGAACCCAAAGGGGGGTTGTGCTGTGCTGCAATGAGTTGGTGGGTCTTAGCTCCACATTGGGTGGCTCTGCTCAGCCCAATTGTTGCCTTCCTGAGCCAAGAAGTGTCTCTCATCCCTATAGTTTTCGACTGGGATACCTGCTGGGACACACATTCAGCTGGACTAAGTGATCTTGCTGGTCTTAACCAATCATGATTCTAAGACTTATATCATCTGTGACCACACACACAGGGAGCAGATTTGTGATGGCTGAAATGATTTAATGATTTAAATATTAAGCACTGAGGGAAAGATTAAAAAAAAACAAAACACTACAAAAAACTAACAACACCAAGTAACATAGCTGCCCCAAGAAGCATGGGGTTGGGCACAGCAGGGCTGGGTCACCAGTGCTGCGGAGGAGATGGCCACAGCTTGCCCACGGCTCACTTGTCCTCGTCATCGCTGGCGCTGAACTGGGAGCTGAAGAAGCCCACGGAGTCCTGGGCGAGCTTGGAGAGGTGGAGGACACCGGTGACCACCAGAGCAACGAGCAGGAGCGGCAGCAGCACGCTGCCAGCCGTGGCCAGCACGTTGTAGCAGCGGGCTTTGGAGCTGAAGCGCCGAGCAGCTTCCACGTCCCCCGCCACCTTGCGGTCCCGAGCCTGCAAGAGCAGCAGTGGGTTCTCATGGACACCCCTAGGCATCCTTCAGGTGGTCCCCATGGGCGTCTCCCATCTTCCTCCAGGTCAAAAAAGAGGGGTGAGGTACGGGCATGGGATGCCCGGGGACGTGGTGGTGTGACCATCCCTGGGGATGTTCAAGGGATGTGGGGATGTGGCACTGAGGGACAGGGCATGGTGGTGTCGGTTGGGGTTGGACTTGGCGAGCCTAGAGGTCTTTTCTAACCTTAATGATTCTATGACCCCGAAAACCCCTACTCGGGACCCAGCCACGGCTTACCTTGACAGAGAAGGTGAGAGCCACGAAACCGAGGCAGCAGAAGTTCATGTAGATGGTGTTGAAGATGGACCAGATGAGGTGGTCGCGGGGCGGTGTGGAGGTGACAGCAGTGGGAGACGAGTCCCGCTTGTGGGACGTCATGGGCAGGTAGTCCTCCCGTGGGTAGGATGTGTCCATGGCCACGGAGAGGGGCACCCCGCAGCTCTCCGGCTCCACCAGCCTGGCTGCTGGGCTGGGGCTGGTGGAGCCCTTTTATATCGTCTTCATCTGCAGGCCCAGCCTCAGCTCCTCTATATATAAACCAGAGAAATTACAGCCCTCGCCAAACTGTGGTTATCAGAAATGCTTGGCTGGAAGCTAAGAGAAACCAAGTTGGTTTCATGAGCCTGCCTTTCTCCTGCAATAGGGGCATGGGTGGCTCCAGCTATGCTGGGGGACAGAGGGAGGGGACAGAGCCATGGGGCAGAGTGGGGACCGAGTGACCACCACTCCCAAGGACGGGATGCAAGCCAGCATGGAACAGCTCATGGTGCTGGTGCCTCCACCAAGCCTTTCAGGTCGTGGTGGCAGGGAAATACCTCATCCAGAAGTGGGGTCAGGGTGCTAGAAGTTGGTGTTGGACTTGGCTGGAGCTTTCCCTATGCCAAAGCTGCCACCCTCAGGGATATGTCTGTGTCACCATGTGCCTTTCGCTGCTGCTCAGAGCAATTGCTTCAATTGGGGAGATCCCTGTTGCCTGGAGTGATGGCACCAAGCACTGTTAAAAGCTCCACATTTCCCCTTTCCCCAACCCCACAAGAATGGAGTAAACAGGAATTTAATGCTAAAATGACAAAGAGCTGCTTCTAGTAAAGCTCTGCAGGGTTCCCTGGAAGGAGAAGGGGACTTTACAGCAAGATGGGTTGATGGGTTGTTTATGGTCAGAAAAGCATGGAAATTTGCTGTTTCCTTCTTCTGCTATGCTGAAATCTTTAGGACAAAATGTGGCTCACGCTGGAGATGCTTGCCAAGGCAGTGGGGGAGGAGGAGAAGGATGCCATGAAGGTGCTGCAGGTCACTCTCCTCCATCCATGCTGTGAATAATGCAACAGGAGCGGGGCTTGGTGAGCAGGAGCTTTATTTGTGTCAGCGTCGATCCACGCGTATGTTGTAGCTTGGTTAAATACCAGCATGGCCCAGGAGCACAAGTAGAGGAGGAAGCCCCCCACCCAACCCTGCCACGCTGCACGCAGCAAGGGGACAGGGCTCTGCACCCCTTCCCCGAAGCCAAAATTCCTTGGGACACATTTTTGGTGGGGGTGTTATGGGGGTGAGCCCAGCACAGGACAGCGGGATGGAGGCAGAAATTCTGAATCTATGTGTTTCTCATGGTGAGGAGCATGATGGCAATGGTGACGGTGGACAACACGCCGACAGCTATCAGCACAGAGAAGATGATGTTCAGCACCTTGGCCCGGTTGCCGTACCGCTGCGCGCCTTCCAGGTCCCCCAGCACTTTGCAGTCGCGGGCCTAGGGGGACAAATGGGGATTCAGTGGGAAGACCCAACTGCAGGATGGGGATAGGGAGGGTGGAGGACCCAGCTTGGCTTCATGGGGCTGTCAGGTGAAGCTGAGATGTCGTGGGTGCTTTGCTGGGACATTATGGGTCGCAGCAGGGGTTGAAGATGCCCAGGTGCTCCCCCACAGTCCTGTGTTTTGGAGTGGGAAGGCTCATAGGGGTGCAAACTGAGAGAATGGGGTGGTGGGCATCAAATTGGATGGTCCCAAATTGGGGCGTGGTCACATTATGTTAAGGAAGAATTATGGGTCAGGAAGGATTCAGCTGGTTAGGGTTGGGGGTACTGTGGATTGGTTGGGAGAGGGGTTGGGGCATTCAGTTTGGGCAGCATTAGCTTAGGGTACTCGAGGTCGCAGGACTGTGTTGTGCTGGGATGGTTTGGGAGCACTGAGGATTCAGTGGGTTGTGAGTTGGGGCTTCAGGTTGGGCAGCATTGGATTGGGGTGCTTGGGGTTGGGGGATCGCATTGTGTCCAGATGGGTTGGGGAACCCAAGTCTGGGTGTTGGGTTCGATGGAGTCAAGTTGGGCAACACCAGACTGGGGTGCCTGAAATTAGGAATCATGATCTGCTGGGATGCATTGGGGAGCACTGTGGACTGGGGGTAGTTATGAGTTGGAAAGTCCTGAATAAGGGAGTTGGGTTGTATGGAGTCACACTGGGGGGCATCAAATCAGAGGGGATCAAATCGGAGCACGGGGTCTGGGTTGTGCTGGGAGGAGATCGGTTTGGGGAGCCCCGAGTCGAGGGACCCCAGGACGGGTTGGCAAGGAGGCATGGGGTCGGGGGTGAGGGACCGGGAGTGGGGGAGAGGGTCTCACCTTGATGGAGAAGATGAGCGAGGGAAAGCAGAAGCAGCCGAGGTAGGTGAGAGCGAAACCCACCAGGACGTTGAAGAGGGACCAGAGGACGAAATCGCGGGGCTGCTCGTCGGGGACGCTGGAGAGGGGTGGTCCCCGCCCGCGCGGGTGCAGCGGGATGCTCACCTCCTCCTGTTGCGGCTTCATGGCCGGGAGAAGAGAGAGGATGGGAGGGAGGACGGGAGGTCTGCGGGAAACGAAACCCAGCTCCGCACCGCCCCCACGCCGGCCCCCGGGCCTCCANGGGAGAAGAGAGAGGATGGGAGGGAGGACGGGAGGTCTGCGGGAAACGAAACCCAGCTCCGCACCGCCCCTACGCCGGCCCCCGGGCCTCCAGAGCTCGGGCGGAGCGATCCGTCCTCCTCCTCCTATTAGCCCCCGGGCGTGGGAGCACCGACCGCGTGGGCGCGGGGAGACCTAGCGATCTGCCCTGCGCAAAACTTGGCGGGGGGGCGGAGGGAAGGGCAAAGCGGCTGCTGAGGAACTGAAAAAGTACCAAGGAGAAGAGCTTGGGGGTGTAGGGTTCCCGCTGTGTGGAGCCTGAGGGTCCACATCCCCGTGGGGTTGTCTCTGCATGGGATGGCAGAGAAATGAGAAATGGGTTTGGTGGCTCCGAGCACCCCCAAGGAGCCCCAGGAGGGGGGACATACTGAGCAGTGCAGACATTGCACATCCTGCCCAAGCACCTTGTCCCAGCTGTGGGGCAGCTCCAAGGCCCTGAACCTTAAAACCACACCATCTCCACTCAGAAACAGAACGAGGAAGAAGCTTTATTTGCCTTGAGTTCACTCTGAGGGCTCATCTCCAACAGTCACCTCAGTGGGGGTGGTACCAGGGCACTGATGGGATTGTGGATAGAGGGTGGGAGGAGCGGGATCACGGCGCTGCTCCTCTTCATCAGGCCAGATCAGGGTTGCACGATGTAGAGCGGAAGGTAGAGAATCACCAGGACGATGGAGAGGATGGTCACGAGGACTCCCAGGCACAATGCGACAATGTTCAGGACCTTGGCCGACCTCGCATAGCTGCTAGCGCCTACGAAGTCCTGAGCGATTATCCTATCCCTGGACTGCAGAGAAGGAGGAGGTGAAACCCCACACATCAAAGGTTCTGTCCATCATCATCACCCAACCGCCCTCACTGGCATCCATAGGGCATCAGACCTTTAGGAAACCCACCCTGATGGGAAACACAGCTCGCAGCAGCCTAACAATTTCTTAATGGCTTATTGGAAGTCATTAAGGTTGATCTTGTGCTGCCCACTCTTCCTGTTGGAGGAGGAGAGCTGTGAGGAAGGCCAGGGATCCCAGCATGCCTGCATGGCACTTCTTAGGGCACTGGCAGCAGCTGACCTTTCCTCCCAGAGTGATCATTAAGGAGGATCAGCTTTAAAGGTGATAAAGGAAAGGTAGTCCAGGAGCAGCTGCTCCTTACTGCGAGTAGGGTGGGTGGAAGGACAGAGGGAGGGAGCAGGATTTCCAGCTTTGTGGTGGTGCTAGCCGGTTTGGGGCTCACTTGATGATCAATTAGGGGAGCCAAAACCATTGTGCATACTGGGAACCCCTCTTCTGTGGCTCTTGGGGATGGCAAAGGTGGTGAGTAGTCCTCCAAAGGTGGGTGCCAGGGAAGTCAGATATGGGGCGCAGTGGTAGGAAGAAGCGAGATAGGGACGAAGTCTGGGGCAGTTTGGGACAGGAGAAGGGAAGATGGGATGGGATTGGGAACGGATGGGGGAATGTGGGATGCTATGGGATGAGACAAATGCGACTGAGATGAAGAAAGGTGAGACAGGACAGATGGGATTGGAAGGGATAAGGGGAAGTGAGACGCAATGAGATGAGATGGGAAGAGGAAAGGTGAAACTTGACAGATGGGATTAGGAATGGGTGAGGCATGAGGGAATGGGATCGGGATGGGGTAAGGAAGGGTGGGACAATGGGATGAGAGAGAATAAAAGTGGGAATGGATGTGGGAAGATGAGACATGATGGGATAGTAATAGGAGGGAAAAGGTGGGACATGATATGGGGCATAATGGGATGAGATTGGGATGGGAGAAGGTGGTACAAAAGGGGATGGGACGGGATTTGGGAGCTGCAGCATGGGGGCAAACCTGAAAGATGAACAGGGAGCCTCTAGGTTGAGTTTCCCCTTACCTTAATGGAGTATGAGAGTGCACAGAAGCCCAAGCAGAAGGGGTTGCACAGCACGAAGTTGAAGAGGGACCAGAGTATAAAATCCTTGGGGGGTGGTGGCGCGACGGGAACGGCGGTGATCACATTCTGCCCATGGGGCGGCATGTTGATGCTGGTGTGCTGTGGGTAGCTCTGCATGGTGGCAGAGGGCAGATGCAGTGCCCGTGCCCTTACAGCCTCACCTATTATAGGTGAGCAGAAGGGTTCTCTGGGCTGGGGGCACCCCGCCCCGCGCTGGGGTGTGGGCAGTTCTCATCCTACCAGGAACGAGCTCTCTCTGGGGATGTTGGGGACGTGGCTTGTGCTCCACGGGGCCTACGTGGGCATGGACATCTGAAAGCTGCGGTGTATAGGATGACATAGTGGCATGGGACAAAGTTCCTTGGGGCAGGCTTCTGGGAGGGTGGGAGGTGTGCGTTGGGGTTGTGCTTACGGAGGGTTTTTCTCATTTCCATGGAGCAATTGGGGGTGGCGTAGGAGGGGAAACAAAGACTCAGAAGGGAAGATTCAGTGAGAAAATATATTCCACCTGAACTTTAAAAGACAACAAAAGCACCAGCTCAAACAGTGGGTGTTTTGGTAACAAAATCAACATCCTTTGCATTCAGCATGAGGTTCCCAGGTGGCTGAGACAAAGAAAACGAAAGGGGAAGTGCCCGTTTCTCTAAGAAATGGGTTCCCTCCTGCACAGACAAGGTTCCGTGCCTGGGGCATCACCCTTCTGCTGACCCAAATGCCCCTCGGTACTGCTCGTACCAAAGCTATCAGCTCTTTTCCTGGAATTTTCTCGAGTTAATGAGGTTCATTAGGTCACATTGGTAATTAAGAGGAGAGGCTGAAAGGGAGGGGGAAAGGGTGCAAATGGAGGAGGGGATTTCGGTGCTGGCTTTGTGCCCAAACCCAAGCACCGACCCACAGCTGTGCCCCCCAGAAGTTGCAGGTGCCCTTCTAGCTGTAAGTGGGCTTAATTGCTGTCTTATCTTAACGAGCACGGCGTGAACATCCTGCTGGCATCACCACTCCTCTGTGCGTTTCCCTCTATTTGCTTTTGCACCTGAACAACTGATGGGATGGGAACACATGGGGAGTCAAAGTCCAGCAGTCCATCCCAGCCCTGGGGGTGTGGGCAGAGTGAGGGGGCCGAGCACTGTAGGGCTGGGGGTGAGAAAGGAAGACGTGGGGGTGGCTTTTCCATGCACGGAGGCAAAGCGTTTGCAAAGCAAGCTCGGGGTTTTAAGTCTGCCGGGTGTTTGTTTGGGGGTGGGTTATGCGAGGGAGCGGAGCCCGGTGGCTGCTGCCTTCGGGGTATGGAGTTCAAGGCTCATTGGCCATCTGCCAGCAGCCCGGAGCAGTTGCTGTATAGGGGAAGGAACATTCTGTCCTTGTCCTGGGAGCACCCCTACCCTGCATCCCCTGCCCCATAGTCCCACTCTGCCCACTGGTGCCCGGCCCTGGGGAGCATCCATGCATGGCATGTCCCAGTGGTGCTCACGGAGGAGGCGCTGGGGATGGGGATGTGCTTGGGGAGGTGCACAAAAACACCCCCGATTTTTTATGTAATTTATTTATTAATTGGGGGGGTGGGGGGGTGGGGGTGTTGCTCAGTCAGATCCTGGTGGGACCAGCAGGGATGGAGAGAGAGGAGCAGAGTTCAGGGAGGACGTGATCCAGCACGTCTGTTTGCTTTTACGGGAAGAAGAGGAGGAATCAATGATTCACTCGGCCGAAGCTGCCAGGAATCCTGCAACAAATGGCTGTTGTGTTTTGCGGAAAGGATTTCTGACATTCTGCTCGTGAGCACGGCTTCTTGGCAGAAGTCATTGTTCTTCAGGGGTGAACTAAAGAAAAAGGCTTTCTCCATCCAGCCCTGCGGGGCCCCAGCCCTCACAGAGCTGGGAAGCAGGAAGCCAAGCACATAGCTGAATCCCCGCCAGGTCAGCTCTGTCCAGGATTACTGGTCGGGTGCCTGGGGCCTTGCCCGGGTCACTTTGGACATGGCTGGAGCCGTAGGCGTGATTCCTGCCTCACCCTGAAGCTGGGATGGGGGTCTGCAGAAGGAAGGAAGGAAAAGGCGTTGTCATCTCGTTTTTCCTCCAAAGCATTTCAGGGAAGCACAGCACCGTCGGAGTTTTGGATGGGGCCACCCCACCCACGGTTTCCTCATCCCTAACTGAAGCCTACCCAGTGATGGGGATGCTCTACCCCTGTGCCCTCATCCTTGTTTCAGTCCATTTTGTTCAAACCTGGGAGCTGGGTTCACCCATCCAGGTCCTGGCACATCTTGGAGCTTAGGGACACAGTTAGCAGGCACGGTGGTGATGGGTTGATGGTTGAATGAGATGATCTTTGAGGTCTTTTCCAACCTTAACGATTCTATCATCCATGTCATGCTCCAAAGGGGAACGAAAGGGACAGTTGCCCAATAGCATTGCTGCGGGGGCTCTCCTGCTCCCACCCTCATCCCCCCAAAGAAGAAGAGCCGTGAGACAAAAGTGAAAGAAACCTTTATTGTGTTTTTTTTTTACCAATCAGATGCCTCCTTTAGGGCTTTTACAGGCACTTGGAGCAACAGCAAAAAGCCAGAGGGAGATGGCAAGCTGCAAAGCCTACGGGTTCCCATTGCTACTACCAGTTTTTACAGGTTTCTGCCAGACTGAGGGGTGTCTCGAGGTGTTTTTCCAGATGGTGACTGGAAAGGGATTGGAAGAAGCAAGGAAAGCATGGCTCTCAAGCGAAGCTCTGCCCATGGAGCAGGGAATGGGGCTAAGTGGGCCCAAAGAACCCGGGGGGGGGTTGCTGCTGGCGGTTGAAGATGTTGGCCAACACGATGGTGCCGCTGGCAATCAGGGCGATGATGAGGATGATGAGGAAGATGTTGATCAGGTGGGCTGTGATGTTCAGGTACTTGGCAGTGGAGCCGTAGCTGAGCGCCCCACTGTAGTCACCCAGGACTTTGCGATCCCTGGACTGGGGAGACCAAAGGGAGAGTCAATGGGGCTAGGAAGGAGGGGTTCCCTGGTTGCGGGGGCTCTGTGGGATGCATGGGGTGACCTGGGGTTAGGGCTCTGTATGGCCTACAGGGCTCCCGGTGATGGTGGTGGGGATGTGATTTCCATGGATTTCCATGAGATGCCCCAGAGTAGGGTTTTTTTGTTTTTTTTGGGGGGGGGTGGGGGTTGTCTATGGATCTCTCCAGGGTCAGGAGCTCTGTGGGGCTCACAAGGCACCGCAGGGCTGGGGCTTTTGAAGATCAAGGGTCCCTGGGTCTCTGTGGGTTCCACGGGGTGCCCTGGCAGCAGAGATCTGGGGGCTCCATGGATCTTCATGAGACCTGGGGCTCTGTAAGGTCCATAGGGCACCCAGAGCTCGGACTTTTGGAGCTCCACGGTTCTTTTTTGTGTCGGATCCCCCATAGCCGGCTCCCCCCCTCCTCTCCCGATTCCATCACTTTCCCCATCACCCCCGTCCCCCCTCTTTCCCCTTCCCCAACCTTCACGG
>VXAB01006304.1:4976-45157 GCA_013399175.1 Odontophorus gujanensis
CCTGTAGGGCCGTGCAGAGGGGCACCACGCACCCCAGGGCCCACGGATCCATCCTGCAGCTCGGAGGCCGGCAGCACCCAGCTCTGCTCCCAGCGCGTAGCTCTGGATGCAGCACTGGGTCTGGGGGCCCAGACTGCCTCCCCCACCCCAAGCAGGGACCTATTCGTGTGCTTCAAAGACTCATTCATTCTGTTGGGTGTTTTTTTGTTGTTTTCTTTTTTTTTTTCTTTCCCAAACCACCCACTTCAAGTTTTGGGTGAAGGTTCAATTTCATTTTTCTTTTTCCCGGCTCGTTTGCCCATCCCTAAAACAAACATATTAGAGCAAGCATGTGGGGGAGAGGGTGTATTAATCAAGGCAGAGGAGACGTGAACTCAACGCAAACAGAGAATGACAATGTGCCATGTATTTGCATAATGCAGTGAGAACGGTTTCCTGCCGAGGAGCCAAAGCTGCCGGCGTGGAGGAGTATGGGTCTGAACAGGAACTCTGCTCCCGAGCACCCGCAGACTTTGAGGGTAATAAATCAGGGACCTGAGTGAAGCCGAGGTGGTTCCAGCATGCTTCCCAGACTTTGCATTTGGTTTGCTTTGATAGAGGACCCTATCCTGCCTGCTTTGAAGCTCACGGCCAAGCTGCTTTGACTGCAGCAGGAACGAGCCCGGGCCTGAAGAACAGGTGCTTGAGTCGGAGTCACAGGGAGACCGAACTCATCAGCAATCAACGTTAGCTTTATGCAAATGCATCCAAATGAGGAGAATTGTCTTGCCAGCTGATACAACCAGAACAAAGCCCTGAGCACCAGTGGAGGGTAACATATGCAATTTCAGGGCTAAGAAGTCCGGGGAGGGATTTAATAGCAGTTGGCATTTTACAAAGGAAATAGCTATTCCTGCAAAGGGATGATTAGAGGTAGGCATTAAAGCTGCCTTTTCAGGAGAGCATTCCCCACTTTGGGATGACCTTGGTCAAGTTGTTTCACCTTGCTGTGCTCGGCTTTCTGCTTCCTCAGCGAGACCATTCCTCGCAGATGGGAAGTGGCCGCGTTTGTTGGTGTATGTAAATAGTTGGACGTCCCCTAATGGAGTGAGTTAAAGGAGGGGAAGGAAAACAGAGCTCCAGGTGGGACCCTGCCCTGCTGGGTGGTGCAGGGCCGTAAGGGCTGTGGCCACTTGTGCCAGTGGCTGCTGAGGTAGGAGGATGCAGAAGATGTCAGGGAGTGAACAGAGAAAGCAATTAGGGCCTCACGCACTGCCAGTGCTGAAGCAATGGGGCCCGTCAGGTCCGGAGGGAAGAGGTCTGGAACGACAGTCTTCATGTACGTAAACGAGGCTGAGGAAGAGAGGGAGCAGATTGTTCAGACTGAGGGATGACACGCTTAGCTGGTAGCAAGGGGAAGCCAGGCCAGGCCCTGGGAGAAGCCTTGGGATAGGGAGGCTGTGTGCCGGTGGCTCCATGTCCAGGAATGAGCCAGAATTAAAGCAAACTGAACCACACAGAGACCAGGGACCGGATCCCATGCACAGCACAGGCAGAGGTGGGCAGAGCTCACGGTGTGTCCTGCTGCAAGCCCAGGGCACCGTTCCCACCAGCGCCGGAGCGCGGGGCTGGAGCCAGCTGCTGGCCCGGCTCGGGGGAAGGCACAAGTGGGTAACTCCATCTGCTTCCTTCCCCTGACATTTTATGGCTGAAGGTATTTGATCCGTGCGGTTGTTCACCCACCATCTGTCCCTGCACGGATACAGCTGACTCTTGTTAGAGCCGTGCCACGAGTGCCCCTCCACCGCGTCCCCTCCGCAGAGCGTGGCCCCGCGCCGAGCCGCCAATGCCTGCGCTGATTGCGGGGGATATTTAAAGCCCACTCTGCAAATCAGTGCCTCGGATACTAATATAAGTAACTTAAGGAAAAAAAAAAAAAAAAGGGGGGGGGGGGGGGGGCGAAGCAGAAAGAAAGGAGAGCGGAGAGATAAAAACCCCATCATTTACATTTCTAAGGAATATGAAATTGTGCTTTTGAAAAAAGGCAATTTGTAAACTTTAGATAGCAGCAAATTCCTTGTTTTTTGGATACAATGCCGGCTTTGCAAATGCGCTGAAAGAAAGAGGGAGAGAAAATAACCCCGAAGCATCCTGCCCACTGCATTAGCTTTTAAAATAAAACCCATTTATATATAAATGTTGGCTTTTTTCCCAGTCTCTGTAGAAAAGCTTTTCTATATTAAATGCTACAATGAATTAAATTAACCATAATGATTTCTTTGTGAATGGAAACCCTTTTTCCTGTGTGACATGTTTTTGATCTTTTTTTCTTTTCCCCCTCTCCCAGTTACAACAACCCGTGTGCTGCTATCTGGTCGAGGATTTTGTTTGTTCTGCCATTCGCACAACGCAGTACAATTATGATTTGCACTCTTTGCTCTTAAGAAAAATAAATCACAGCCGCTGGGCACTCCGTCCCCGCACAGAGCATGGTGATGTGCTCAGGACAGCCCTCGTGCACCACAGACCCCGGAGAGGGGCGATCGCTGCCCCTCCCCCCACCACCCCCCAGCTCCCGCAGCAGCCGTCATTCACCTGCCACTCCTGGCGTCCCTTCCCCTGTGTTTCCCAGGACAGCTGCCAGTCCCATTCCTGAGCTGCCCCACGGCTTTGGGCTGTGGGCAGTGGGCACAGAGCCCCGCTTGGGCTGCATCACTGGGGGGGAAATGGGGCTGAACTGCATGAAGTCCTGTTTGTCCTGGGTAGTTCCCAAATTGTGACTGGTTTGGATTTTCCTCCCACCTTGTTTGCTCGTTTTTTGTCATTGTTTATTTTAACAGTTTTCCTCTCTCCTGCCTATTTTTACTCAAAAATGGAAGGGTGGGGGCAAAGCTGCAGAAGCCAGCTGCCAATCTGGGAATACTGGGCCTTCCCCCCCCGGAAATCAGCTGTGCAGGGCAAAGGCCTTCCAAAGTCAGATCCAAGAAGCAAAAAGAAAGCATAAACACCTTCCGTGTCAGCCTGTCCACCATCCAGGTAAAAGACGTTGGGATGAAGTCTGAGAGCTGGAGTTTCCCTCGCTTAATCTTGGTGCAATGTCCAAAGCCAAATCCCACATCAGGATTTGGCCCCTCTGGATGGGTGCTGGGCTCCATCACACCCCATTGTTCACCGCTGCCATGGACAGCCCATGCCTCTTTTGGGAAAGGATTTCAGCCCAGCCATAGTCATCCCAAAGACGCTTTCCCCACCACTGAGCTCTGATCTGTGAAGCTGGATTGAATCCCACCACTCCACCCTGCGTCCCTCGAGAATCCCCTCTCCCCTTCTGCTGTGTCCTCAGACATCACTGGGCCATGGCATATCCCCACCCCACAGGGACCCTCCACCCAGGGGAGCCCTCCAACACGGCACATCTCAGAGCTGGAGGTGCTCACATCCCCCAGGCTGCAGTGCTTTGCCAGGCAGCAGCACTGCCCTCCCCACGTGAGCTGTGTGCACTTCCCTGCAGGAACATCTGAGCTGGAGGAGAGGAAAGTCACCAAAAAAAAAATCAGGGTTTCCTGAGTAATATTTTATCTCTGATTGGAGTGATCTGCATAATGATCTTTTTTATTCCTGCATAGATAGCACCCAAAAGGAACTCTGTTTAGCAGAGAATTACCAAATTTAGTGAAAACGCCCGACACTGCGAGCCCCCCAGGACTGTCCTTCAGCACAGCACTGCTGATGCTCCAGTGACTGTGGGATGAGCAAGAAGCAGTTCCTCAGCACTTCGGAGGAGCTGTGCCTTGAAAAGGTGGGGACGTTTTCAACCTAGGGCCAGAGGTTCTGCTGCTATCCACAAAATCACGTGGACATTCAGCTCTGATGCAACCAGCAGAGCTGGGCCAGCACTTCACTCCATGGGAAGGGTGGCATCACCAGGCCCAGGGCAAAGCCAGACTGTGCCTGAGCTCCCCATGCTGCTCCTGGGCCCAGACACCCTGTCCTGTGCAGACCCACATCTCTGCAGACATCAGCAGGCATCGCACCCAGCTGCAACTCCCAAAGCCTCCTTGGCCTGGGCTGGGGCAAGAGAATGTGGTCCCTGCCTGAGTTCAGCAGCAGGGCTGAGAAGAAGGCACTGATATTGTGGTTATTTGCTACGAGACTGTGGCACTGCGCCGTCCTCAGAGCTTTAATTTGGTTGATTTAGGGTCCTTTCATTTGGGTTTAGAGTTGTCCAGATGCTGTGAACTGGCTGCTGGTCTCCGCACGTATCGACAGGGCTGATCAATCGCCTCCTTCGAGGGGTGCGATGTGCTGGGGCAGGAAAAGCACTTTTTTCCCCTCCTAATTAGGTGCCTCGTTTGGCTCTGCGGGCACACACGTTGTCAGGGGCGGGGGTGGCATTTCCAACTCAGCAGGGCGATGCTGGGGGAAGCAGAGCACACCAGGAGCAGTCACGGAGCCTGCAGACAGCTCCATCTCTGTGCCACCACGTGCCTGCTAACCTGAGGCCGTGCTCTGCCTGGTCCCCATCCCAGCACCGAGCCCTGCCAAACCCAGCTGTGCTGTGCTCCCTCATCCTACTCAGCTGGAGCAGCACCTGGGGGGTGGGGGGGCGGGGATGGGGAGGGAAGGTGCAGGGAAGGGCTGGGAGCTCCACGTGTGCTGGGACCTGACCTGGAAACCAGCAGGAAAGAATTCGTGCATCAGCAACCAGACAAAAATAATCATGCACCTGAGGAACGCCGGAGCAGCGAGAATGCAAAGTGCTTCACGTGGGAAGACCAGAGGCAAAAAATGTCAACATTAGCAAATTGGTGCCATTACTCTCCCCCTTAGAGCGCCTTAGCATCACCTGTGTGCCTTTAATTAATTCAATTGCTTCTAAAGGCAGACTATGGAGAGCCCCACCACCCATCAGCTGCACCGTGGGCAGCTCAGGGCAGTGCTGTGCTCCGCACCACGCACAGACTCTGCAGAGCCCATCAATGGGTGCCAGCTGCTGCCAGCCCTGAGCCTGGGTGCACACCTGGGACAGTCTCATTCGTTCCTCTCCCTGAAGGTTTAAAATATGAACTGCAGATCCGAGATGAGTGCTGACATCCTTCCCACTGCTCGTCGGGAGCACGCGGAGTCCTTCTCCCAGCTGGACAGATTTCAGGGATCTGTCTTCATCTGCTCTGCAACTCCAGCACACACACAGACCGGAGTTCCCGTGCCAGGGGAGAAATCGACCCCTTGTGCAATGCTGACCCATAGCAAGCTGTCCTTGCAGGTAAAACTCAGTGTGGTACAGCCAGAAGAGCTACCACTGAGAAGTGTGGGAGTCGGCAGAGATCCCTGCTGATCTCTACCTTGTCCTGAGATCTCCCTGGTGATTCCCCCAACCCCACGCAGTAGCAGGGGCTCGCTGCTCAGTGGGACTGCAGGCACGGGGCTGGGTGGCTGTGGGTGTGGGGCTGCAGCCGGGGAGGTGCTGGGAGGTAGCACGAGGAGCTGCTGGCGGTGATGTTCTTGGTTTCCTCTGTTTTTTTTTCCTTACCATCTTCCAGATGCTGCAGAATCCCCAGATGCAGCCACAACAAAGTTCTTGCATTTTTAACTTTAAAAAACATAATTGGGTAACTGAGAATAATGACTAAACAACGCAATAAATCATGTCTACACCTGGCTGGGAGTCGGGGGGAGGGCAGTTCAGGGAGAAGTGCTTCTTCCCTCATTAAGGAACAGAGCTGAAACATCGACACAAAATGCTCCCAGAGTCAGCAAATCTGTTCCAGCCTCTGCTGAGAGCCCCTGGTGCCCGACCTGGGCCCGCAGCCCCAGAGCCGCCCCTCGGCCGGGGCTGAATGCTGAATGCAAAGCAAAACGTCACCGCCTTAATGGCTGGAGACATTTTTATGTCCCAGCAATAATTTCTGCCCGCACGGTGCCACTCACCTTTCCTGCTGTATGAACACAGCAAATAACCATGGCCACACTGCCACGGTTAAACCGGGGTCGTTATGCGGGGCAGGAAACTGCAATAAGTGCGGAGGAGTTGTTAATGTTCATTTTATTTGCTCATTTATACTCCTGCTAAGACCTGCAAACCTGCCTGCGGTGCAGAGAGCCCCCAATAGCCAGACCAGCCTGAGCAGGGCTGCAGAAGGGCCACGACAGCACCGTCCCCTCTCAGTCTGCCCCGAGCTCTGGCTGAAGGTGCAGATGAGCACTTTGCTTTGCTGGCTGCCTCCTCCTGCTCCCTGACTCACACTGCCATTGCACATTTGTGAGTCTTGCTCTTTTCTCTTGGTTGGGTCTTGAAGATGCTCCTCTGCTCAGGGCGGCCCAGGCTGCAGCCACACTGCTCTCGTGTTGGTGATGTGCTCTCCCCAGCACATCCACTTGTCCGCTGGTTCAAAGTGAGATGCTTATCTGGTTGTGCCTCTTCAAGCTGACAGATGCTCTTATCTCTGCTGCTCTCTGAGGGCTGCAGGGGCTGGGAAGTTTGTGGAAGAAAGGCAAGGAAAACATTGTATGTTTGGAAGCCTGAGCCTCAGGTTGCTTTCTGGGGTTTCCTAACCATCCTGCCCTGCCCAGACTCCTGCTGACCCTGAGGAGCTCGTGGCTCTAAGTGCTCAGTGGGCATGGGAGCAGCTCTCTTCTCCCAGCAGCTCTGCCCAGCACGACACAGAGATGTGCAGGCACTGTGTGGCTTCAGGGCACAGTAAGGGCAGTCAGGAAGACTGGAACGAAAGCTCAGCATCTGACCAATGTTCACTTAAAGGTCCCTTCATCCACCCTACAATTAAATACTTTGTTCTTTAGCTGCTCTGATCCTCCTGGCTTACCCTAAGCTCTCCGACTTCCCGGCTTTGTCTCCTGACCTTCTCCATCCCCATGCATGCAGCACAGGGTGCTGAGAGGCCGAGTGCCCACGGGCAGCTCCTGCGAGCTCCAACGAAAACACAAACATAATTGAGAAAAATAATTGAAACTTGTAACGGCGTTGATGGGAAAGTTTTCTCCTTGGCCTGCCATTAATCGTCAGGAAATAAATGCTCTTACAGCCTCTGTAATTACAGCCTAAATACGAGTGAAAGAAATTTTCTATCATTAAACACATCCTTAATGACCACGCTCTCCCACCTGCTTCCCTTGGAATGCCACTTTCCCAGACAGTGCCCGTCCTGAAGGCACAGGAACAACTTCCCAAGACAAAAGGTCACCCCTAATCCCAGCGAAGATGGAATTCCCCAGGATCCTCAGCCCAAACTCACACTGCACTGCCTCAAAGCAGTGTCTCCATGACAGGACAGGCTGCAGCCCTGCTCTGCCCAGTGGGACCAGTACCACCAGCTGGCCCAGCTGCTGCTGGAGCATGCCCTGGCACTGCGTGGTGCCACTGCTCTAAAGGCAGCAGCACTTTGCCATCCTGAGCTATGAGTGCTGGTCCCAGCTCTGCCCAAGACCCAGTGGGATGCTCAGAAGATGTTTTTTTCCTGGGACAGGGTGTCCCCAGCAGCAGTGCCAGTGCCTGCAGCCACAGCTAACTGGGCATGCTGGGAAGCTCGAGACCCTTCGGCTGCGGAGCCCTCAGAGAGCAAAGCGTTGCTGTATCTGTTGTATTTATAAGCTTGTTAGTTGATTAACCACACTCGAATGCTGGCTGAGGGATTGTTTCACTGAGTGGCTTCAATAAGAGCCTGGAACAATAGGATACACACAGACAAAGGTTTTAATGGATAATTAATTGTTCCAGTGTGTAAAGTTTCAGTGCAAAGATCCTGGTGAATCAGAGTTTCCGATTTCCACCCCCTCGTACAATGTGAGTAAACAGTAACATCAAAACCACGGACTGGATCAGATGTGTACCCAAAAGGGGCTGAAATGTTTCTATGAGGGGCAGAAAAGGAGGAAGGCCTGAGGAGTGGGGCAGGGAGCCAGGCCATGAGGGTGCTGGGCACGCACAGCTCCACATTGCTCTGCCTGTGCAGGCAGTGGATGAGCACATCTCGCTGTGTTCATCTCCCCTGGATCTGTGCATCCATCTGGTTCCCCCTCCCAGCCCCAGCTTCCCAACACAGCAATACCCACAGCAGCTCAAGCAGATTGGGAATTTCACCTGCAGAGTCGGGTTGGATTCTTCCCCCAGCTGCTCCCCGCTGCCACCTGGCCAGCCCCAGGGTGAGCTCCTGGGATGCAGCGTGCCTTCTGCTCCCGGGAATTGAAAGACAGAGGCAAAGCGAGGGAACTGGTGTCTGCTGCCTGCCCCTCTGCAGCAGCAGCTCTAATCCCCGCCTGGGAACAGACTCCTCGCAGAAGGTGGGAGCTGATATCACGGCATCTTCTGATGTGTCTGGAGTCGGTGCTGGGAATGGAATTGACCCCATAAGCTCCTCTGGTGTGCAGCATCCTGGTGCGCGCCTCTGCACTTCTGTAATCGCCTCTAATCCCAAAGCAGGCTCAGGGCACGCTGCACGCTCGGGGAAGGTGATTCTTCAGGAGGGATTAATACAGCACAGTGAGAGAAAGTGAAAGACAGTCAGGGCTGTCATCTCCATAGGGACATCCTGCTGAGCAGCCCCGGCACCACGGCACTGGGACCGGGCCAGGACTGCACCCCACAAACCACCAGGACAGACAGCAAACGTGCATCCCTGTGGGAAACGTGCTGCCACGGGCTGACTGCAGCCCCAGCAAAGCACACTCACGTGTGCTCAGCCCACCAGAGCACATCCCACATCTCAGGACGCACCTGCACACGCAGCCCCAGAGCTGAGCCCTGCAATGCCATGCCCGTTTCTGCCCGAGGAGCACTCTGACACCGTGCAAATGTGCAACGCGGGCAGAGTGCGGCCCCACAACACGCAGCACAGCTGCACATGCTCGCACATACATTAGAGGCAGACACACGCTAAGCACACACACATGCATATTCATCGCTTTGCTCTGTCTGTCTCCCTCGCTGTCTTTTCTAAGCTGTGCTTAAAGCCAGAGAGATTAGCTGATCACAGCCAAATGCATACTACAAAGCAGACTTCAATGGAGTCCGAGTATAATGGTAGATTACATTAGAGAGAACAGACAGACGTGTCCTTGTCATCCCAGGTTAATATGACTATAGATTAATGCTGTAGCTGTTGATTGTTATGGAAATCCCTCCATTTAGCTCGTTCCTAAAGCATTGACAGTTCTAGCCTTGAATTTGGAGCAGGGGTGGAACTTGTTAATGGATTTCATTTTCCTGCAGGAAGCCAAAGCATTTAAAGGGAGAGGGAGTGCAAATTTGCTGACTTTCTGGAAGTGTTCCAGCGTGCACTGAGTCACTGTGGACATTTAAGCCCTTGTTCAGATGCAAAGCAATGCGAGGAGCCGTGCTGCTCTTGCCTCTCCAGGAGAAAGGAGGAATTCAGGACCGGGGAAATGAGCGCTCTCGGGGCCGTCTCCTCCCAGAGCCTCTCCCGACCCCGACCCCGGGCACAGCTCGCCCTGCAGCCCCGCACGGTGCTGCCCCTCCGCTCGGTTCCAGCTTGCTGTTGCTGTGTTTGTTTGCTCGCTCTCCCCTCGCCGAGTGGGAATGCTCCGAACCCCAGCAGCGTGGCTCAGGCTCGATGCTCTCTCTCTCTTTACCACATTCGTCCTCTTTCATCGCTTCATTGCTGTTCCCCAGAGTGGCAGGAAAGTTTCCAGCAGCCCCGGTGCCCCTCCTTAGATCCCTGCCCCAATGAATTATTTAGGTTTCATGCAGGGGAGGGGCGATCCATCCTTGCACCATCATCGAGGAGCAGAGGGCTGCTGTTGGGTACTTTCAGCCTTACTTCCTACATTCCCAGCGCACAGGGCACCTGCTCTCAAAGGGATCTCTATAGGGTACACTCTCTAGGGTACTCCCGCATCTCTGCAGTATCAACCAGCAACGCCAGCATGCTCCTCTTCCCTGCCTGGTCCCATCCCACGCGGTCACAGAGCCGTGGGGTTGGAGGGGGCCGCGTACCCACTGCCCCCGGCCCCGCAGCAGGCAGCCTGCAGCACGGCCCCTCACCTCTGCCCGGGTCCCACCGGAACGGTCCTCGGCTGCGGGAACACGCGGCCACGGAGCGGAGCCCGGAGGAACAAAGCTGCCGTTGTCATGTACACATCCCTGGGGGTGACGGGCGGCGAGAGAGGGAAACACAGAGGGGCTCTTGGATCCGAGAGAGACGCTGCTTTGTTTCTAATTAATTAGCATGTTTTCCAAAGCTTTCCACGAGGCGTCAGCAGCTTTCGGAAGGCACTTTGCCAAAAAGCATTTAGATGGAAATCCCCCCGAGATACAGTGTGGCCCCCGCAGGGTCCCAGCGGCCCCTTCCCGTGGTGGGGCCCCGCGGTGCCGAGGGCCAACAGAGCCCCACGGCCCCACGGCCCCACGGCCCCACGGCCCCACAGCCCCACAGCACAGCCCTGGCAGAAGTTCTCAGGCTGGAGCCAGGCGTCAGCGTTGAGTCTGTTATCCAGGCTGGGCTCCTCAGTCGGCGCTCGGCCATACAATTCTCGTACATCACTACCAGGCTCTCCTCTGGGATGCTGCTCGACCGCAGGTGAGGACGGCTCTGCCGTCTGACTTCACCCCGCGTGGCAATTCAAACGTTCCTTCCCAAAAACGAGCTCCCCAGCTGAAGGTCGCAGTGATGTGCCTGGAGCCAATCTGCCTGAGCTGAACACACACGTTTTCCTACACGAAGGAAGCTGCAATTGTGCTAATTATCATGGAATCTTAGAATGGCCCGGATTGAAAAGGACCTCAGTGATCATCCCACTTCAACCTCCTGCCGTGGGGGTCCAGGCTGGACCAGGCAGCCCAGAGCCACATCCAGCCTGGCCTTGAATGCCTCCAAGGATGGGGCATCCACGGCCTCTCTGGGCAACCTGTTCTTTCACCAAAGACGTGGGGTTTTGTCTGGCTGTGTTGTGTGCGTGTGCATTCGTCCCATTTTCACGGCTCCGTGATTTATGCCGGGGCCTGAGTTATAACTCATATTTCTGTTTAAAAGCTAAACACTCTAATAGTGGTGGCTATTACTGTCAGCACGCACTTCTGAGATTCAATCTAGCCAAAGCTGGCCTACGTGATGATATCTGTGTTCGTCTGCCTGATGGAGCTGCCTTCATTTTTTCTCGCTCACATTGCTGTCTCAAGGACTGTTTTCCAAGCAACATTTCACGCCGCTTTCAGTCATCAGTGAAAACAATCAAGCTCAACTTTATTTTTGGCAGAAATCAAATGCTAAATGAGATCTTGGATTCATAAACAAGAGAGACATAGACACATCAGAAGGAATTTGGAGCAGAACAGCGGAGATGATGGAGAGGCAGGAGGGGCAGGCTGCTGGGGGAGGGTGGCAAGGGGTGAATGCCTACAGGTAGACTAAGGGAAGACTAATGGGGCACATAATAGCTGTCTAAGCATATCGGAAGGGTGTAAGCACTGAAGAGGAAGAAATATTGTTTGGAGTGGACCAAAACCAGGCCAGCAAAGAATGAAGATGATGCAGCTCAGCATAGGAAGGCACGGGCTGACCATCAGCACAGATTTCCCCTATTTCTGTTGGTTGTCAATGCCTTGGACTTCCCCAAGGAAGGCAGCAAACACACCTGATCACGTTCTCTGAGCCTTTGGAGGAGAAAACCCTTAATGAAATAACCAGCAGCAGAGTATCTTCAGCTTTATACTGCCTCTCCTGGTAACCCATTGAAATGGATGAATAATCCACGCTGGGTACCTTACTCCAAGACATTTGCTGCTGATGCTGCCCACAGTTTACCTGAGAACAAATGACACATTCCCTCAATCCCTCCATTCCCGGGCCCTTCCCTGCCCCGCTGACTCGCTTCCCTGTGAGAAATGTGGAGGAATGCGGTACCCGACCTCCATGAGTAGTGCCCCATTGAAGTACCAGCCTAGAAAACATGCAGAGAGGATAAAACAATTGCAGTGTCAAGAGGTGGAGAAGCAGGGCTGGTCCCAGAAGGGTTCATGCCAAAGCTCCTGCTCTCCAGTGCAGCTCTCCTGGTGCACGACAGCAAACGGAGCTGAACTGAGTGGACTGAAGGTGGAATTCAGCTGCAGCCTCACAGAATATCCACGCAGGCTTGGGCTGATGGTGCTCCCTGAGCTGCAGGAACACTGCTGAGGAGCTCCCACTCACGCTTTCCCTCTGCCACATCTGGAGCAAGCATGGCTCCCTGGGATGACCCACGGCATGGCGGTGAGCAGGGCACTGCCTGGCACTCGGTGCTCGGAGAGCAGCAGCACCCTGTGCTCAGCCAGGGGGGAGCAGCAGGAAGGTGGGACACGTCTCCTGTCTGCCACACCTTGCACAGCTCCCCGGGACACAGGCTGCCAGAGGACATCCATCTTCCCAAGGAAGGTCACTCCCTGCCTGGTTCACATTGTCTGGGAGCTCCTGAAATTGAGGGCTGAGTGGGATGTCAGCCCAGCAGCAGAGTGACAGCTGTTTGGATTACTTAAGGACTGAGAAATGGGCCGTTAAGCTGGCAGTGCCGACCAGCAGGCAGCCAGCACCCTGTGTCACACAAACACCAGCCAGCATCCAGCTGGCGTCCTGCTGAGACGGGCGCAGACCTTTTGGAGCAGATGTCCCCTGGGTGCTGCGCTCCAGGCCAGGATGCCATGATCCCCCCCAAGGGCTCAGTGAAGGAGATGCACCGCCCCAGCACCACACGCTCAGCACCTGTCCCTCCCCTTCCTTTCTCCACCTGCACTGATCCTGCCATTGCCAGGACAGCCGGGGCCGACCTCCAGCACCTCCTGCTCTGTCCCTGCCCGCACGGCGCGGGGCTGGGGCAGTGCCTGCAGGCTGAGCAGCACAAATCAGAAACACATTGGGGATTAGTGGGGGAGATAACAACAGCGGACAGAGCCCCGCCTGGCCCTGATTATGGCAAAATCACTGCAATCGCTGCTGTTTATAATTCCAGCAGAAGTCTTTTTTTGCCGTTTTTATTGTGTTTTCTTGATTGTGTTTCGGGTTTGTACCCCCTCTATTGTGAAGTTAAAGGGACCTTGACATGTAGTTCACCATCAAATCTGGACCTGATGGCGAATGGCTGTAATCTCATTACACGGGAATGTCCCCCAGACCTGAAGCACTGATTTAATTGCGTTTGGGCTGTCCTAAGACATTACTCTTATTCAACAAACAGACATGTTCCAGTTTAATACATCTTGGGCTGTTACTGGTGAGCTCAGGAGATGGTTCCTCTGCTGCAGTGGAAGTGCAGAAGGTACTGCAGTGATTTCCTCCAGGGTTGGGGGATACATCTCAAGGACAGTGTGGGCAATCCAAGCAGCAGGGCAGTGTTTGAGCCGTGGACACAAGCACGGTGAATGCAATCAGCTGCAGCACAGGGCACTGCCCCATGGGGTGCAGTGCTGCCCACTGCCCGGGCTGCAGGACACAGCACAGCCAGGGTCAGGCAACAAGGGAGGGCTTCACACCAGCTTAGACATCCCATAGCTGTCCAAGGATGCAAAGGATGAGTGCTGTCCTTCCAGGGGAAACAGCCACGAACTTTGCATGGGGTCCAGGCTGGAAAAAGAGGAGCCTCTGCTTTCTGTGCAGGGGTTCAGTGTAGGAAACAGATCCCTTCCTCGAGGCCTCTCCCCACATCCCTTTTGTCTGCCTCGATCTATTTTGTTCTTCTGCTCATTTGTCTCTACAGCCCTCTCTCTCCCCCTCCCTGCCTGTCAAATTTCACTCTCTCTTCATACCTGGAAAGGCTGAATTAGAGGGTTTTGAAAACCACTTTAGAAGACAGCCATCACCCATTGTTTTTCCAATGGCATATGGTGATAATAACAGTGCAGCAGCCCCAGACCTCCTGGCTTCAATTACTTTACAGGATCAGCTAATCCCAGTTAAAATTACCTATGTAACTGAAGAATAATTGTAAACCAGGCTCTCTTCTGGACTCTGGCTTTCTGAAAAATCGTTACTGAGGTGCTCCCTGTGCCAAGGCTGCAGAGATCAGTGGATGAGTAACAGGTTCTGGGGGATGCTGTCCCAGAAGATCGGTTTCTTTTTCTTTTCAAAGCAAACTCCAAACAGATGGCCACTTCTTTCCCGTGTCTCTGTGGAGTGAGTGGGAAAAGGAAAGACTGCGGGAGCTTGTCTGGGGAGAGCTCGAAGGACGGAGCCTCTCCTGGGACTGTCCCAGCTTGACAGAGCGGTACTGGGTGTGCCAGTGAGTGCACCCTGGGAGAGCCATACTGCAGCAAGGGCAGGCACAGGGCCAAGGCAGAACCCAGAGCCCAGAGAGCACAGTGAGTGCAGGACTGCAGACAGGATCATTGCTTGTGCCCAGCATCAGCTCATCACCCATTGCAGCTCTCAGCTGGGGCAGGAACAGGGGGAGAAATGGATGGGGACAGCGTGTTCCTGCCCGTGGCACAGAGGGCAGTGTCCCTGTCACCTCCAGAGAGCCCTTCCTTTGTGGGCTCCGTGGGCTCCCTGCCTGCTCTGCAGCCCCAGGACACCTCTGGTGGTGTAGATCTGCCTGTTACTGTGACGAGCCATCGTTCTGCAGATGGGCGATAAATCCCTCCTGAACCACAGGACTGCTTTTGCTTTGATTGCCTTCACCCTTATGGCAACTTTTCCCTCAAATCGCTCCCTTTAAATCTAAGGCTGGCTGGATTTCACCCAGCTCTCCACGAGGTCACCTCCTCATTATGATTCCCACTGCCAGCGTTGCCCAGGTATTTGGCATCCTGCACTATTCTGCCAGCTGCCTCCACCTAACAAATGTATTTTCCCTGGCAGTTTTGTCGTAGGCCCTGATGAAGGAGCAAGCTGACACTGATGCTCGAAGACTCAATAAACCTTACGGAGCCCTTGTCAGGCTGCCCAACACGCTCCTTGTGAGCAGTGTGTCAGTGCACGGATCCCGGCTCTGTGTGGAGCCCCGGCCCTGACACGGCTTGGCAAAACTTGTCAACAGCTGTAGATGAGATCTCTGCAAAAGAATGGAGTCAGATGTATTCCAGGAGCCATCATCCATCCGGGCAGTGCCAAGAACAGCACACGTCGCATCCTAAGCACCACACACAATTCTTCCAGCCCACTGCAGCCGATGCACATCGCTCCCTAACAGCAAGCTGCTGCGGGACCGTGCCACCTCTGCCAAGCAGACACTGCCAGAGCCATTCTGCTGCCCTTCAGCTGCCCAGGCCTGTGCTGAGAACATCCTGATGTGCTGCAACGTGCCCTCATCTCTGTGTGAGAGACCAGGATGGCAGCTCCTCTGAACAGCCTCCCATTGCGGGCACACCGCAGAGCACAGCGACTGCTGGGGGGGTTTGGCAGAGCAGGGGACAGGAGGGGGACTGCCCGTGGGACGTGCTCAGTGAAAATGAGATTATCTCCAAATGGCATAAACACATTTGAAATGTAAAAAGCAACGATACGACGTTTGGCATCTAATTGCACCACAGCTTAAATGAGTGTTTGTATTGTCTGGAGATAGCTGAATGCTTTAGCAAAGGAAGATAAAAGTGGGAAAAACAGCGGCATGATCAATGCTGCTATTTGGTCCTTCTCAAATTGTTTTTCTTCTGTAAGTGTAGCCCAGCACTTCTGTTACCATTATTACTCTCCCCTATTTTTCAGTCTGGTTTATGAAAGCTATTGATCCATCAGATGCTTGAAGATCCCGCTTCCCTGCCTGGGATGTCTCATCCGAGGCCATTACAGACTCTGCACACCGCAGCGGTTTGGGATCGATCCCTCCATCACACAAC
This sequence comes from Odontophorus gujanensis, assembly GCA_013399175.1. Lineage (NCBI taxonomy): Eukaryota > Metazoa > Chordata > Aves > Galliformes > Odontophoridae > Odontophorus > Odontophorus gujanensis. The sequence continues at coordinate 20,731 of VXAB01006304.1, forward strand.
CCTAGTGCAACGTAATTGCTGCGTTGTTCGGAAGGAGCTCGGGGATGTCGTGGAAGGGCCACGTCCGTCTGCGGCTCCGTGTTCTGGCAGTCAGCATCCGGCCCTCAGCTGCCGGCCTTACCTTAATGATATTTGATTTGCCCCTCACCAGCAGATAAATAATTGCACAACGCCGAGAGCTCGCTCAGAGGAAGGATGAGGAGGAAGACAGTAATTTTCTGATTTCCAGTTGCAAACTTGTGGTGCTCTCCTGGGAGGAGACGAAGCCGCGTCTCCGCCGGGGCCGGGCTGACTTCAGCCCGTTGCCTTCCTTAGCACGTGCCATCGAGTAACCCAGATGCACTGGGGGGACAGGGGGATCTTGAAGCATTCACAGCCTTAATCAGCGCTCTCCTGGGAGTGCCCCGTGCCCGTGGTGCGGCCCCACAGTGCCCAGCTGCCACCCGCAGGGCATGGGTCCCTCCTGGGCAGGGTGGTCCCCATCCCGGCCCTCACTTCGTGCAGAAATGACTTTGCACATCTGGAACGATTCACTGTGACAGCACAGGGCTCCTCTCCAGGTCCCAGCCCGCTGCTGTGAGGATGAACTCCCCTCCCATCCCGCTTGCCTTCAGGTGTTCAACACTCTTTGACATTTTTATAGACATTTCCTGTGACCATCTCTGGTTTTAAGTTGAAAATAAAATAAATGAGTTCTGCAGTCCCCCTTCGCACCATCAGCAGACACGTGCTCTTCTCCAGGACTCTGGGACAATCCGAGCAGCGCTTACCCAGGAAATTCATCTCAGGTCTTTGGTCCATCTGCACTGGGGCTGCTTCCGATGGAGACTGACAGCCCCAGCTGAGTCCATGAGAGAGGCAAAGTGGACGGCAATCTAGATTCATTTTGGAATTAGCATTAATCCCAAGCAGATGAGGCCGAGTGAGCCACACAGCGGGGTTATTTGCACGGCAGGCTGAAGGCTCAGTGACACAGAGGCACTGCTGAGCTCTAATTCCCTTCGCCGCTGCAGAAGCGGACACAGTCACGGCAGGCCAGCTGGAGGCAGGGTAAGCTACGGCATCCTCATGCTTTCAGCACCTGGGAGTGCACGTGGGACGGGACAGGGGCTGCCTCGGCTGGAGGAGACCTGAACAGCTCCCCTGGAGCCGGCAGTGACTCGGGCACGGGGTCCCTGCAGTGCCCGGAGCGGAGGTGGGGACGGTGCTGCGAACCTCCGTGCGCTCCGTCGGTGCTCCGTGCGCTGCTGGGGGGTCCTGACCCGTCCCCCCCAGGGCTGCCCCGGCCTTCCAGAGCAGCAGCGCCCTTTTGTTTGCTGGAACAGACAAGTGGCTCCAGAGAGAATGAGCTTTTGTGAGGATTTTTATCGTCCCATTGTGCGTGCTCAGGGAGCCGGAGGGACGAGCTCAAGTGTTTGTGGAAGGACGTTTTGAAGAGGCTCTGAGCAGAGTGGTGGCACTGCATTCAGCCCTTCTGTCTGGAGGGAAGGGGCAGGGGTCAGTGCAAGGACCTCCCTTCTCTCGGAGTCATTGGAGATCCCGCTGAGCACGGAGAGAGAGAAGAGGACGGGCGGGCACTGCTGCACACAGGCAGCGATGTCAGCGAGCTGCTTGCGAGCAGAGAAGGGACAGCAGCTCGGGCAGGGCCTGGAGCTCCCAGCTGTACTTCCATCAGGAGCTGCTGGCACAGGGAGCTCTGCAAGAGCAGTATGTTTTAAAGCTTTCAGCTCCGTGGGCACACAAACCTCAATCCTCACCCACGGCCACGCTGTGCTGTCGGGGGCACAGGGATGGCACGGGGCTGCACTGCACACTGTGCACACACAGAGGCTGCTGGGGTGCTCAGGTCGGCTCTGCGTGGCTCTTTCACACATCCTCATTTTTGTGATAAGAGTATTCAAAGCCAAACCCAAGGTCTGCTGTATTTTTGGCTGCAGCAGAAATGATTATCCCCCGCTCAGCCTGGCTCCTGCAGTCGGTAGCTTGTAACAGCTGCCTGAGGAATTAGTTCCAAATGCAGGGAGCTGTACGGGGAGAGAAGGGGGATTTTGCTCAGACAAGCCACGGTGCTATCCCCCCGCCAAAGGAGCAGGAGCAGCCTCTCTTCACAACGAGGGTGTGCTGCTGTGGGCTGGGCTGGCAGTGGCCCAGCTCAGCAGCAGCTGCTCACGGGGCTGGAGCTGAAGTCAGGTTGTGATCACGCTGGTTCCATGCCCTGAGACCTCACCACGTTCCTGCCCCAAGTCCCTACCTGAGATAGTAGGAATGAATGTCAAGCTCGGTCTGCAAAAGCAGTAGTGTCCTTGCAGACAGCATTTTACTATTAAAAACAAGAGGAAATTTGGAAATAGGGCTTTCCAGAGTGTGGAGGTCCTTGCAGGTGTGTGAAGTAATGCAGGCAGGTCACACAGCAAGACCCAAAGGGTGCAGCTGGCACACAGGGGGGTGGCAGACCCACACGGCCTTGTGCCAGGGTACCTGCAGCCCGTGTGCTGCCACTCAGCCCAGGGAGCAGGTAATCTCTGTGTTCTGAATTACATCACACCACTCAAAAGCTGTTCATAAGCAATTTTCAATCTGAAACCAAATAGAATTGTTCTGTTAAACAGGTCACCATGAATAATTCATGCACTCTTGAGGTGAAGGTGATATCTATTGCAGATAACAGAAGGGTTTTGCTGAAGAGGAGAAAGTTTGGGCTGGGATGGGAGCAGGGTGCCTGGAGCACCAGACCTGGGCCTGCAGCCAGTGACAGTGGCAAAACGTGTGTCCTGTGCCACTGGTGTGTACTGACACCTCCAGCATGTGGTGGGAGCTGACTGCACACTGCCCAGGTGCCCTACCACGAGGTAGCATCCCACACTGCCCCTGCCCAGGCAGCTGGGCTCACCCAGCCCGAGGGAACACTGTTCCACAGAGCAGCAATTAAAATTTCATGCGCCGAGTTTCCCCTGAACCATTTTAAAATGTCTTTTCTGATGACTTCCTAGCAGCGAGTCAAGTAAATTAGAACCGGAGCGCCATCAACATCCTGAATGTGGATAGCAGGATCTGGGGAGGCTGCGTCTCAGCTCTGCCTCCCCAGGAAGGTCAGTGCTGGGTGTCCTCCGGGGCTGCTCCCCTGGAGCACTGGCAGGGAGGAGAAGCACCAGAAAGTAGGACACCATCCCCCGAGCAGCACACAAATCCCTCCCTGCTCAGCAAACTTTACTTCTTTCCCTCGTATGTATGTTTTCTGTCACATCTTAAGAGATGTGGCTTTGATGATATATGAATAAAGGAGTATCGCTGGCAGATGCTGCTGAGCAAAACTGCTTCTCCCCGTGCACCCCGGTCAGCAGGGCAGCAGTGGTGCCCATCACAGGGCAGTGCAGCTCCTGTGGGCAGCTGTCCCAGCAGGGGTTGGGTTTGGAGCTCTCCTGGGCTCTGCTCGGTCCTGTGCCCACCTCCTGCATCGCAGCACACCCCGAGGTGCCCACTGCTCTGCATTCCCCCGAGCCAGGGCTGTGTCTGAAGGTCCGGGTGGGAGTATTGATACCGTGGGGCTCAGCACTCCCCTCGTGCTGCAGTGACACACCAGGCAGATCCTGGTCCTGAATTCCTGTGCAAAGGAGCAGCTCAGCCCATTCGTGTCCCACTGCATTGCTCTGCTGTGAGGCGGTGAAATCCTCAGCTGGGGTTTGGAGAGCACCGTGGAGCTGGAGAAGGACCTGACCATGGGCACAGATGAGCCCTGTGTGTGCCACGTCCCCACATGCGTTGTGACATGCCAGCTCTGCAGTACCAGGAGGCTGCATCCTTGGAACACGGCCCCCAGGGTAAAACCTTCAAGCAGAGGCAATCCTCTCATAGAGGAGAGAGGTAAAGAGTTTTTCTATCCAACTAAAATCTTGTTGGGCCCAATACACTGCAGCTGCAGAGGAGCAGGGCTGTTGGCCCATCCCTGCTGCACTCAAGTAGGGTCCGGGTGGGCTCAGCCTTTAACGAATTGCAGAGCAAACACTACGCAGGGATCCGGCCCGTGGCTCCCAGCAGCCGTGCTCCTCCAAACGGGTTCACATCTCTAATTCCAGCATTGCAACCCACGTTGCCGCGCGACAGCGTGGGGCACCGCGGGCGGACGCGGACCGCAGCCCGGAGCATCCCGGGGACGCGCCCGGCCCCGCGCGCCGTGAAAGCCGGTTTTGTTTCCCCCTGCCCGAGGTGTGTAAACAGGAAGAGGTGCTCCCGGGAGCGGGGAAACGAGGTGCTGAAAGGATGACAGCCGGCTCTGCCGGGGACTTCACCTTGCTGGGGACATGGGGGGGAGGAGACGGTGGGAGGGAAGGGGGAGGCTGCAGAAACTAAGAGTTTGGAAAGTTTTATCTTTTATTTCAGGAGGAGAAAATATTCTCCATCGCTTCCTGGCATCAAAGGTTTCTCACGTTCTCCCACCCTGAAAAAATAAAGCCAGGAGCATCGGCGCGATGAGAGACGGAGGGGCAGCGCGGAGCCGGGCGGGAGGACGGGCAGGATGGAGAGCATGAAAAGCGCTCTGTGCAGCCCAGCTCTCCTGTGGGCAATAAGGGCTGCTGAAAGGCCCAGAAAGGCGCTTCATCACGGAGTGTTTATCGCTGAGATCATTTCTGCCCTTCCTCTCTTCCCACCCCCTCCTGCCTCCCTGCCCTGACAGAGCCCGCAATGTCCCATGTCCCCACATGTCCCCTCTGTGCCACCCAGGTGTCCCGTGGGTGCCCGTTTTAGGGACAGTTGTACTTGGGACACTTACACCAAGGAATAGCAAGCTGTGCTGCAGAGCCCTTTCTCTCCACGTGTCTCTCACCCTCTCCACCGTAGCAGTTCTGCACGGTGGCAGCATGAGGTGCCCCCCCCCCGCCCCCCAAGCAGCAGTGCAGGGTCCAGGCTGCCTGGAACCCCATCCCAGCACATCACTATGGTCCCAGGGCGCATGGATGGCACTGGGGGCAGCCCGCTTGTGGTGCCAGAGCTGAGATACGCGCTGTAACCACCTGGTGGCACCAAAAAAAAAGTTGGCTTAGAAGGGTCTAATTAATACCACTTGCAGCCCTTGGCTTGGGAATTCCAGCACAGTTTTTAGCATCTCTGTGGTTCTCTGTGTGGTTGTTAAACACCAAGTCATGCTTTATAGCTGGAGGGTTAATGTCTGTGGGCTGCAGCCTCGCAGCAGGGGATGGGTTTAGGCTCAGGCTGCTCAGCAAAACTGAAAGGTGCAGTTGTGCTGGAGAGGGGCCGAGCTCAGCATCGTGCATCACTCCCCACTCTGTGCCCTGCTGTCAGTCCCTGCTGGAGCTGTCCCAGGAGTGCCTGGTAGTGCTTCCTACTCCTTGCTGCAGAGATGGTTCATCTCCCCAGGTCAAAGCCTGACCTGGGCAGCCAGCACAGTGAGCCCTCTGCCCTATCTGGGGGTCCCATCAGCTCCTGCTTCTGATGCCTCATCTCCCCATGGTGGCCACACCCTTGGAAAAACAGTCAGGATCCTCCAACAGATGTGGGAGGTGCTGTCAGCATGGTGGGGATGGAAATGCCCTTTGTGCTGTGGGTGCAGTCTGCAGTCAGCGAGGCAGATGGGCCTGGGTGCCACTTTTCTCCAGGTCTATGGCAGATGGATCCATTTCCCCTCCAGCACCAACCCTCAGCCCAAGGAGGCAGCAGAGATGGGCTGATGTTGGAGCTAAATCCCTTCTGCCTGCTCCCAGAAACCTCATACTGCCCCTGCACTGTCCCCAGCTGCTCTCCTCCATGGCACCATCCCACTGCTCCCCCAGCTGCAGCAACCAGCACTAGGAGCTATTTAAAAGCAGACCAAACAGCAAAGGCAGCCCCAGGAATGCCCCAGCCAGGAGGAAGGCTTCAGGCTGTGGGCCCCCGGGTCAGAGCTCAGGAATAGCAGTCCCAGTGGTGGCTGTGACAGCTTTTGTGAATAGCAGCTGGCTCTTGTGGAGCCTCAAAGCAACCCTAAAACTGTCCAAACAAACCCTGAGCTCACGGCTTTCCCGACCCACGTACAATCCATCACTGGCTCTGCTTCATTGCAGGGTGGGGCACCACACAGCTGCCGTGCTGAAGGCTGTGTACTAAGGGTGGGAGCAGCACTGCTCGTGGCATGGCTGGTAGGGAGGGGGCTTGAGCTGCCTGGTGTAACAGCATCATGCTGACACCCTCATCCCTCTCTACTAAACCCATCTGCATCTTCCAGGATGACAAACACGCAGGTGGGGTGAAGGTGGGACAGTGCCTGATGGACCTGTGGAGGTCAGCATCCTGTGAGCAGAGCATTGCATCCTTACAGGGGCTGAGAAGCCTCAGGGGAAATGGAGCCTGGTCTGTACTCACGAGCACCACCAAATATCCCCAGTTCCCATCCCTCTCTGCTTTGTTTCCCTCTTTGCTACACAACTTGCATTGCAGGGAGACCAGCACAGTCTGCAGGAACCCCTCCAGCTCTGCTACCTGCAGCAGCTGCAGGATGGAGCAGCTCGGTGGGACTTACTGTGACTGCACCACACCCAGCCCAGCTCAGAGCCAGCCTGCAGAACCTCCCAGGTCCTTTTCCCCATGACATCACTAAGCAGGATGCAAACTGATGGCAGGACTTCTGATGAAAGAGAGTTTAATTGCCTCAGGTTTCATTGAAAAAGCGTAGCTTAAGGGAAGTGTGGAGAGAGGCAGCAGCTCTAGATGGACTGAGAGATTTATGTTCCTCAGCTGCTCTTGGTGAGCCCCGGTCACCCCCTGCTCCCCATCGCGTGTTCTCCACCCTTTGGGGCTGCCCCATGCATTGAAACATTTGGGTATCTCCAGGAGACTGAGTCTGGGCCCCCATTAATCCCCCCTCGCTAACCCGACAACAGGGAGGAAATTGGCTTCAATTAAATGTGTAAGGTTTCATTTCCCTTTGAAGTGCGGAGCAGCACACGAGGCTGCTCAGGGAGTGCTGGAGAATAACCAGACAAAACTGGGCCCAAAACTTTACAAGTGGGGACTGGCAATCTGAGGAAGGTGCTCGTCACCAGGGCTGGAGGAGCAGCAGGGTGATGCCACTGTGCCCAGGGCAGGACCAGGCTGCAACGAGCCTGAAATGGGCAGAACAGTTTGTGCAGCTTTCCCAGTTCATTCCAATCCAGCCACGGCTCCTGGGGAAGAGATGCATCCTCTGCTTGGGGTCACACCAGGTGTGCTCCGTTTCCCGTGGGTGTAGGGGTGGCACGTGCTCATCAGCATCTGCTGAGTGTGGGACCGATGCCCCTGGGGTCCCTCTGCCTGGGATGAGGCCCCACAGCCTGTGCAATTCCTGCAGCCCCGTGCTGTGCTGGGACTGAGCACCTCCAAGTGGGACGGCTTCACCCACCCGGAGACACCCACTGTGCTCTATGTGAAATGGGGACCAGGAGCACCTGGCCACATTTCCTGCAACTTCAGGTGCACTGTGGGAATAACTGCTCACCAGCTACTGCCTGTCATCCATCCTCCTTACTTCCTGCACAGGATCTGATTTATGCCTGCATCTCTTTCCTTTGTGCCATCAGTGCATGCTGATAGATAGCCCCTCTCTCTGCTCTCGCTGTCCCTTTGTGCTACATCAAGCCATTAATTCTTTGCCAATGTAAACCTGTCTTGCCTTCAAGACTTTAATTTTGCAGAAGCATAAACACCTTATAATCCGTCTGCCTCCCTCTGGCTGGCTCCGAACCTTCCACTCCCCATCGCTTGGCCTGAGGTTATCTGGGGTGACAGATGGGAGGGACAACAGCAGGGAATGCCCCCTGAGGCATCCAGCAGTGTGGGTGCACTCCCAGGGGAGGGTCAGCAGGGCCCATCGAGCCTTTAGGGACGAAGGTTCATCTCTTGGCAGGACAAATAGGAGTCTGAGCTCCAAAAAGGGCTCTGAATAATACCCACACCTCTGTGCATGGAGAGCCTTTGTCCTCAGTGAGCAGCTCATGGGCTTTCTGTCCTGGTGAGAGACCAAGAATGGATCCCAGTGAGGACCTGGGACATGTGCTCACTGCCCCTGTTGCTTTGCTCTCAGCCTCACTCCTGGTGATGATCTGGGAAGGGAGTTGGGGCATCTCCAGCAAGACTTGTGCTCACCCCTGGGGATTGCTGCAGGATAAATGGAAGTGCCCCGAGGTTCCCAGCTCTGACATGGCAGGAAAGAAAAAGAAAAGTCCGACTGGGTCAGAAAAAGAAACTATAGATATACTGGGACTGTGCTGAGAGACACACATATCACTGAAGGATGTGTTCTCTTTACAAAGAGGGACACAAAGCACAAGGGCACCCAGCAGGGCTGCGCAGAGCCCCCAGCACGGGCAGCAAGGCCAGAGTGGGTCCAGGGGACAGCAGGGTGCTTCCTGCCTGGTGCAGAGGATGCTGTGCCTGGCTCTGAGCTGACCCCCACCCCACCCACCCCACACAAAGTCCTCACTGCATCCCCGCTGCGTTTTTTCTCCCATAACTTTCCCCCTTTTTCATCCTGATTTCAATCGTTTGTCCCAATCTTCAGTGATACCTACAGCACACAGAAATATGTGCCACTTCTCCCTTTGGGGAGTGGTGTTTCATGGCTGTAATCCATTTAGTGCCAGGTTATTAAAATGAAGATATCTTTCAGCACTACAGACCTGTTAATCAGGGGAATGGCTTCAAAGGGCTTTTGTGGGCTCTGTTAATTTGTGCTGCATTGAGCCACGTAGAGCTGAGAGGAGCATTAGGGATGGGAGTGAAGGGAATAAATCAATAAAGTGGATTGAAGAGTGCTCGGCTGGCTTGCTGTTCTGCGGCTGCCGTGTTCTGACTTAAACGCTTTCCATCCATCACAGCCCGGGGATGGAAGTGCTCACGGCAACAGGTTGTGCCCTCCTGCTGCAGCATCACGCCCAGCCCGGGGCCGCATCCTGCAGCGTGGGCAGAGCACGCGGGTGGCACACCGCGGCGTCTATTGGGAGCACGAAGCGGGATGCTGCTGCTGCTGACGGCTGTCGGGGAGTGCGTCCTGCAGCCCCTGGCCCACTCGCAGCCCCTGCTGGGTGGGAGCACTCACTGCGGGACCCCGCGGTGTGCCATACACTGCTGTGCCCCAGGGGGAGGCGGCTCAGTGCTGCCCTGACACAGCGTCCAGCCACGGGAACCGTGCTACCGACCCACGGGACGCCCAGCAGCCACCTGTGAACACAGAAGTCGGTGCTGCTGCCCACTCCACCCCAAGCAGCAGTGCCAGCCCGGCGTCCCGCACGGCTCCTGACTCCACGAGGAGCTGTGATGCGGTGGGGACAAACTGGTCCTTCGGTGGGGGCCCATCCCCGCGGCGCGGCGATGCTCAGGGCAGGGCTGGGCGGTGCCTGAGCCGAGGGATGCGCTGGGAGAGCTGTCCCTGCTGCCACTCATCCTGGGCAGCCCCTCCCGGACGGCGTCACCGATGTGAGCATGGGGAGGGAGCGCTAATTCCGGGGAACCGCTCATTAGCGCCGCTCCCCCTCCAAGTCTGCGCCAATTGGTTGACTTCTCGATATTCACGACTTCTACTCGTCGGGCTTTTGCTTTCTGTAGTAATCCTGGCAGACCAAAATGCGTAACGCTGCCGAGCTTCCAGCAGGACCATCTCCAGAGCCCTGGTAAATGTGGTGGGATTACACCAAGCCCTCTTTGCAGAAGCATGGTGAGCGTGGTGCTGCTGGCAGGGCTGGTGGCTGGCAGCTCGTCTGGGGCACGTGTCACCCTCCATGCTCCTTTTGGCTAAAAGAGAGCTCTTGCTTCTGAAGGAAATATTGTGTCTTCATTGGGCTTAATTCTTTAGGCAAAGAGATCTTTTATGTCTTTCTGAGTTTGAGACCTGGAAGCCTTATCATCTCGCTACTTCAGATGGTCTTTTTGCTGCAGTGCTACAGAACAGCTTTTGAGCCCCTGCTACAGCCAGACAGTGGGAAGGTGGCATCAGCTCCGTGCCCACCAAGGGGCTCTGCAGAATCAGGAATTTAAACCCCAGAGAGATTGGTCAGGATTGTTCTCAAGCTCAGAATAAAACAATGTATGGTGCTGCGATCTGCTTTGTGCAGTGGGTGTGGAGTTTTCCAGCAGTGGGATAGAAGGCACGAGGTTGGGCGTGGGGAACCCAGGTGGGCTGAGGCCCCCAGTGAGCACAGGAGGCAGAGGGAGGAACCAAGCAGAGCTGCGTGTTCAATCAGCACCTGCTGGAGTGTGCCAGTCCCGAGGTTCTGCAACAGTAATCTGCAATTAATGCTTCCCTAGAATGTACTCATTGGCTCTTGCTCTTGCTGAATGCAACTGCAAATGGCTCCAGCCATGCCCAGACAGAGCTGGCTGAGCACTCCGGGCTCATAATATTATGAGACCTTTTCCAGCACGTCAGATCTCTCAGCCTTCAGACCCCAAAATCTGTGGGTTATCTATGTCTGCTTAACCTCACATGTTGAGGCAAAAATAGCCCCAGCTGGAGGACACAGCCAAGGTGCCTCGGGCTGCTGTAGAGGAGAGGACAGCCCAGCTGTCCCCTGCACTCCAAAAGCCCTAACGTGGGGAGGATGGGAGGAGTGCTTCGAGGCTGTGGCTGTGGGGTTTTGTTCCCCATCTGACTGAGGACGTGGATGGGTGAACCTATGAAGCCTGATTTGGGGCTTTGGCAGTGTAGGAATTTGGGGGCTCCTTTGGAAAAGGCATCAGGGCTGCAGCGTGCATCCTGCCCACCGCCCTCACCCGCTGCAGGGAGGGTGCACACACTGAGCACTGGGGCTGAAGCTGCAGGAAACACTCTTTGTCAGAGGAGAAGAGATTTTCATGCACTCTGTGTACATTCCTCCTGGGCTGGCTCCTGCTTTGTATTTAGCAGGTCCTCCTGGTAGCTCTCATTTTCTGCACTCAGTCTGCCTCCCAGCTTGTGTTTGCTTGCTCATTTTCCCCTGCAGGTCAGTGGATCTCACTGCACACCCACCCACCCCCCGGCTGCTCCCCGTGCCCCTGCAGCACCAGCACCATCACCCACCGTCCCCAGGGCAGCAGCAGGCCTGGCACCCGAGAGGAGGAGCTGTGTGCCCGTGAGCCACCACGCACTGCAGAGCTGGCCCACGTCCCTGCCATGGGTGTGGAGGTGAGGTGGGATGGCACGGGGCAGCAGCACAGTAATGCAACACAGCAGGACAGGGCTGGAAAACGAGCCCAGGACTGAATGCCTGCTCTGCAGCAGTAAATCTGTCCCAGCTGCAGGACCCCGTGAGCCACGGCTGGTGGCTTTGCAGACGTGCAGGCAGGCAGGAACCCCACACTGAGTGCTTCCTATCCCGTTTTGAACTCAGTTTGACAAATATTTTGAAGTTAAGAGCCATCATGGGATTAAAAAAGAATCAACATGCTCTGTTCCAGCCAGGTTACCAAAACCCTTCTTTCTTCCAAAGGAAACTCAACCGGAGGTCCCTTCCTTCTCTGGAAAGTTCTGTTTGCAGCAGGACAGTGTGGTCAAGTGACATAAAACCTTACAGACCAGCTCTGTTTGGGAACCACAGGGATGCTCAGAGCAGTGCCTGTGCTCCTGGAGGAGCTGTGCCTGTTTTCTGCTGGTGTCCCTTGCATTCCCTGACCCTCTGTCCCGTAACACCCTGGCCCCAGTGCCACCAGCAGTGTGCAGACCCATGTGATGCCCTTCCCAGCACGGAGGTGCCATGGGGTCCTTCCCAGTGCACCTCCCACTGGCAGGAGGATGTGTCACCTGAGTGGTCCTCCTGCCCCAAGAGGAACCCCTCTGCTTCCAGGCTGCAAAGTGCAGTGAAAACCCATCTTTCCCTTCACCATGGAGAACTCGGTGCATTCATCCTGTGGGTCCTCGCCCCACTTCACCCACCCAAATCCTGTGCATTTTCAGCCAATTCTCTTCTCACGTATGATAACTGCCATGCAAACCTTGGCCGTTCTCCTCATGCCATTCACCAGAGCACCACACCAGGCTTGAGCTGCAGAATCCTCTCTGGGTGGCAACCTAAAACCAGCCATGGTGGATGAGGGTCTCCACAGAGGGATAGAGGAAGACGAGGGGCTCGGGAGGTCTGAAAACCTGCTGGGAGGGCTCAGGGTGAGGGTGTGTGCCTGAGGGGAGCCAGAACACACACAGCCCTTGCACAGAGCCCTCTCCATTCTGCTGCTTGCTTCAGCAACATCAGCCTTAATGTCTGCACGGCTCTGGGAAGAAATGGTGACCAATGTGAGCCTCTCTGCTGCACAGTGCCCTTAATTTGTAGGTCCTATGCAAATAGAAACCGCTGTTTATTTGTTTTTAAATCCTTATCAACTGTGATACACTGTGTCTAAACAAGGACAGCCTGGTGTTTGAGTGATATTTCTCACTAATTAGGACTTATTGTGTGGGACGGAGCAGAAAGGGCAAGCTGCCTTTTAGCTGAGCCCATGAGCAAGAGCACTCTCACTTTAATAAAGCTGAATGCCGCTCACTGCCAGCTCTAATGTGGAAAAGCAGAGTAAATATTTCAGCATCCAACAACCACTTCTCCATGCCTCAGAGCTGGGGGGGAGAATACATTTTCATAATTGTACTGCTCGACAACGGGTTTGAGTGTGTTTGGGTGGAAGCAGAGCAGCAGCTCCAGCAAGGAGCTCCTGAATGCTGGGGGATGGGGGGGTCTGACACCACTGTGTGCAGCAGGGGGGGACCCACACAGGCCCAGTGTGGGGACTGGTCACTGTCAGGACACTGCCAGTGTGGGACCACTGCCTGTTGTGCAGGCAGAAACGTTGGCCCCTCCTCTGTGCCATGCAGGAGTTGGGAGCTGGGGCCGCGTGATCATCTCTAGACCTCAATCCATTTATTTTTGTTCTTTTTTGACTGCAGAAAACTTCACTCTAAAGCTAATTCTTCCAGATGGCAGAGCTGAGCCCGGCTCCTTTGGCTTGTGGGCCTTTTGTGAAGCTCATTAGTTGTCTGCAGGCTTTGCCTTCAACTCTGAGGCCAAGGGAATAGTCCTATTAAACAAGATGTCTCCATCTCAGCACAGAAGTTTAGCAGTAGATGGCAATTAACAAATTTGATGGCGCCTTTAGCTTTTTTTGTGGCCAAGAGGCAGTGGGACAGGCACACACTGTAGGGCTCGTTTGCATTCAGGGCTGCTTAATGGCTGCAATAGCTGCCTCAGTATTGGAAAGATTTTGAAGACCCAGGGAAGCTGTGAATGCAGAGGAGTGTGGGCATGATGGAGGACGTCCTGCAGAGAAAAAGGGAGCGCTGGCCTGCAGGACATCCTGGGACGGGGAAGAGTGGAGCAGATTGGCTGCGTGATAGCCTCTGCTGGAAATTATCATAAAATCTTTAAAGCAAACAAAAGTTCCCTTGAATTGAAAAGGTATTATTTGAATGTTCTCTGAAAGAAGAGGTTTGAACAGCAAGATCCGTTCTGTCCCCGAAATGTCAGGAAACATTTATACAGCTGAGCAGCTGGCGTTGCAATCTGGATCTTCTGCAGGAGCATGGAGAACAGCTCCAGGTCACTGGGGCATGTCCAGCACCACGGGCATGGCACGGCCATGGGCAGCAGCTGCAGGAGCACGGCTGGAGCTGGCACTGCAGGCAGCAGTGACCCATGGCTGCCAGCAACCCTGCTGAGCTCAGCAGCCAGCCCAGCACCGAGGGCTGCTCCCAGGGAAGGCCAGACAACAGAAGCAGGAGAGGGAGGTGAAAAGTCCTCTCCTCTCCTGTACAAGCTCTTTTCAAACTCCAGCAGGATGCAATGAGGTCTCCCTGAAGCCATCTCTTCTCTATGCTGAACATCCCCAGCTCTCTCACACATTTTGCTGACCACCTCTCTCCAGTGCTCCTCCACTCTGTGCACATCTGCAATCCAGAACTGCCCTTTGCTGGGCTCCTCAGGTGCCCATCCCCATAGCAGGGGAGGAGGTGCCCACAGACACTGGAGCGATGGGGGAGGCTGAAAGACACATCCACACCTTCCATCCCACAGGAGCTGCCCTGAGCACCACCACCAGCTCACCACCAGCTCACCACGAGCTGCCAGCAGCTCCCCAGACTGCGGCTTCAGGTGAACACCTCCGTCTTTGATCCTCTCTCGTTGCTGCGGTTCCCTGTTTACACAGACAACCACATCTCTTTGTGTTCGCCTCCATTAACTCTTTTGAAGCATTTTTTGATGGCCCTGATAAGGCTCAGTGTGTCTGAGCAGACCAAGCCCACATCCCAGCATTTCCTTCCATGCCCCGACAGATCCCGCAGAGGTTCCCACCTGGTGTGCTGAGCATAGCACCATCCCAGACCATCCCACGGGGGGAGGCTGGGGGGCTTTTCTTTCCCAGGAGCCAACACACAGGGAGCACCTTGCAAAGGGAAGGCCGCAGGTAGCACTCCGGGGGAGACACACCTCAGTGACAGCCTCTCCCTTACACACATCAGGGATTTTTCTTCCTTTTTTTTTTNCATCATGGTTTTTTTTTTCTTTTTTTTTTTTTTTTTTGCTTGCTTTTATCCTCCTCGCCTTTCTGGCAGGCTTTTGAACATACATAATGACTTGGAAGGTGCAGTCAAGGTTCTGGCATGTGAGGAGTGCGGCGGGAGCGGAGCCAAGACACTGGCCCGCACGGTGGTTTCATCCCATTTGCAAACTACAAGGCTGCCTTTGAGCAGAGGGGGGCAGTGCGAAAGAACATGTGCTAAACATCATGTTGGGAAGCTTAGCGCATTAAGGGGAACAGCATGCTGGCTACGGACAAATGGAAATAGTTTGTGATTTGTTATAGGAAAAGGAGAGGCAAGGAGCAGTCTTTTTTGATTTAGGGCTCAGAGCACGGTCTGGCAGGGCAGGTATGATGGTCCTCTCTAGGTGTTTAAGCCAAGCAAGTGTCAGAGTGGCATAAATCAGAGAGTTTTACCCGAGTCTGTCAATTCTTCGAGCAGAATTCCTCGGTACTGGAAAGCTCACACACAAAGAGGTGCACAGACACAAGCAGAGAGTCAGAAAGAGAGAATCTGGGGATGTGAGAGCCCAGACAGCAGCCTGCAACATGCACTCCAAGTTTGGGCTCTGCAAAGCAACTCTGAGCCAGCTGGGCTGCTCCTGGCCGGCCCTGCTGTATCCTCAGTGATGTCATGTGGAAGGGGACAGCTGTCTCTGGCAGCTCCAAAGTAAGTGGGGTCCATCTCATTGGGCCTTAGTGCACACACAGTGCTTGCACAACTCCCTCCTTGTCATAGCAGGAGCCCCAGCTCTCAGGGTCCCACCACACACCTCGGCTGAGCAGGCTGCTCCTGAAACCAAAATACCTGCAGGGCTGACAGACCCCATCCGTCATCGTGCTCCTTGGGATGGGGCAGGATGGATTGGTAACCTTCAGAGCCACAGCTGTGGGTGCTGACTGATGGGATCGCTTGGGTCAGCTTCCCTGGGAGCTGGGATGAAGGTTCAAAGCTGCAGTCAAAACCCCAAATCTCTCCTTCAAAGAAATTCCAACCTGTCCCCAACTTTCTCTAGCCTGGTCTGAAGGAGTCTGTTTGGCCATCGCTGGGCCAGCAGGCAGGGCTCTGATGACAGCTGCAGACAGAGGAGAAACCGCTGCAGAAATGCTTCACCAGAGCTTTCTGAACTCTGAGCATCCACAAAATGGAGTGCACAGGGATCAGTGCTGTGAAAGAGAAGGGTTCAGAGAGGAAGCAGCAAGCTGAGGGGCTTCCAACCAATGGAGAAAGAATGCTTACAAGGCCAGGTGAAGGGGGAAGGGGAAGCACTGAGAGCTGCATGCCACATCTCTCCCTCATAGAGCTCCCATGCATTGTCTCCAAAGCTGAGCAGAGGGAGAGCACCAAGCACACACTGCTCAGAGCCTCTTTGGGCCATGCCAGAGCCCAGTACCCCCGGGGCACCATGGTCCAGGAGCAGTCATGGCTCCAAGCATGGCTGAGCTCCCTGAGCTCTCTGTTGTGGTGCAGAGAGGAGGGGTTCTGGATGGCATCTTTGTGACGTTCCCAAAGTGCAGCACAGCATCCCTGGGAGAGCCTGCAGAAATGTCCCCAAGGTCCCCCTGCATCCCTGCAGCCACCAAGGTGCTCTCCTGCAGCCACGAGCTCAGAAAGGACCACGGCTCCCTGCAGGGCAGTGCTGCTGCTGTGTGTGTGTGGTGCCAGCACCCGGCTCAGCCCCTACTGTCACTTTGCAGCACTACAGATACAAATGTTTAATAAACAATGCTACAACACTGGCTGGGTGGTGGCATACATCAAACCTCGAGGCACGCACCAGGCTGCTCCTGTGTGGGGAAACAGCCTCCTTCCTCAGCACTGCTTCCAGCTTTAATAGATGTGCCAAATAAGTCACAGCCGACAAGTATAAAAACAGCACTTCCCCGTGTGATCTCACGGGGAGGCCGGAGCAGCAGCTCTGACATCACAGCCCATCACTGCATTCTGCACTGCTCAGCACGGGCACTGCTGCAGCCTGCATGCACTGCTGCTGCAGGAACTCCGTGCAGCACCGAGGCAGGGACACCCCAGCACCGACCCACCCCACTGCAGCTGCTTCCACCACAGCTCCAGAGCTCCTCCACTCCCACCCCCCCTTTTTTTTTCCATTTGTTTGTTCATTCTTTCTTTATTCTCCACAATTGTCCTTAATGGAAACAGCATCTCAGCAGAAGTCACCCTGCAGGAAAGCTATAGCACAGAGGGATTTTTGTAGATGGCTTTAATAAAAACATTGAAGGTCTGTTGTTGTTACAGTGCTGTGTGATCCATTAAGTCTATTAAATACAACACAGGGAAGCTGTGAAAAAAGCCAGAGGAGGCCGTGATGTCACACAGAACAAATGAACAGGAGCTGCTTTCCAGGTTCCCTTTGGCTGGGTGCTGCAGCAGCTCTGTGGCACAGGAGCACCACACTGGCACTGCTGCCCTCTCTGGGCCACGTGGGCATGTTTGTGCCCCCAGAAATGAGGAGCATCCAGATTTCACATCCCAAAAGTACCAAAGCTGAGGCCCTGGGAGGTCTGCTTTCACCTGCCTACTGCACGTGGACTTGGTGTAAAGCAGCACGTCAGGGCCAGAGTGCACAGGGAGGTTTCCCTGCTGCCAAGCTGGATGTGCAGAGCGTCCTGCTGAGGGATGAGGGGAGGGGATGTGCCCCAGCCCAACCCTGGGCTCATCCCAGAGCTCGTGGGGTGATGTCTGATGGCAGCTGCTGCCTGGGAAGTGCCCTGCTGGAAGATGGACAGATCGTGTTTGTGCTTCGGTCCCTACCTTCCATGTGTCTGTGTGCTTCCAGGCTGAGTGCTGCTCACTCCCCTGAGCAAACAGTGCGGGTTAATCCATCCATGCTGTTTATTTGAGCAAGATTCTTTTTTTGTTGACATTCAAGAACCTTTTTCCTCCATTCCCCCTGTCCTTACACTGTCACAGAACATCAGCCCCAGTGTCACAGCAGTGCAGCGGGGGATGCCAGCCCAGCAAGGCTGCACAGTGCTCCCGGCCTGGCCAGATGTGACCACATGTGGATGCTCAGGGAAAAACATGAGAAGCAACTCACGCAGAGAGTGGCTGTATCCCATTGCATTCTCCCACGCCCTGCCAGGATGGGTTTTATACTCCTGGAGTATCCCCTGCTGGACTTGCCTTCAGAGGAGGCCCCTAATCCCCTTTTGAAACCTTTTAATGCCTTCAGCTACTGCACTGCTTCGTGGCAATGAGTCCCCACGAGGCTGGCAGTCCTTCCCCACCACCAGGCTGAGTCCCCACAGGGCTGGCAGTCCTTCCCCACCACCAGGCTGAGTCCCCACAGGGCTGGCAGTCCTTCCCCACCACCAGGCTGAGTCCCCACAGGGCTGGCAGTCCTTCCCCACCACCAGGCCCTCCAACCATTTACAGTCCACGATGAGTTAAAATGGACTTGAAACAAAACCCCAGCACTGCTGTCCCCATTCCAGTCGCTAGTTCCCATAATTACACACAGTGTCTGTGGGACTCAAGGAGCTATAGACAACACCTGGGAACAAAGAGAGCAGTGGAGAAGAAGGTCTCTGTGTGCAGATATGTAATGGTTTGTAATGGTTTGGCTGCTGTTGCCCAGGTGCACGGGGAAGCACGGCACCTCCTTCGCAGGAAGACATGTCGCAGGTCTCCCTGTTCCAGCCCAGCTCGAGCAGGAGAGTTCCTTGATTGTGGAGGAGCACTGCCAGAACTGGGTCAGAATAAAGAAGTCTGGTCTTGGAATAACAATATTCACCGCAATAAACTGTATTATATAATGCACTGTAATAAAAGATATTACAGTATTACCGAGGGACGGGAATGCAGAGGGAAGGAAGGAACGGACGTGACAATGATGAATAAATCTGGAGAAGAAATACTGAACGCAATATACTTTTTGTCTCCTTTTGTTTGAGCCCGTGATAGATGTTTCCCGGTCCAAATAATGGAGCTCGCAGGAACACACTCCTGCTCCAGCTCTCCCACTTACGCATTAAGCTGATTTTATTAAACCAGTCCGTAAACAACCATGGCCATGTATCTTTCCAATTTCCCCCTGACACTTCTCTGGCAGCTGTTGTACAGATGTCCAGCGCTGCTGAACAGGAGTGGCTGCACGTACAGGTGAGGTAACTCAGCTCAGAATTGCTGTTGCTGAAGGTATTGGGGTCCTTAGGGAAGTGCTGGTACTGCTGCTCTGTGGGGGAGCACATGGGGCACCCACCGGGCTGCAGGGCTGGGGATGCTCAGAGAGGATTGCAGCACTTGAGGCCTCAGCTCAGCAATGGGTTTAATCACCTGCCCCATTTCAAACGTTTAAGTGAGCCCATTGACTTCAATGATTTTCTTCAAAGGAGCAGCCTGGATATTTAAAGTGGCAAACCCTGCTGAACCGGGGCCCTGGCTCCCTCCCAGGTCTTCTCAGTTGGTCTTCAAATTGTCCAGTTCCTTTCATGTAGAGCTTTTTTTTAACTCTTTGATGCTGTTCATTTACTTTCCTTCTGACTTTTAACCGGAGCGAACAAGAGCACGGCCATTTTATTTTGTTTTTCTTTTTTTAAGCTGTGGAAATTAGGGAGAAAAAATGGTGACCTGTGACTTCATCGGGGGTATTAGGTTGTCATGTCCCATAACGTCTGCCAGGGTTTTGCTTTGTCTGTCGAGGGCGGTGTTCTCATATCAGCACTGTGATGGGACAACTCCCAGGGGGTCTGAGCAGAGTGCATTGTGCTGCAGGAGGGCCCGGGGGGGGGTTCAGCTGCCTCACAGTGCTTTGGGGTGCAGCCCCATGCTGCCCCTGCTCTGTCCCACACCTCGGGGCAGGGGGTGGGTGACAGCCCTGCTCAGGGCAGACAGCACACATGGCTGCCCTTGACCTCAAAGGTCACGTTGAGTAACTATGATTAACGGGAAGATGTTGGGCTCCGTCTGTTCTCTTTCCTTACTTATCCTTACTAAAAAAGTAACACTTCCTCCTCTTTACTGTAATGACCTGTGGAAGTCCTGGATGTCTGTTCTGCAGAACGGGGAGCACAGAGAGGAGCCCTGCTCCCATCTCCTTCTCCACCCTTTCCTCTCCCTGTCCTCCCGTTTCTGTCTCCATCATGACTTTCCCTCCCCGTCACCTCCACGCATGCCCCCATGTTTTATCTCTGGACACAAAGAAGATCAGACCTCCTTTAGTTACACATGTGTCTCTTGGCTGCGTCTCCAAGCCTCGCTAAGAGCCGCGCTGGCTCAGATGTGGCTGCGTGCAGGCTTTCTGCTTGGTTACACTTGTTTATTACTCGTTCATTAGCTTTTTTACATTGCTGGAGATCTGAGCCACTCACACAGCAAAGGACGCTTGAGCTGACAGCAGAAAAAGCCTCTGCTAGTGAGATTATAGCTGCTTGCTGGCTCGGATGGGAGAGATGGAGAGCGCAAGGGGAGCGCTGCCTTTGTGCTGAGCTGAAAGGCGCTGTCAGTGGCAGGCAGCCTCCTGGAAAGGAATTCCCGGCTGAGCCCCGGGCACCTTAACCCCTTCCCCGGCTGCCCCCACCTCCCCCCCATTGGGCCGTGGCAGAGGCAGGAGAGCTGCCTGCACCCAGCATGCACACACTGTGCCCTGGCACTCAGCACAAACCCCCCCCTTTCCTTTGTAAAATGCTCTCACTTTTTCACATTGAGACAGAAACTCCCACATCTAGCAGTAAGTCGACAATCATGAGTCCAGCAGCAACCCAGCTCCCTCCTGTCCTTCTGACATCAGCTCCCTGAGTTTGCTGCAGGCCCGTGCGAGACTGTGACTCTGATTACTACGAGGTGGCTCAGCTCTGCCATGCCTGAGGCTGAGTGGTACCCAGCTGCCCATGTGCACACACTGTGGCATTGGCACATGAGCTGAATGCAGGCACTGAAACCAGGGCGATGCTTTACACAGGAATGCTGTACCACTGCCTGGTTCTCATGGCACAGACGGTTTGCTCTGGAAGTGAGGATACTGCAGAGCCCAAGAGGAGCAGGGAAAATGAGAAGGTTCCAGGCAGCAGCAGGCAGAGACATCAGATGTGGTCCCAGCAAGGAGCAGGGGAAGGGGAGGATGATTCTGGAGCACACAGATCAAAACGCATTGTGTAAAACAGTGTGTGGTGTAGTAAACACCACAGACGTGGGCCACAGCCTGTCCTCGTGCAGGGCTGTGCAGTGATGGGGATGCCAAGCAGGGTGTGAGCTGCCCATGCTGGTCCCACGGGCTCATCTGGAGCACCACTGGTCAGAGTGAGTGTTAGTGGGAGCCCCCTGAGCACACACACACATGGCGTGACATGGTCCCGTGTGCCATGGCATGGTCCCACATGGTGCAATCACACCAAGCTGTGAAATGCTCCCTCACACTGAACACCACCCTATCACAGCCCCGTGCTGCTCCTGGAGTGAAGCCCTCTGCAGAACACCCCATGGGCTCATGGACCCCTCGGTGCCCAGCTCAGAGGACAGAGAAGCTCCTCTGGAGTGGAAGGAATGCCCAGCAAGGAGCTGAGCTGACGGGCCCTGGCACTGTGCTGTCTCCAGGAGCTCTTTCTGCCACCTGTTGTGGGCTCCAGCCCTTCCCCAGCAGTCACAGCTCTAATGAACTGGCTGGCTAATGAGCTCCAAGGGTTTTAATTGCTTCTCCACCACCGCCGGAGTCAGAGCTGCAGGGTGCACCAGTGAGAGAGGTTTCCTTTCACAATTTGCATTGTTCCAAAGGAAGCACGTGTTGTTTTTTTTCCCAGCTCCTAATGAATATTGCAAATTCCAAGGGCTTGAGGAGATAAATACTGCCAGGCCAGATCGTGCTCTGCAGAAACACTTTGTCACTAGCTGTTCCCATCATGTGCTCTTTAAAAGCCCGATAAAGTCTAACTCATGATTATGGACAGCTAATGTCTTCAAAGCCCGCACCGACAGAGTCTCTGGTTTCAGGTCATGGAAATGCCACTGTCACTTCAATGTCTGAATGTCCCAAACACGTTGTCAATAGGGATGTAAAACGCCTTGAGTCAACGGGAGGGAGGACAAAGGGGAGAGGGGCAGGCAGCAGCTTTGCCCAGCACAGCGGGCACAGCCCAGGCTGCTTCCACTGCAGTATGGGTCCCCTTCCCTCGGCCAGAGAGTTGGGAGGGTCACTCAGGTACCCAAACCCAGCACTGCAAAAAAGAAAAAAGGCAAAACATGCATCCTTCAGAAACATCAGCTTTGCTTTAACCCCTTCCTGCTCTCTGCAGTCATTTGTTTGCAGGGTGCTGGGCTCGGTGCCATGCTCCCCTCCCCCCCGGCAGCACAGCCCGACCTTTCTTCCTGCATGCCCAGGCAGGGGAGGTTAGGGGCTGCCTTGCTTCGGGGCCTGTTGCATATAAAGGTGAGAGCAAAAGGAGGCATTCAGGTGTAACACAGCTTTCTCTGAGCAGAGGCAGTGAGGTTTGTTTGGCTCTGCTGCCCCGTGGTGCCCGTACCAGCCAGCACCACTGCACTGCTGTGATCCAGCGTGCCTGGGAGCTCATCCTGCCCTGGTCTGAGAGGGACAGAGTGATGAGCATCACTGCACTGTCACGGGCACAGGGGCAGGCTGTGAACATCAGTGCGGGGAGGTTGTGATAGCAGTGCTACACTTAGAAGAACATTTTCTATCCAAGTTACTGAGATTTTAAGGAAAGCCAAAGTGCCACGGAGCTAAATTAATCACTATGTGACTTTGCTCCTTTTTAGCTGAGCCAAGTAACAACATTTCTTAATCTCCAGAGCTGGGACGTTTCTCTGGGGAGCAGAGGGGTGAGGATGAGGCCCATTGTACTGCACTGAAGGAGTGGGGGTCCCCCACTGCTGCCAGCCCTGCCCTGCAGCAGCAGGAGGCAGTGCAAGGGATGTTTGGATAATACTGAGAGCACTTGGATGTATTTACTGATAGCACCGGGGTAATGCTTCTCTCTTTCGTAGTGTCAAGTTGTCACATTTTATGATAAACCATTATAATATTTGCTGCGAGCATGTTGTGCGTTGTACTCCATCCATTAACATTCAGCGCATCCACGGGTATCAGCTGAGCATTAAAGAGCCTGGGAACACACCTCACATCGAGGGAGGTGCTCATCAGCCTCCACTGACACACTGATCATACCTGGAGATATCGAAACAGATGAGTAAAAAAAACAGAGGGCCCTTCTGCATGGTGACTGCCAGCAGTTCCCCTACTGCTCCCAGCCCAGCACTGCTCCCAGCCCCAACATGTGCTCTGAGTGTATCTGGGTCAATGCAACGCGTAACCATTTCCTAGAGGGGCCCCACCAGACATTCAGTGTCACCCATCCCAAGGCTGGCTCCCTGCAGCCACATCTCGAGGGCAGTGTGGGGTGGGGCCGTGTCCCACTAAGCCCGAGGAGAGCACTCAGTGGGGCAGACAGAGCTGGGATGCTGGCACTCTCCTGCTGTTTTCTTTTGCATAAGATGGAATATTTTTTCTGGCTTCATACATCCTCCCTGAGCTTAAAAATAGCTGGGTTCCTTCCTGGTGGAGCGGAGCAGTTTGCTTTTCCTAGATTTGTCATTCAGATTTCCCGTTCACCCCACACACAGTAATTGCTCCTGGAGACAGAGGGCTGAGAGGAGCACTCAGTGCAGATCTCCCATCCCTGCATGTCCGTGCTGCTGAGCACAGCTGCTCCACTCGCCCCAGCACTGTGACAGCACAGACAGCTCCCAGGAGCACAGCTGCCATGCAGAGGATTTGGGCACAGAAGTCTCTGCAACCTTCACCAGTCTCAGCTTGGCTGCTGCTGAGAAACCCATGGCTCAGATTGGGAACAGAGCTCAGCCACAACCCCGGGCTGCTCGCTGGGCACACTGCTGGGGAATGGGGAAGGGGCAGCGTGCCCTCAGCAAAAAGAAGGGGATCTTCGGAGATGTGTCCTGAATTCAGTCAGTCTGGTATATCCCATTCTCCATGACTTGCAGACCAGGCTGGGATCTCAGCAGAGCAGCCTTCGTGCTGGCACTGCTGCCCTCCTCCAGATCCTCTCTGCTGCCCCTGGGAAGCACAGGGGCTGAACTCTGCAGCCACAGCTGCAGCACTGCTGATGTGAAGCTCTCAGAGCATCTCCTCCCCACCCGTTAGATCGCTTGCACTGCTGCCTGACGCAGCCTCAGGATGGCACTTGCCCTAATTGCTCAGCACTGGAAGGAGCTTTGGTTTGGCAGACAGATTAAGTCTGAGGCTCGGAGCTGAGGGCCACAGCTGAGCTGCTCCAACAAAGCACGGTTCCATTTCTCTGCCTCTTTTTTTCTGGGGGAGGGCACTGCGGTTTGGAGCACTGCCCGCGCTGATGTCGCCCGGAGGCACTGTGAGCAGTGAGCACAGAGCTGCACACACAAAATGCCCCTTCTCTGCTTTTGTGCAAGTGCTGGGGCAGGAGCAGGAGGCGGGCAGGGAAACCCAGGGCTCTGGGCTGGGAGAGCCCTGCAGCGGCATCCCCAGTGCCTCACCTCGCTGGGGGGCGCGTTCAAGTGGGAGCAAGCAAGCAGCAGTCCCACACTGCACTTGCAGAGCACATGGAGTGTTTGCATCGGGGGAAACGTGGGTGACACAGCAGAGCACTTAGCAGTGTGAGTGGCCTTTCTGTGGGGTGCAGGATGAGGGGCATTTTCCCCACGCTGCCCGGCTCCTCCACGGGCTGTGCCTGGCAGGGACCCTTCCTGCAGCACCTAGCTGGAAATGCCCTGCATCCTCCAGGCCCAGAAACCCACAGCCCATGGCAGCCCCCTCATTCCCTCCTCCCACCGTAGTGCTAAATGAACATGAACCTGGGCCCCTCTTGTTTACAGGCTGGTGAGAGCAGCTCCCAGGCGCTTATAGAGCAATCCCTGTACCACTCACACACAACTCCTCCTCCCCACCCCCCCCGCCCCCCA
>VXAB01006304.1:45176-110757 GCA_013399175.1 Odontophorus gujanensis
CCCCCCACTTCCCCCCGCCATACGGACACAGCTGAGCAGCTACTAGATATTCAGAGCCGTGAAGGTTGATAAACAAAAGTGAGATAGGACATGGCACCAGAAAGACCTCGGCTAATGGAATTTTTAAGCTACTTAATTTGGGGGCTTGTCAACCTTGACAGCAAGCCTTTAATAAATGATGTGTTGTAATTTGCACCAAGTTCACGCGGTGTGGGGATTGGTGCTGGGTGGGGGGAGCCCAGCGAGGTGGAACCCCAACAAATCACCGCCTGCAGCTCTGAGCCCACACTGCCCCACAGCCCTGATGCAGCTTCACCCCAACACCGCTCACACATGGCTAGAACCCACAGCCCCTGACATAGCCGTGTTCTGACAGCAGCAGAGCTGCCCTGGGTCCCTGTGAAGGCACAGCAGCACCAGCCCGACACTGTGTGACACCCCCAGCCCGGGGCAGCGCTTATAGGAACTGCATAGAGCCTGGGATGCTGCACATAGGATGAGAGCATCACTGAGGAGGACGCTGCCCTTCTCCACATCCCCTCACTGGGGCAGTGTGTCAGGGCAGCAGTGCCTCCTCCGGCGGTTTCTGCGGGAGCTCCAGGTTTTCCGAGCCCTCCTGCAGGAGGCTTTGCTCCCGGTGGGATGCAGGCAGGGCACGGAGTGAGCTGAAATCGTTTAGCAGAGGATTTCATGGGTTATGGCCCGTTCCTCATCAGTTCACTGTGGATCATGCTTCAAGCAAGTGATTGGAAATTAGCTTCGGAGTTGCTCTAATCCACAGCTTGGCAGTGTGCAGTCCAGGAAGCCCTTCCCCACACCATGGCCGGATCCATCAGGCTGCATGCTACGTGAGCTCAGGATTTTTCTTTGCTTCATCGTCTCAGTGAGGCGGGCTCTGGCTCACATCTGCTGCACACACACCTGCCTGCTCCCTGAGCTGAACCCAAGAGGGAACAGCACCACGTCACCACCCGGGTCACCATCACTCCCCAATCCTGCCAGCTCTTCGGGTGCTCACTCGGCTCTTTTGGGTCCCGAAGCCACATTCCCCTCTGCTCTGTGCATAGAGAGTGACCCAGAACAACTCAGCTTAATGAGCACTGCCCTGGCAGCAGTGCAGAGACAAGCCTGTGACCACTGCTGACTCAGAGACAGCAGCAGCAGCCAGGCTTCTGCACGCGCTGGAGTCTCTGAACCCAAGCAAGAAAAGTCATTAGGAAGAAAGTATCCAGGCTGGGAGAGAGCCAGATGGCAGAGGTGGCGGGGAAGCAGATGGGAGATGTAAAACATCCTGCACATCCGAGCACGCCGAGCCCTGAGCTCCTGCGGCTGCGTGGAGCCACTGGGCTGTGGGGCCAGGGCTGCAGGGCCATGGGGCAGCGTGCCCAGCACATGGTCTGTGCCTGCAGCTCCAGGCTGCTTCCAGCATGCCCACCTCCAGCAGCCGTCCTGCTTCACCATGCCCTTCTGCCGGTGCCTGGCTGCCCTTGGGAAGTCTCTTCACCCTTGGAAAACCCCATCCCATCTCCCTGGCAGCTTTGGGAGAGGCCCAGCACTGCTGTGTGAGGCAGCAGGAGCACATGGACACAGCATCTGCAAAGGCAGCCATACCACAGAGCCCCGGGGCAGCTGCTGGCCATGATGCTGTGCTCTCATGAACTGCAGCCACCACTGCCACTGCTGTCACCACTGCCACCTGCTCCCTGTGCCTCCCTGCTGCGGGTCCCACACGTAGCAGGATGCATTGATCAGTGTCCCAAGGGCTGAGCTGTGAGCAGAGGCATTGGGAACAGAGCCTATGTCTCTGAAGGGGAAGTGCTGATGTTGTAACACCAAGGCAGGACTGCAGGAGGGCTGCCCGTGTGCTGGGGAGTGCTCCTTGCTCCAGCCTTGGGCTGCAGGATGCAGAGCAGCCAACTTCTCACGCTTGTTTCATGCCTCTAGCCCCAAAGTAAAACATTCTCTGACCAGAAGTGCTCAGCAAAATTAGCTGAAAATCCTGCATAGGTGTGAGATGGCTGAGCTCACATTTTAAAGCAAATGTCTCATTTGCCGAATGCCTCTCGCCTGCCTCTAGAACCATGCACAGGAGGCCCCTGGGAAGAGAGGGATGGAGGGGAGCCAGGGGCCAGGCCGTGGGGCTCAGGCCGGGCCAGATGGCTCCAAGCACCCCGTGCTGTTGTAGATCCTACCCATGCTGAGCTGAATCACCCTCTCTGGAGCTTTATAGCTGGCAAAATTAATTTTTTAAAAGCCTCTCTATGATCTCTGGTGTCTGGCATTTGGCTGAGGTGTCAGATGCTCTCCAGCCTTCCATTCCTACGTCCAGATGGCAGAGTTAGAAGCTGGGAAGCATGGGGCCCCACCACAGGGGATGCGGCCGCAGGGGTCCGCAGAGCATGGGGACCCCATGGAGCCGGGTCAGCCCCAGCCTGCCCTGGGGACACCCATAGCCTGACCTGCCCAGAGCTGCTCGGCCACGGGGCACCGAGGAGAGCTGCAGACTGGCACGGCACAGAGTAGCACGGCACAGCCAGGCTCCCTGTGCTGGGGCACCACTCCACACTCAGAAAAGATACCCAAGGTCCTCATCACCAGCTGCCTCCAGCATCCAACAGAGCGTGTGCAAATATTTGGGACTATGGTGGCTTAATCACCATTCCTCTTAGCTCCAAGGCACGTGCTCCCAGCTGGCACACACACAGCCACGGGCTCCTCTCCTCTCCAGAGCTTTGCCAGAACCCCCGCAGGCACTTAGTGGGCATGCTGCTGGGGGACCCTGAGGTGGTACCCCATCACCAGCCTACACTCTGCCCCATCCCCAGTGACCCCAGGTCACGGAGCAGCCAGGAGCAGCTCCCACCGCCTCCAGCTGCTGCCAAAGGGCGCTCAGTGGCCGCCCCGTGCCCGGTGGGAAGCACCCAGCTCTGCGTTCCCAGCCCCAGCTCCGGGGGAAGCCAAACCTCAGCAGCCCAGGCAATTACCCGGGGTTTATCACTCGAAACTGAAAACCAAGCCTATAAATAACCCGGATTTCTGTCTAATGGCTGCATTTCAGCCTATTTTTAATTATCATTTTATGAATGGGTGCACTAGAGTATATTTAAATACCAACTTAGCCACTCTGCTAATGAGGCAGGATTGTTACAGGCCAGGTCTGGCTATATATTTCCACTGGTATATACATATGCTTCGACATCACATTTAAAAATTAGCTATTTGAAGCGTAAAATTATAATTGGTTTGCCTAATAAAAGGATAAATAAATATCTATTTAACTTCATTACTGTCAAAGGCAGGAGGCTTTTCTCCATTGTCTCCTCAGGGTTTTATGGCAGAAAAGCTAATTAGCTGTAATTGGGTGGATCCGAAGCGAATGAGGCCGGCGCAGCAGCGGTGCCGCTGGGAATGGGGCAGTGGGGCCTTTCCCGGGCTGTGCACCCACCTGGGGTGGGGCTGCACCCACCCGTGTGGGTCCATCCCCTGCTGCCCCATGTGCCTCCTGCTCACGGACCGGGTCCAGGCAGGGATGTGTTGCCCAGGACCTGGCGGGTTTGGCTGTGGCTGAAGGCAGCACCCACAGCCCCCTTTGCCCTGCAGGACCCCACGCACAGGGTGCACATCGTCTCTCTGTGCTGGGAGGAGGACTCTGCTCAGAGGTGGCAGGAGCTCTGGTGGATGGCAATGCCAATATGCATACATGTGGATTTGGGTTGCAGAAGTTCTTTGGCGTGAGGGGATCGAGAGAAGCAGATCTGACACTTGTGGCAAATCACCGAGCTGCCAACCAAACCTTTATTTTTAATGAAAATGAGGAAGATGGGATTCTAATAATTGCCCATCCACCCTAACAGTGAGAGCAGGGCGGGGGGGCTCACACAGAGGGTGCTGCCTGCGCTTGCTTATCAGCTCTGCTTGTTGAGCGCATCCCAGGGATGGGAGAAACTCCGTCAGACAGCGTGGAGAATTAATTTTTAATGCCCTTTATTAGCACTTAAGCCATTCAGAGAGGATGAAATAATCCCCAGCTAGGTGGAGCAGCGGAGGTCCTGCAGGGCTGGCAAGAAGATGAGCCATCCCTGCGGCCAAAAGCAGTGACACCCACAGCCCAATGCCCACGGGCAGAGCCCGAGGGCCCCACGATGGTGCTGGAGCACCACTGCTGCCAACAGCTCTGCTGTGCAGCACCGGGAGCAGCCCCGGAATGGGGACAGAAAGCATTGAGGCACGAGGAAGGGGAGCTAAAATTTTCTGTCATTGGAGAATTGCAGCCAAAATAATCCAGGCATTTCCTATAGCGCGGGGAAACCTTCTTTACTTTGACATTAAAGTGGTCCTATCACTTCACCGGGGAATTAATGTGCCCCGCACTCGACAGCTGCCCTGGCAGAGGTGTCAGAGTGTGATCCTGTGAGAAGGGCAGCATGGGTTCATGTAATTAAAAACTGTATCATGACACATGCTCACAAGGGGGCTGATTTAGACCTGTACAAATGACCCCTTTTGTTCTCGTAATGTATTCTTTTCTCCCATCTACTTTTCCTTCAGCGCACGCATTACGCGCCAGCACTATATTCACTGCCTGCCTTTAATGAGCCTCATCTCCAGGCACTCACACACGTCACACATCTCACACACACAGGTGTGTGTGTGCAACCTGCACGTGTGGGGGTACCCCACCAGCCCAGCTCCTGCGTGACCCCCAGAGCACCACACCCCGGACACAACGCTGCACACCACCCAGGCCGGGACGTCCCCGCAACCCCAGCACAGCCAGGGTAGGGTGGGAGCAACGTGCCTGCCCTCCTTCCCCAGCAGCTCACCCAGGGATGTGCCACCCCCTCCCCGGGAGGAAGGAAGCTCCGGAGAGCCTCTTCACATGATGAATTTTAACGTTTCTTTCCACATTCAGCCCAAGTACAAATCCCTTCAAAGCATCAGCCCAGAGCAGCAGAACTAATTTGAAATGTCACTGAGGTCAAGCCCGGCTTCCCCAGCCATTAACCCGCTTCTCAAGCTGCACACTTCATATTTATTTACATAGTCACTCATTTGTTTAAGCCTCAGATCCCAGATGGAGGGAGGGGCTGTGGGGGGGAAGCCCTGGGATGCCACCACAGGGAATGGGGGGAACTCCTCCAGGGGCTCAGTGCCCACAGTGCCCCATGGAGAACGAGGGGGGCTCAGGAGGAGGGGTGCTCCAGCCCAGCTCTCCTGGGTTGGTTGTACTTTGCTTATCCCTGTCCAACAGCAGGCAGAGCAGCTTCGCCCCTCTGGGCAGACCTGCAGCACAGATCAGTGCAGGGTCCTCCACTCAACGATGCTGATTGGCAGCAGCTTTGGACCTGCTCTGTTCTTTCAGCCTTTGCTTCTGATCCCTGATAGATGAGGAAGTGTAGGGACTGGAGGAATACTCTGCACATATGTTTTCTTCCAGTGTTCGATCATTTACCCTTTTCATGTCCCATTTCCTGGTGGGCCATGATACCTGGTGAAGGTCTGCACCCAAGGTCTGCCAGATCCTGGTTCCTGGTGCTGCTGCCATTGGTATTGCTGCAGTTTTGTGCTGCCTGTAGACAGAACAAGAACTGATTTCTGTCTTCCCCACTGCTTTGCCCATCACAGCTCAACCTCCTGTGCCCCAGGAACACATCCCTGTCCCTGCTCCTGCTCTGGTCAGACCAGCTCTGCTGGCATGGATCTGCTTTTCATGGGGAGCGCATTCACCATGAGCTGCTTCGTGGGAGAAGGCTCTCCCCAGAGCACCAACATCTTTCTAAGTGCTTTTCCATTAGGATGTGCCAATCAGGAGATTAAAACCTCCTGCTGAGACATGTCTGGGCCCAGCTGGGACTCCTTAAATGTGAGTGGGTGCAGAATAGGTCCCTGGGAAAAGGGAGACCCGGCCTGATGCTGGAGGGGGAGGCTGGGCAGGACAGCACACCCTGTGCCCTGCCTTCTGTCTGGCAGCCCTCTGCTGGGGGAGGAGATGGGACTGGGGGGGGATTTTTGCCTTTATTGCAGTGTGGCTCTATATCCTGTCCACCTGAAGTGCAGGGAACCCCACACGCGTGGGGCAGTGCAGAGGAACTGTCTCCCCATCTTCCTTCCTTCCTGCATGGCCTGGAGTCTGGGGAGCAGGGGCTGACCTTTGCTTTTCTTTTTCCAGTTGTGCTCTCATTGCTCACTGAACTCGGGGCTGCAGAGCTGGCTAGCCTGTGGTTTTAAAAAAAAACTCTTCAGAGAGCTCTGGCAGGGTATTAAAAGAGTTCCCAGTAACACAAAATGAGTTGGATGTTCTGAGACAGATGTAAGAGAGGGAAGAGGAGCTCGCTTGCTGCGTCTCCTCTCTGCTGCTGCTTGAAAGACACTAATTTGATGGTTTGTTTTGTTTTGTTTTTCCCTCAGAAGCAGACATCTCTCACCTCTCAGTGAGGGCAATGAAAACCCATTTCTCTTATGGTATTCCAACACCTTTCCTCCTGCTTTCTTCCCCTTCCAACACACCCTGCTGCTGACCGGGGGGGTTGGATGTGGCAGCGGCTCAGCCCACCCCGGGGCATCCATCCTGCTGGGGGCTCCTCCTCCCCCTGCCTGGCGCCGTATCCGTGGCCAGCTCCTGCGGGGCTGTGCTGGTGGGCAGGAGAACGATGTTCACAGGGGAGGTTCTGGTGCTGATAATGTTGGCAGGGTGTTTGGGGGATGAAGGGGACAAAGGAGCAAAACGTGGAGCAGCTCTGTATCATCTCCAAGCTGCTCCCTGGTGCAGTCAGGTAGAGAATGGAGCGTGCTGGCTCTGGGTCCTGCAGCAGCAGCTTTGGGACTTGCACTTCCAGATGGCTGTGCTGGCTGCTCCCAGCTTCTTTCACTTTGTGCCAGTTTGTCTTTTGGGTGTTCCTGATCCCTGTAGCCTGGTGCACAGCTGCCCAGATGTGCTCCACAGCTGGATGCACCGCTGGAAGCGTGAGCCTGAGCATCACTGTGGCAGTGCTGCGTGTTCCTGAGCAAAGCAGGGCTGCAGAGCACCCAGGGTCACGGGCTGGAAATGTGCAGAAGATAATCCAAAAAGGCAAGTGTCTGTCAGCCGTTCAGGTGTTAGCAGAAGTTAATGAGAGTCTCGGTGTCTGATCTCTGGCAATCAATTCCACTTCCTATCACTCTGCGAGAGGTGAATATCCATGCTGCTGTGATGCTGTTAACTCTGGCTGACGTGCCTGCTTTCAGCTTTGATGCCAAAGGAAATTGCTGGATAACACTGCTGCGTGGCTGCGGGGAGGGCACGGGGAGCAGGGCTGTTCTCCTGCTTGGCCTGGCTCAAGGGAAGGCTTCTATCTGAGGTCCAGTCACCCAGGAAAACTGCTGCCTGTCTTTCCAAAAAACCAAGTCTCTCCATGGCTGGGAGAAAACATGCAAGGCAACCAATGAGGACAAATCGTGGTGGGGTCACAGTGAGCTCACTGCTTGTTTACTTCAAGGAAGAGTTTTGCCAGTGTTTCTTCCCTAAGAGCAGAGTTGTTTGCAGAGCAGTGATGCTCTGCAGCTGCTGCTCCAGCACAGGTGAGATGGGATGCTGAGGGATGCTGCAGGAGGGCGGGCAGGGCTTGTTCTGGGGCTCCAAGCCTTCAGAAAACCTCCCTAATGGAGAAAGCAGCAAAACAAGGGAAGACACGTGGCTGTTCGTGCTTTGACCGTTTTCCTTCCCTGTAACCAGCTCCCCGTCGTTGCTCAGCATCAGCTACTGCTCTGCCGGCCTTGGGATGGGACCCGCAGGTGCTGTGAGAGGTGGGGGTGGGGTGAGCGTGCCGCACCTCATCCGCTCCGCGTTTGTCCCTCGGGTCCCGGCGGAGCAGCCCCGGTACGGCGCGGCTCGGGATGCTGCATGCTGAGCGCAAATGTGCCGAGAGGAGACACATGGTGCTCAGCACGACGGCCGCTGGCTCCTTCTGAAATGCAAATCCCGACACGGGGCCGTGGGGCCGACGGCGGCTCCGACCACGACAGCCGCTCTGCGCGGTGCAGCACCGATTCGCTGCGGGTCACAGCTCTGATGGCAGAGGGAAAGGATCCCGGAGTCGGGCCAGGAGCATCCCGGGGCTGCCGGCAGGGCGGGGACGAGCCGGTAGGGAGCGGAAATCAGCGCCGCTTTGGGGCAGTGCACCGCTGGTGGCACAGCCCCACCTGCTTCAAGGGGACCCTAAAAGGTGGGGGCAAAAGGAAACAGGAGTGCGAGCAGGGGGCTCTGAAATGTGCCTTACATCGCCTCTGCTGTTATCTACCACCTCTCAGGTGGCTTCAGTAGTGGTTGCTGTGCCCACAAATGCTGTCTCGTTCCTCACTTTGGGATCTCCAGATCTAAGGGCTGGGAATGTGATTTCTTGAAGATCTTGGGAGTGCTGACTTCTTTGCTCCCAACTGGAGCGAGCTGTCCTGCAGAGAGCATCACACGGACAATGAGGGCAGGCAACTCTCACTGCTCCCAGGGGCAGTGGGTGCAGTTCCCACAGCCCCTCCGGGGTGGGCAGGAAGGGAGGGAGCCCCGGGCAGCCCCAAACTGCCCCTCTGCCAACGGAGTGCCCTCATGGAAGTACAACCACCAGCGATTCTCTCCATCCTGGAGGCGTGGTTCTCCCTTCCATGGAGTGTTTTGTTTCCGTGGGACCCAACAAAGCGGAGCAGCCCTGTGTCAGCCTGAGGAATTTATGAGACGTCTCCATGCCCTGGGGGGAGCTCAGGACCAAGCTAACACAAGATCAGGGGCCAGCAGATGTAAATGAGCACTGGCTTCAGCCAGCCCCTCATCTCTGTGCTCTTTGCACCATCCACATCTGAGGAGCTCCCAGGATGCTGGTTATGCTCTCTGCCCATACTGAGCTATAAAGTGCGGGAGGAAAAATCTTTACATGTATTTGTTATGTATGTGTGTGTGTCCATAAAATGTTTAGCGGAAGCCAATACTTGATCCAGCACAACCTGTAAGTGTTAATCATAATAAATGGGAAAAGGGAAATGATTGCTGTTAATAAGGGAGAGGTGTTGCTGTGCTGGTGGGCTGCGTGTGGCCCAGCCCCGTGCTCCTGCTCCCCACCTCCACTGCACTGCCTGCCCAGGGCCATGCAGGACCAGGGACACCATCCTTGGTCACACCAGCACTGTGTCTGTGTGCTGTCACTGCATCCCAGTCCCTGTATCTGTGCAAAGTGATTGAGGAGTACACAACTAAGCACTGCTGGAGAGGGCTTAACCAGCCCAGCAACTACCCGAGCTCCCAAAGGCCCCGCACTGCTGAACTCCAGCCGTTACCCAACGAGTCCTAAGGGCTCCCAGGGGCCCAGAGGGCGCAGCCCAACAGTAATTGCCTTGGCTCCATGCCCCCCCAGCCCACTGCTGGGTGCCAGGGGACCATGGCTGCCACTGCAATTATGTGCTGGGGGTGTACAGCTCTGCTGCTCCTCCTGCACCGAGGCAGGAGGGAACACGGCCGTGGGGAGAGGGATGGGAGGTGGGCACACTACTGAGTTGGAGATGGCAGCTGTGAGGGGAGAGGCATGCAGAGCCTTTTGCTTTCTCCCATTACAAGCCCCTAAAGCCAGTGCTGACGGAGCGAGTTGGCCAGTGCAGGCAGAGCCTGGGGCTGCCCCGCAGCTCCACACAAGTTATAGGAGCCCGGGGAACGAGGAGAAGAAAGGGGCTGGCTGTGATGGAGAGGGGTGTAATTTTATCACCCATTGCAGCATCTTGTCCTGGCAGCTTGTCACTGGCTGGGCTGTTAAATTCACTTGAAAAATGAGGGATCCGTGGCAAATTACTGATTATAAGATAGGAAAGGTAATCTTGCTACATGTGATGGATCGCTTTGATACTGCAGCGTCAGGTGCCCTAGAAAGGCCCAGCGAGAGCTGCAGAGATAGTGCTGTGCTGTGGCAGCCAATGGCAGCAGGACAGACAGGCAGGGTGCTGTGCCTGAGCTGACAGACAGCTGCACAGAGCCTGTGTCACCCATCAGGAAGGGGTGAGTGAGAGCTGATGGCTTTTAAGGGAGCTCTGGGGATCCTCGTTGTGTTCATGTTCAGAGCTTGAATTACGCCGACAGCATTCAGGTTCTGCATCCCACACTGCCGGGTTGTCCTCGAGTCGTCCTCATTCTCACTTGGGAATAGGAAGGGGAAAAGGACAGGGATGGGGATGGGGGGGTTTAACTGCTGTACTGTGACTCAGTGACCTCCAGCGGGAGCTCTGCACCAGCACTGCCCTTCCACGCTGCCACGTTTTGGGGGGAGCAGAGCAGGAGGTGGGGGACACTGCCCTGCATCCCCACTGCTCACAGCCAAATGAAGTGGCATCAAAAGGAAGAGCAGACCTCCTGGAAACACCGAAATGAGTCAGGAATAAAAGGCACTTGTGGAAATTCAATGTGCTGTTTCTTATATTTGACCACACCACTTCTCAACAAAAGAAAACCCGGGCTCATTACCCAGAAACATCAAACCAGCCAAGATAATTATCTCTAATTAGTGCTAATTTAAAAGTGAGGTCTTTTCTATAGCTGGATTGTAGCATATTTCATTGGTTCATTAGATACTGAGCAGACAATGCAGATAAGAGAAGCAGTGATACAGATGCCATCCTCCCACCAGCAGCACTCGGGTGTTGGGTGCTGTTCTGCATCACCCCACAAGTGATCCAGCGTCTTCAGTGCTTTGCCCTCTGGGAAAGTTCACTGCTCACTCCTGAAGTTCACTTTGTGGGAGTAAGAGAGGGAGAGAGGAACCATCAGTCGGTGTTATTCTCTCACTGTCTCTGCAAATACCACTCCAGGGATCAGAGGTCTGTCTCTGTGCCTGCACAGGGAAGGAGGACGCAGTGCTTCAGACCCCACCACGCTGGGACAGCTCACATGGACAGCTCTGGGTGATGTCTGAAACCAAAGTTCCAAAGAAGGACCGGGAAACCGCAGAGATCTGCAGCTCCAGCACCTCAGGATTGCAGGGAAATAACCGCTTTCACTTGCAAACTCTACATGAACTGGAATCCTTGCAAGGCAATCAAACATCCCTTCTCTTCACACTGCAGGTTTTTAATCAAATTAACCTGACTTTATGGGGCTTTGGGCTGCAGCCACCGCTGGAGCGAGGGCCCGATTCAATGCGAGTTATTGTCAGGCAAAAGGCAGAGGAACTTTTAATCCTCAGGAAGTTACTGAGCAGGAATACAGCAGTCGAAGAACGTTACCGCAGGTGTTTGAACTGTAATTAATCTTTGAGAAAGGAGGGAAAGCTCTAAAGGAGCAAACTTGGGGGCTTGGAAGCATTTCAGAGGAGCAAATCGAGCAGAGATGGAGCATGCAAGGGAAGAAGTGGGGGGCAGGAAGCAGCAGAGCTCATGGGCTCACAGCGGGTTGGGTAACCCCAGAGGACCACATCCCAGAGCCCAAACCCCAGCACTCCCCCACTGCTGGAGGTGGAACGCTGCTTCTTTCCAGAGCTGTCGTGAGAGTCTGACGTGGCTCCATGAGAGCATCCAGGCAGGAAACGTGAGACACTGAGTGCTCTACTGAGGGCAGCACCTGAAGAGTGCCAGGTACAGCATCCAGGAGAATCAGGTAGTTAGTGGCTGCCATTGCAGATTGTGGAGATTTGATGAACAGTAATTTAACTCATTGATTAATTGGAAAGCTTTCCTCTCCGGTAATGCTCAGCTTACCATGCAGGCATCTCCTGGTCAGTCCTGCCCAGCTCCTCACCTGGCAATGCACAGAGTGGGAGGTTGGGCATGGGGAGTTGAGGCAATGTCCAGCACCATCCCCTACCCATCCCATCCCATAATGCCATCAGGGTTTGCCTCCATCCTCCTGACCCCATGCTCCCTCCTGCCACCCCCAGCTCCCTGCCCAGTCCCTGTGCCATCACACTGTGTCCCTGCCCTCCCCGGGGTGTGGAGACCCCTGGCACTGCTCACTCTGCCAATGCATCAGCTGTCACCAGGCCCAGGATCAACGTTTAGATTTCATGCTCAATACTCGCAAAGAAAATCTGACATCAAAACCTCAGTGGGTGCCTGGGAAAGTCTAAGTGAGAGTATCAGAGGGAGCTGTTCTTACAAAGCAGCAGACATCAACAAAGGCTGCCGGTGCTGGTGATGGTTTTTCATCCTGGAACGCAAGTACAAATAATAAGTTTAGACATTATTTTATTGTTAGTATCAACCCTCTTGGTAGCAATCTGTTTCTCATTGCCACAAACACTGCTTTGTGCTGTCAGCCAGCAGTGCCTCTCTACTGCTGATCTCCTGTAGTTCAGGGACAGGGCAGTGAGACCCATTCCTCGGGGTCTCAGAGACCCCCACGGCACACTCAGAGACCCAGGGCACAGCTGGCCTGGTGCTAGCATGGCTGGTATGGCATGGGATGAGCTCAGCAGCACCTGGGAGGGGGGATGAGGTGGTGCTGCTCGGACATCGATACCCCCAAGCAGAGGGGCTGCCTGCCCAGCACCCACCACCACACTATGTGCCTGAGCTGGGGGGGCAGAGTCGAGGGAGTGCTTTTTAACAGAGCATGGGAGGAGCAGCTGCCCCTGTGCCATCATCCCCCACCGGTGCCATCCCCCACCTGTGCCATCATCCCCCACCTGTGCCATCATCCCCCACCTGTGCCATCCCCCACCTGTGCCCGCAGGCACTCTCAGGCTCCACCTGCTCCCATGGGGCACAGGGAGGAAGGAGGATAAACGATTGTGCTGCGTTATCGCGACGCCTTTTTTCAGCAAGCTCCTTTTATTTATCAGTTTTATTGAAGTGCCATCTCCCGGAGCCGTAGGGTCATGAGATCCTCTGAGTTTTCAATTAAGCACAGAGATACATTTCTCGCTGCAGGAGCTGAGGAAGCAGCAGGAAGGAGCAGAGCCCCGCGATGCAGAGCCCTGGGGCAGTGCGGGGTTTGTGAGCTGCCGGCACCACCACCCCACGTGGGCCACGGGGCCGTCCCACCTCCCCAGACCCCCCCAGCAGCCGCTCTCCCAAACAGATTTATCGCTGCTGGTGAGGAAAACGAAACCATGTGGAGCTGTGTGCACAGCCCAAGAAAGAAGCTGGCCACTTGGAGGCAGATGGGAATTTCCTGAAAGGTGAATATGGCAGAGCATTAAAAGACAAATAAATAAAAAGCCTTGCTTTATGCCTCTGCCTCAGCCATGCTCCAACTTGCCTCAAAGCCCAGATAATATAGGAGCCTAAGAGCTGCCATAAAGGGCAGACCAGAGCTCTATTTAGTCTAAGCACCCGTCCCCCCCAACGTCAGCTACCAGATGCTGCAGGAAAGGCCCGAGGCATCCCATAAAGAGCACTGATGGGGCAACCCGCATGGATGAGATATTGCTACCAAGCTCCAGAGAGCTGGAGGATGCTTTAGGAGTGGAGGCAGGGAGGTTTATCTCCCCCATATTTTTCTCCTGTTCCACCTGGCAGCACTACGAATGTTCCCGGTGAATCCATAACCCCGTACTCATGAGTCCCATTACGGGCTCTGTCTCTGAAGCGTTCTCACTGGGAAGTCTCAGGGTGCTCCCTTTGGCTCATCATCCCTCAGCAGGAGGTAACAGAGGGACCCCACAACCCTGTCACCCCACTGTCCTGCCCCTG
The DNA here is from genome assembly GCA_013399175.1 of Odontophorus gujanensis. NCBI lineage: Eukaryota > Metazoa > Chordata > Aves > Galliformes > Odontophoridae > Odontophorus > Odontophorus gujanensis. The sequence goes on from VXAB01006304.1 coordinate 58,812, forward strand.
TCACCCTGTCAGCACGTCACGCCATCGCCCCACGCCCAGCAGTGTGCAGCAGAGCTCCCCGCTGCCTGAGCACGGTGCTGGGGCACGGCTGCTGAGCTCTCCACGGTTGCTGCATTTTTCTTGCACATATTTCTCTGCATGATCATCTCTCCCTGCCTCTTCCCTGCCACATTGAGCCCAGATGTCTCCTTTAAAGGGGAACGGCAAAGTTTTGTTTAAAATAACACAATTTAAAAAGAAAAAAAAGTCCAAGATCCCCAGCAATTAATCAACCCTACGTGCAGGCTCCAAACTTGCAAACACAACCAAAAGCAAACTGCTTGGAGCACAGCTTTGTGCCCACCTGCCCGCTCCCAGCATCGTGGTTGTGGCTGTGCCCGGCCAAGTGCTGCGTTACCTCTGCACGGGGTTGGGTCCCACGTCAGAACACAGGCAGTGCTCCACGCAGGGACACGGTGGGCAGCAGGGCAGCCCTGCACTCCTTGGGCACAGAGCACTGGGTGTGTAACTGAGAATATGAGAAGATCTGAGCATCAGGAGCAGCCCAAACCAGAGCCCTGTCTGCAAGCTCCTGCTGTGCTTGGCTGCAGGATGCCTTTGGGTCCAGACACTGAGCATCCATCTATTTCCCCTCTGCATCCTTCAGCCTCAGTGGGGACCAGCAAGCTGCTGATGGGGACATAGCTGTCCCAGCTCAGCTCACAGTGCTGCTCTTGCTGTCCCATGACTCTGGTAACTCCTACCAGCAGCACTACTCCTGCTCCTCATGCGTCCTCAGTAAACCCACCCCTGTAGCACTGTGCCCAAGTCGAAGCACTGCACCCAGGGCCATTGGGCAGAAGGCACTCCCCTCCTCCTTCTCCTCCTCCNGTGCCTAACACAGCAATGGAGCTGCATGGAGTGTGAAGCACCAGAGCATGGCCTCAAAAGCACCAAGCAGTGCCACCCCACCGCTCTGACCTCCCCTCCTCCCCGTGCTCCTGCACCCCCAGCCCCTGCTTTCTCCCAGTCCCCACACCAGCTTCCCTGCAGAGCCCCAGCAGCAAGCACTGACCACTCTGACCCTGCCAGCCCACGTCAGTGTCACCAGCTTCACACCGCCCACCCGTCCCCTGGAGCCCAGCGCCCAGCTCTCCTCAGCCCTGTCCCCTAATGTGGGATGGGCAGGGGCAGCTCATCCCTGTGCTCCCCTCAGCCACTCCCTGCAGAGCACAGGGCACCGTGAGCATGCAGCCATGCACGCTGGGACCTGCATTTCATGCACGCTGGGGCTTGGCTCGTGCTCTGCACAGCTGCTCACACAGCACAGAACAGCAGGGCTCACCCACCTGGCTCTGCGTGGGTTTTGGCCTCATCTCATCAGCTTCTCACCAGCATCCCAAAGCTGCCATGGAAAGCAACAGTTTGTGTGAATTCAGACCCACACGGGAAGGTGCTGCCTCTTGGGGGGCACCCCCTGCACCGGGGCCTCCAGGAGCCACAGACAGCACTGTACTGGGACACCCAGTGGGGGAGGCTCTGTGCCCCCTCCGCCTGCAGTCTGTCACCCCCGCGGGGCCAGAGAAGCCAGGACGAGCCGGGTGCAGCATCGCTTCACCACATCTATTTTTGTCTAAATACAGTATTTCATCAGAAGTGAGAACTCTTGCAGAGATGCATCGATTTCAACGCCATTTTCAGCAGGTTAGGTCAAGGACTCTGCGGTCACTTCAGAGCGGACGGAGGGAGGCAGATGCACACAAATCAAAACCCCAATTCTTCTGATTTGGAAATGGATGTTTCAACACCATTCCATTTTGCAAGGCCTTACAGGAGGTCAGATTTTGTTTCCAGCAGAAAAACAATCAATTTCAAGCTCTTGAAATTGTTGAGCAGCAGAATTGCTATCTCCCGCCAGTTTGATCATAAGACAATAATTTCTTTCCACGTATTTTGGGGGTTAGAAAAATGAAGTCGCTGCTGCTGCTGCTCCTCAAAATGCCTCTGTGAGGGACTGTGAGAACTGTGCAGGGAGCCCCAGGCCCCCAGTGAGGTCAGCAGCCTGGGATGGCGGTCCCAGAAACTCCACTCCTTTCATCCTGTGACCGTGCAGTGATGTCTCTGTGGAATTAGCAATAAATCACTCCCAGCGCTGACAAATGGATGTGCCAACCCAGAGCTGCACCAGGCTGCAGCTGCCCAGCTGCTGCACAACGCAGCTCCCGAGCACGGGGTGGTGGGGTCACAGGGCAGCACCCACCGGTGGGCATCCCATGGGCCACACCCTGTGCTCTGTGCACACAAAGCTCAGGAGCCCCGAGCAGGAGGGAGAAATAGTGGGTGACCATCAGCTCATCTGTAGCTTCCACCGCTGTTTCATCCATGATTTCCACCACCAGCTCATCCATAGGATCCACCATTGCTCCTTCCCCTCCACCATGTGCTGTCCGACAGCAGCTCCCATCACTCTCTCTCTGTAATTAACTTCCAGTAGTGCTCACAACCCACTCACCCACACTTACATCCCTCGTGCTTGCAGCTCACTGCTGATGAGCTTGCTTAGCCCCGTGATTGATGTGGAGCAAGACAACTGTGGAAACAAAGCCATCAATTGGCACATACAGTTTTTAAGTGCAGATTGGTATTTGCAGCACTAAAGTGATGTCTCATTACTTCACTGTAGTGATATTGTGAAATGCCAATTTGAACTCCAGCCATGAGAGTGGAGCACAGATGCCAGCCTGAGGAGCAGTATTTTGAAGGGAAGAGATATCCGAAGTCTGTGCTGTAGTCCTTCACTGCAATACCATGGAGAGAAGTGAAAAAGGCCTTTTTATCTTCTTCCCTACCCTCTGTGGGCCAGCACAGGCCTCTGTGTTAACCCCCAGGGCTCCTCTCAGTCTAAAATTAAATGGCTCAGGGCTTCCATCTCTCCCTTAGGACGCTGTACTGAAGCCTAGAGTTGCTCTGCTCCATGAAATTTCCCTGGGAGTCAGCCTAAATACTTAATTCCTTCCCCCTTTGTCCTCATTAGAGCTAGCAAAATAATGAGAAAATTATTTACAAGTTATCCAGAGCTAAGATTTGCATGCAGAAACGTGTGGGTTGATCTAGCGTGTTTGTGGGGTGCACGTGTGTGTGCTGCACATGACAGACATGGCACAGGTCTGCATGGCTCAGGGACCATGCAGATTTGGCTTGGAGCTGGGTGCCATGGCTGCTGGGTGCATCACCTCCAAGAGGAACCCAAGGGGTGGCTGTGCCCTCCCCAGTGCACATCTGTTCCATGCCACAGGGTGACACTGCTGCACCTAAGGGTGCTCAGCCTCTCTGCCCCCACCTTGCCTCTCCCCACCCCTGTTCCCATTCTGCAGGGCCAGACAGCAGCGTGCCCCATGGTTTGTGGGGTCACAGAGCAGCCCCTGCCAGCAGCACGCTGCCCACGAGGCAGAGATGCAGCACTATGAGGTGCCCACAGGAGCTCATCCCCACCATGAGAAAATGCCTTCTGAGGAGCACTGGGCAGGATATGAAGGCATTGCAGCCCCACTGCACATAGCAGCACCATGTGCTGCCCTGGAGTGGAGAGTCCATGGAGACTTCAGTTATAAGCCCCTCTTTCAAAGGCTTTTATTGCACACTTAGTCATAAAACTTTGCCTGGGGCGGACTTGGCAAACGGGTCTCGGCCCGGAAGCCAAACCCTTTTCATTTTTTAATAACATTTCATGAAAATCCATTTGGCCCTTTGTAATTTGGACAGGTGGGAAAACAATAGAGCTCGGTGCTCAGCTTGGGCTGGGCCGTGGGGCTCTGCCTGGCTGGGGCCCCGTGGTGCAGTGCAGCTGCAGTGCTGACCTGTCCTTTCTGGCTGCTCTGACACAGTCCCCAGTATCCCCCTGCACTGAGCACTGTGTCCCCCCTGGCTGAGCACCCATTTTTGCCACCCGAGCCCCTCCCTCCAAGCCATGGGTCAGGAGATTTGCATTTGCTGTCACCCTGATGTCACCATCACAAGCACACGAGGTGCTGCCAGCACGGCCGGGGTCCTGCTCCAGGTCATGAGGATGGCAGAGAGGTAAAAGGCAGAGAGGGGGAGCCCACCCCTCCCCACAGCTGCTCTCAGCCCCTGCCTACCACACCTTCCCCTGCCGTGGCAGAAGTTCCCACGTGCAATGAGCTCAGGGCTGGAGAGCCATCACCAGCACAGGGGTCTCCTGTGGCACGGTGACAGCCAAGCTGCTGGCAGGAGCAGCTCTGCAGTGAACTTGCTGCCTCTGGTGCCTGCTGCTCTCCCTCCTGTAAGCTCTTCCTTTTCCCAACACCCACTTTCCTCTGTCCCAGGACCCGCGGTGCCATCCCTGTGCCACACCAGAGGTGGCAATCAATGGCTCCGTGTCCCACCCCTCCCACCTGCACACAGGGTGGCTGCAGCCCCCTCCCAGCACCAGCCGGTCACTGGGTGCTGAGTTATCCCAGGGAGGCATCGCAGGAGGGACCCACAGCTGCCAGGAGGAGGACATGAACTTCAAAGCTGCGTTAGATGGCTCTCTTGGCATCGGCCTCTATTTTTACAGCTTGAAAATTAATGCTACCAAAGTTTAAACAGTTGTGAGGGACCAGAAGCTTTGAACGTGGCAGGGTTAGTGCAGGCAGCGTGCTGCAGCCCCGCTCGGGGGGTTTCCCCCAAAGCCCCCGCACAGCACGGCAGGTGCTGGGTGACAGCGGGGGGGGGGAGGGTGGCACGGGGTGGGGACATTGTGAGCAGGTGTGCACAGAGCAGGATCAGCCCCTGGTGCACGACAGCAGATGTGCAAGCAGGGCTGTGCTGGGACGTGGGGTGCAGCACCTCGTGGCCACCTGTGTTTGTCAGCGGTGTCACCCTGCTCTGCCCACCCCGGGGCTGCTGTCACCTGAGCACCGCTCCTCGGGGAGCATTAGGGGCGGTTTCATACCAGATCTGTGTTTGAAAGGTTGGAGTTATGAGGCTGTCAGCATTTCCATTACAGGCCCTGATTAATTTGGGGGATACAGGCAGGGTTAGGAGTTGTCATTCCAGATGTGAATTTTTGTTTTAATTCCTCTAAAAAAAAAAGAAAGAAAGAAGATTTAAATCCTTTTACTTTGTGTTTTCCCTTTCAAAACAAAGAAAATATGCGCCGTCTGCTCTGTTTTGTTTTTGCTGCAGAGCTCCCAGCGCTGTTTGCCAGGTTCTTGGCCAATAGTGCTCTCCCTTGAGCTGGGTCCGTGCTCCATCCTTTTTCACGGGCTCACCCCAAGTTCAGCACAGTGCCCTGGGTGTGTGGAGGAGCTCCTGGGACCCCGGTGCCATTGTAACACTGCAGTGCAATGGTGCAGTGGGGCACAGGGTTCTCCTGCAGTGTGACAGCAGTGCAGTGCCCCACAGCCATGGGAGCTCCTCCCGTACTTCACTCACACTCTGAGTTCCCCACATTAATTCTGTCCTATATAGGAACATTTTCTGTTAGTGTTTACAGCCTACATCCTCCTGAATGCTCCCTTGGCACCTCTCCCTTGTTTTTACAACTCGAGAGAAGATAGGGAGTGGTGCATCCAATCTAAATATTCATGCTCCCTGAGCCCTCCTGATGCAGTCTATCTGTGTCACATCCCTCCCAGCGGGCGCACCGTGGAGGACCGTGGGCACTGCTGTGGGATGCATCCAGCAGGGAGAAACTCAGCTCTGAGTGCATGCTGCAGGGTTAGCGTTCAGGTTGGATATTAGGAAACTTTTCTTCTGTGAAAGAGTGGTGATGTACGGGCACAGTGCTGGGGTCACCGTCCCCAGAGACTGCGGGGATGTGGCACTGAGGGACGTGGGGATGGCACGGTGGGGTGGGCTGGGGTTGGGCCTGGGGATCTGAAAAGGCTTTTGTGGCCTTGCATGATCGGTTCAACATCTGGTGTCTTCCCATAGCAGAGCTGGTGGTGGCCATCGTGGCTCTGTGTGGAGAAGATGCTGCTGTGTGCGTGGGAAATACGTGAGGATGAGGAGATGAGGAACCCCAATGGGGGCAGCTGAGGGACACAAACACTGTGCCAGAAATTCTCCAGCTGGTTGCAGTGGCGTGCAGCAAAGCACCTCTCTGACTCACACAAACGTTTTAGTGAAGGGATTTCCTGGGAGCACCACCCTGCACAGCAGCTCCTGCACGCTGCTCAGCTCTGCACTGGAGGGAGCTGCTCCACGTGGCTCCAGCACCCACAGCCCCACGGCCGCCCCCAGCCACATGCCCAGAGCAGAGAAAGGACCCCACTGCTGCTCCCTGCTGCGGGTTGGAGGGGTAACTGGGAGGGGATGGACTCAAGATAGGAGAAATGGGCGCAGAGCTCTGCAGAGATAAAAACAAAAGCACCGGGATTTGCTGCAGCTGCTTGGTGAGCTTCAGAGGGGGCTGCGCAATGCTGAATTTCCTTTTATTGCCATCTTTCCAAATCTGCCTGGCAGCTTTTCAGCTCTTTGCAGACCGTTGTTGTTGCTTCTGCCGCTGCTGATGTTGCCAGGAAGGGTCACAAGTAATTTTCCCATTGAGGCTGACTGGGTATCCAAGTTGGGATCAGCACTTCTCAGTGAGAGCAGGTGGGGCTGAAGGCCCTGGAAACGCAATTTCTTCCACTTCTTTTCCCAGTTTGAGGCAGTGCAGGGAGTGCAGAGCCAGGGCAGATCTGCAACGATGTTGTGGTTCCTCAAAGTCCTCTGAAGGGACACGGAATGGGTGGGGAGCACTGCAGCTCTGTCTGCTGGGCTCTGATCTCCCGAGTGCTGTGCAGACACTCCGTGGTGCTCAGGACAGCTCAGCTGTCCATTACTACACCGGCACCACTGGGGGTTGCAATCTGTCCTCCTAAAAACCTTCTGCACAGTGGCACCGAGGCATCACCCGCAGGGCCAGCTCTATCCTGGGGGATCCAGTGCTCCTGGGGACCCATGGGGATGTCCCCTGTGTGCCAGGGGGGATCTGGCACTGCCCCCCACCCCAACAGCTGCAGCTTTGCCACCGTTTGCTGGAGGTCCACAAGCAGAGACCTCGGGCAGGGGACAGTGGGGGCACTGGTACAGGTGGGAGCAGGGGGAGCCCACGCTCCTGTCTCCTTCCCATCCCCATAGCCCATGCACAGCACTGCTTCCAGCCCATCCTGCTGCCCTCCTTCGTGTGCAAAAGGAATTCACGGGGCGATATTTGTAGATTTTTAATAATAATTCCCTTGTTCTCCTTCATGTTATAATTCCCTTGGTCTCCTTTATGTAACAGTTCCCTTCATCTCCATAATGTTACATCTCCCTCAGTCTCCTTTATATTATAATTCCCCTGCTCTCCCTTCTGTCACACAGCCCAGGAGCACAGCCCTGGGAACGGCCCTTCCCACCCAGAACAGAGCTCCTGGGGTCCCCAGCCAGGTGCTGGGGGGCACAGACCCAACACAGTGCACGAGGGTGTGAGCAGAGCCCACATCATTTCCCACCAAACCCACGGGGCTCCAGGGCAGCACAGGGACACCCACAGCCCGTGCAGCACAGTGGGGTGATGGGGGGGAGCAGTGTGCAGGGACGGGGCCGTGTGCTGGCTCCATCTGTCGGGGTCTGGGACACTTCTGGGCACTGGGGCTGCTGACCCGGCCCCAGTGGATCCATCCACCCCAGTGGTGGGTGGCACAGCACACTGTGAGATTTCCAGTTCCCCCCACATTTCTTTTCTCCACGGCTTTTGTGCGTTTTCCCGTCTCCCTCTCCTTTCTTTTCTTCTGCTCTCGCCGGCGAGGTGCAGAGTATGGGGAACAGATGGAGGTGGGAAAGGGGAAAGGGGAGGGGGTTTCTGTGTGCCGATGAAATTAGTCATGGAAACGCAGACAGCATGTGCATTTGCACGTCAGGATGAAATAAGTGTGCGTTTTTATGTTTCCCAAATGAGATCGGGAAGTGGACAAATAATTGTTTCAGGGTTTGCGCTCTGTTAATTGATTCTTTTTCTCTTCTCCCCGGGCACTGCCGGAGGAGACGGACTGCGGGCACCGGCACTGCGCTGCGGAGGGGGACGGCCCCGAGCTCCCGACACGCGGAGCGTGACACGGCCGCGCGTGTCCCGGCAGCGCGGGGGGAGGAGGGCACCCAGCCGGCGAGAAGCGGACATCTTTCACCGTGATGGATGGGAGGAAAAGAAAGTGGAAAGGCGGACAAGGCAGAGAGCAGGGAGCTGATTTCCAGATAAAGTTTTCAGGGCACTTAAATAAACAGCTCTGCTCGTGGGGGGGCGGAGGGAGCGCTGGGAGCGTTTCAGCAGGACACTTCAAATAAACAGCGCTTAACAAATGTGTGCCAGCCCCGGGGGATCGCCCCGACCGCCCCCTGCAGCTCCCCCACCCCGGGCAGCTCCCGCAGCCCCGACGGGTCCCAGCGCGGCCCCACCCGCGGTGCGTGACGCTCTCAGATTCGTGGTGCTGTGGGTGCGTGGTGCTGTGGGTGCGTGGTGCTGTGGGTGCGTGGTGCTGCAGGGCAGCCGAGCACCCCGTCCCGCTCCGGCGCATCCCCGGCGCCTCCTCTTCTTCCCTCGGAGAACAAAAGAGCAAAAAAGGAGAGAGCAGAAATTGCCCGAGGAAAACAAGGATGGAAGCACATCATCGAATTAATACAGCATTAAATGTTAATAGTGATGGGACTGTAAACATTTATGGGGACAGATCAAAGCCAAGTTCTGCTCCGTTGCTTTGCTCACGTGGCCTCTGCTTTGCACCCACCTCGAGTGGGGCGGAAGAGGCGTTTGTTCAAGGGGTCCGTGTCCCTCACTGAGGGTGGGGGGGTGCTACCCTCCCACACGGTGCTGCTCTGCAGGGACAGCCCTGCCGTGGGTGCCCTGCCGTGGGTGCTCTGTGGTGGGTGCCTTGCCATGGGTGCCCTGCTGCACACCGGGCTACAGAATGGGGAAATCCTTCCAGATGCAGAAAATCGATCCCCACGCACACGTCCCGGCCGCTCTGTTGTTAGGTGGCTGAGCAGCCTAAAGCCTTTTGCAGAAAGCCTTCAGCAGAGCCCAGCCAACAGCCCAGGAGCACGGGGAGCTGCCTGCAGCAGACACACACACTGCCATCACCTCGTGCACCAGCACACACAGCAGTGCCCACAGCTGCCCTGGTGTGAGCAGCAGCTGCTGCACCTCTGTGTGGTGCATCGGCAGTGCCACGTGTGCCCTACACTCAGTCCCTGCAAACAAACATCTCCAGCCCAGCACTGCCCCATGGCACACACCGGGATGTGCTGATCCCAGGGCACGATGGAAATGCCACACTTCCAGCAGTAACAAGGCCGCAATTCATCCCCCCCACGGAGCCCCACATCCTTTGTGTTTGTGTGCATTGTTTGGGAGGTCACTGTGGTCACACTGCATTCCAGTGTGCCCAGAGCCATCAGGGCATGTCCTGAATCCCCGGATAGCTCTCACCCACTCCCACCCCTCGTTGCTCCGTGGCTGAGCAGCAGAATGTCGTAGGAAATGCACACTGTAAAAGGTTGCACTGCAAGAACAATACTGTGCACTTCTGCAGCAGTGCTTACCAGCGGATCCTCCTGCGTGAGTGGAGCTGCAGCGGAGCAGGAGTGCTGGACGTGAAAGAGAAGGGAAAATGCTGGGGGACTGTGCACACCTCATTCCTCCCCTGCTCTTGCAGTAACGTCATCATTTTGGTTTTCTCATGGTTTATACCAGTGCTGCTGGTGCAAATAATGCATTTCTTCACCAACACATTTCCTCCTCCGCAGACCTCTAGTTTTTGTTACTCCAAACCTTCTCTCCAAACGTGGTTTTCATGCACTTATCTTCAATTACAAAGACACCTCAAAATGTGCACAGCACAAAGTAACGGTGGTGATAATGGCTTCCCATTCGTCGCTTTCTGAACAGAAAAGTGAACTCCTCTGCGAACACAGCGCTGGAGGTGTCCCCGGGCCCCCGAGGATGGCTCACACCGGGGCTGTTCACTGCGTGCTCAGCTCCTCCGTGCTCCCCTCATTCAGTGTGAGCAGAACCTGCAGTCAGCACGGGGAGGAGTGCGAGGGACGTGTCGGGAACGCTGCACTGCCGTGAGCACACCGGGATGATGGCTGTGAGCAGCACGAGGCACGGAGCGGGGCGGCAGGGTCCATCAGCTGCCACCAACTGCGGGCACGAGGGCATCCCCTGCGGTGGGAGCAGCCCTGGGCTGGTGGGCACTGCCGTGGGGCCGCGTGCGTGGCCGCTACGTGGCCCTGCCCACCGCAATTCCCCTCCGCTGCATCGCCCTGCCCACTGCGTTCCCATCCCATTCCTGCAGCCTGCTTTCGACTTTCCCCTGCCTACAAACAAAGCATTTCCCCGCTGCCGCGCAGGACGTCCCTGTCACCGTTGCCAGCCGTGCAGGGTCGCTCGGGGCGGACGTCGGGCGGCAGATGGGAGCTGGGGGTCCGCCCCATCTCCCCCCGCCCCGCGGAACAATGCGGCTCTGTGCTGTCTGCCCGCAGCCGCGTGTTGATGTTGGCCCTGGCCGCGCTGCGGAGCGGGGTCCTCGGTGGCGGGGCCCTTTGCAATCGAAAGCTTCCTGCTGAGGACCGTTCAAGGGCAGCCCTTGTAGCAGATCTAATTATACAAACAATTTTGTTCTGCTTCTCCAAATAAACACAGCGAGGTCTGCGGGACACGGCACGGTGGGAAATTAGAAACGAGAACGCTCGCTAATGGGCTCCTTAGCTGCAGGGGTAAACAGATTATTTGAAAAGGCCCCGGCCGCCCCTCCACATCTCCGCTGCTCCTCTCCCCTCTCTGCTCCCCCCCTCCCTTCTCGCCACACCCCACCCCCTCCCCCCGTCGCACCAAATATTAACAAAGCTTGCAATTTAATCAAATCTCTGAACTGTGAAAGGAGACTTCTGCAGATTTGATTTCAAGGTTTTTCCCTGTTAAGATTTGCATTGGGAAAATTAGATTAAAATCCTGCATGGAAGAGGAAAGGGTGGGGGGGGGAGCAGGGGTGGAAGGGAACGGGCAGAGGTTCCCGGAGTCCAAATGTCGGTGGGATGGGCTGGGGGTGCACAGCTGGGAGGGGAACCCTGTGTTCATCCCCTGCAGAGAAGTGGCCCAAGTGGGGCTGGAGATGGGTGATGTCTGTGCTGGAGATGTGCAGGGGTGGGGTGGGGTGCAGCGGGATGGGCTCTGCAGTGGGCAGGGATGGGAACAGCTCATCCGGGCTCTCAGCCCTACTGGGACAGGGGTGGGGACAGGGACAGGGACAGAGATGTGTCAGCTTGCTTGTCCCATGTGGAGCTGCACAGGGATAAGCACAGACGTGACAAGCTCGGTTCCCATGGTGGAGCACTCGTGCCCAGGTGTGAGGATTCACAGTGTAGCTCACGTTGGGAATTACCCAGCACTGGGAAGTTATTCCGGGTGACTTGAGGTTTTTCTCTAAGCCAGCTATACCAGGCCTCTTCTTTCTGAATTCGTTTTCTTCATACTGAGATCTCTAAATTAGATTTTCCTTTTCCCAGATTAAGAACCCCCCTTTGACATTTCAACAATGCAATGTGTCGATTTTTCTGTCCAAAATCCTTTGCCTTTAAAGCATCCTTCAATCCCACTTTTTAAAAACTAATGCTCCAGAACAAAACAAATATTTTGCTGCGGGTCAGACGTAACATTTCGCTAAACCTGGATCAATTCCTTTTAGCTTTCTGATTCCCTAAGCCTGGGTCTCTTCCAGCTGCAGCTCTCTCTGAGCTCTCTGCAGCATGGGGAAGCTCTGGGGTGCAAGAAGTATTTGGCTCTGGAAATACAGCTTCTCCTGGATGTACACAGGGGCCAAACCTCGGGTACCTGGGCTGTGGGATGGGGTGGGCAGTGGGGAGATGGAGTGGGTGCAGATCAGGGGGAACCCGGGGCTCTAGCTCACACTGTAGGCAGTCTGTGTTTTAAGTGTCTCATCACATTAATTCATTTCCTGCCCTTATTGCAGCTAATGCATCTTCTCTCATCAATTTTGCAGAGCCCTGGATTACACCCAGCATCGTGTCCCACCTTGTCTCTGCTGTCCTGAGCGATGCCCTCAAACCCTATAGGCAGCATCTCTCCTTATAGCACTGGGCTTTCTCTGCTCCCCACATCTCTAAACCCACTGTTCCCAGCTCCCCATGCTTCTTGCTGCAGACTCTCTCCAAGCCTTCCTCCTCTCCATGAAGCAGCTGCCTGAGTTTCTCAGTGCTGTGACACTGCTGGACTTAAGGTGGGGGCTCAGGGACCACCACCCATGTGCAGGGTCCCGGTGGGTGGGACCAGCCCACCTTGTCCTGCGGGGCACACCGGGACAGCACAGTGCCCCTCCTGGCATCACTTGGTGCCGCAGCACCGTCCCCACTGGGACTGCACACACACGCCAGCAAAATCCAGCTGGGAAAAAAAAAAAAAAAAGGAAGAAAGAAAGAAAAAAGACTGACAGAGGGAAAGAGCAGCTCTTAAAGGAAATCCAATCCAGAGAGCAGGCCGAGCGGGCGGCCGGCCGGCTGCGGCTGGGGCTATTGAATGGCAGAGCTAAGTGGTTTCCTCTCCACCTCACTGGGGAGTGGCTTTTATGTTCCGCTGAAAAGGTATCCTGCTCGAACAAGCAGAGACATAATGGGGAGAGCATCCATTAAACAGAAGGAAATGAGGGCATGTTAAACATGAAATATTCATGGGGGCTCTCTCCGGCTTGTTAATGCATTTGTGTTTGCAAAATACCTCTCACTTGAGGCCGGTAGGGAGGGGGCTTGGTCCTGGCTGCAGCGTGGGGACGGGAGGAGGGACAGACTGGGCACAGGTGGCTCCCACTCAGTGTGGGAAAGGTTTGCTTACAGGAGTCCTGATGGATATTCCTGCAGCCCCCACCTGGCACACTCAGCCCCGAGGTTGGGACTCCAGCACTCAGCATCCTGCTCCTGGCACACGTGGCCCTGGTGTGCTTGGGCCCCACCAGCACTTCTGTGCCATATCACACAGTGCATCCACCCAGGCTCAGCTGCTCCCAGCCCTAAATCCTTACTGGGAGAGCTGGAAATCCCTGGAAGCATAGAGACCACACCAGGGCAGGCAGCCAAACTCCTCATGCTGTCCTTCTGCCGCAGCATGGAGCAGCCCTAGGGATGCACTGGCCTTCCCCAGCTGCCCACGGTAACACTGAGCACCCCATACCCAGGGCAGGAAGCAGCAGCAGGGCACTGCACCTGAGCAACAGCCACATGGGAACTCCAGAGTTGTCACAGCATCACATACCATGTCCTCCAGCTTCAGAGCACAGACCGCTCCCACAGGATGCACCGCTGTCTATTTGCTGAGACATTACCAGAGAGCATCAATAATTAACCATAAACTACAATTGTCAAAACAGGTGAACAAAGTGCATCTGGAGATGAATTGCCCTGGCTGTGCAAGATGCTGTTTGCTCTCCTGCTTGCTAAGCCGTGGATTTCATTAAGTCACAATGGGTCTCCCAGACATTTTGTGCAAATTAGGGAAGCTCTATTGTATTATTGCTGCTGATATTATTGCTGTTGTTGTTGTTGTTTTGGAACACAGCCTCATGGGTGATTGTCTCTAGCGAGGACTGCTTTGAATTCAGAACTGGGCAAACCCAGGGAAGCACTGCCAGAAGCTGGGGGAGTCCCAGGGCACCAAGGGGGGGTCATTCCTCAGTCCCAAGGGGGGATGGGGTGACAGCCACCTCCTGTGGGTCCCCCAGCACAGCCCACCACCACTGGGCTCCTTCTACAGAACAGATAATTGGGTGGAGAGCCACCAGAGAAGGACAGGAGGAAGGGAGCAGGTCTCGATGATGAGCAGCTTTTCATAATTGCTATTTTTCACTCCGAATTAATGAGAGCAGGTTTGGAATCGGCAAGACAGGAAAAGGATTCAAGGAGCTTTGTGGTGTACACTGCTGGATTTGGTGGGGTCCAGCAGCAGCCGAGGAGGGGCAGGGCCTGGGTGAGCATCCTGCAAGGGGAGAGGTCAGTGTGCAACAGAACGAGATGGTGCTGCAATGCCTCTGACTGTAACAGAGTCACAGTGAGGGAAAGAGGCCGGGGAGGGTGAGGGTCCCAGCAGGATGGGGCCCTGCTGAAGGCTGGGAGCTGCAGGTGAGAGATGGAGATCTGGATATTACAGAACGGTGTGAACTTCCAAAGCCGTGAGTCCTGAGGAGACGTGAGCAGAGCACTGAGGGAAGGCTGTCCAGACCGGGTTTGTGCTCTGCAAATACCTCCTTACATTGGCATTTGGGAAATGCGCTCACAGCTGTGGCCTGGGAGGAATTAACACCAGGTTCAAAGCAGCTCGGGCTGAGTGCTTCATCAGAAACCCTCCACTTCTGCATCGCCCATTGCTCTGGGGTCTGTGTAGCCCTCTGCCTTCCTTCTTTTTTTCCTTCCACTCCAGTTAAGGCTGAAAATAATGCCCACCTCCGATGGTAATGTAAAACCAGGTTAACATTGCTGCACAGTGACCACCAACAAGCTCATCTGCACTGAAATCAAATTTATTACACTACATCTTCCCCCTTTCCCCCCCTCTGTCCCCCTGGCACAGCTGAAAGCAGAGGGAGGAAACTCACAGCATCACCCCAGCTGGGGCTGGGCGCCTGGGCTTTGTGAATAGGATGGGCTGGGTGTAGGCAGGTCTTTGGATAAATAGAAGCAAGCAGCAGAGGCCTGAGAGCAGGGTTGGGGCTTCACCTTTTTCAAAGGGATGGGGGAGCAGTGTCCCTCAAGGAGATGATGGGAGGGCTGGAGTGACCTAGGGCAAAACTTCTTGTTACTGGGGCTGGCTGGAGGCACTGGGAGCCTCTCTTGGATGCAGAGGAGGGATTTCCTGGGTAAACCGGAGAGTCCTGAGCAGAACACAGCCAAACAGCTCCAAGTTTGAATCTACATTTGAGCTTTGTTTAAAACAGGGAGGAAAATGAAGAGAAATTTGCAGAAATTGTGCTGTTTGAAAGGTGAGAGAGCAACAGAAGGGACTGCCTTGTTCTGGGGCACCTGGTGACGAGGCAGAGCTGTGAGCACCGTGGAGGAGGCTGCAGGGGTGAGCCCCATCCTCGGGCTGCCCCCAGCCCCACGTGTGTGCAGGAACACCCAGAGACACAGGAGCTGCACTGGGAACTCACTGCATGTTCCGACCACGGGTCGTTAGAGCAGTGGGATCCTTAATAAATAATGAACTGGCATTGATTGCTTTTGCCAGTAAGCACAGAGTGACCTTTATTAAAAATACACGAGTGCACACTCAGGGAAACTCGCTGCCTTCTTGCTGTGGGTGGGTGCAGGAAGGAGGCTGAATTGTCCCACGACAATCAGAAGTGTGGAACTGAGGCTGCACCTCTGTCACTGCACCAGCACCGTGACCGTGGGACAGCGGGTACAGAGCCTGGAGTGATTGTGGGGTGGAATGGAGCTGAGCAGAGCGTTTCCCTGAGCTCTGAGCAGGGTTTTCTCGAGGACTGTGGGGAATGCAGCTTCGGCATCCCCATTGCCCAGAAGGACGGGAACCCCTGCCTGGGAAGCTGACGGTATTGACCCCCTCCCCCAGGCCCCGCTGTGAGCTCCTCCTGTGGTTTGAGGGAGCTGGGCAGGGATGCTGGGATGCACGGCTGGAGTTGGGGCTGTCGGCACGGTGCTGAAAGCCTGCCTGGGTCAGAGCCAAGAGCACGAAGGTGGGATTAATTGGAGTGCATGTGGGTGAGTAGCATTGATCACTGAAGTCAGGGGAAGTACATTAGTTATGGCTTTCCAGCAAGTGCTCCTGGAGCAAATCTGTCTGGTTGCTAAATAGAGTTGGGATTTAATTTCATTTCTTCTTTCCCTCTGCAGTTTTTGGGTCGGCACCGCAGGGCACTCTGCATCGGGCACCCACCCCGTGCACCTCTCAGTGCCTCCCAGCACAGAGCCCAGCTCGTGCAGTCAGCCAGCAGAGCAGCAGGGGGATGCTACTGGGGCAGGGAGGTGGGGGCTGCAGCAGTCCTGCCCCCCACTGCTGCGCCCTGAGCAGACGGAGCAGGGCTGAGCAGGATGGTGCTGTGGCCGGGCTGCCCGCCTGCAGGCTCTGCTCCCACCCTCTGCTTTGGAAAAACCCTTCCAGAGAGCAGAGAGGAGATGGGTTTTAAGGGCTTGGTGTTTGTTTTTCAGATATAGAAATGCAAAATGAAAAGCAAATAGGCAGAAGGCTTTGATGATCAATAATTCATCCAATTTGCACTTGTTTTTCTACCCAACGCCCCAAGGAGAGATGATGTTAATAAATATGTAACAAAGTGATTGGTCTGTTCTCAGAGCAGCTCTGGGAGCGTGTGGGTACGCGGGGTCGTGTTTGCCTCTTCACCTCTGTGACCCACGTTGCTTTGGCATTTAAAGCAGGGATGACAGAGAGCTGCTGTCTGCGTTTTGAGACCTCTTCCCAACTTTGCAGGCTTTGCTCAACTTCCTGCAGCAGTCTCCGGACTGAATAGCACTGATGGGGGAAATAAGAATCCACCTTTTTTCTGCAGCCCTCAAGATGCTCCAGTTTGGAGCAGCCAAAGCACATTATGAAACAAAACAGACTGCAATCACGGCCCAGGCAGGGAAGCTGGAAACGAACGGATGTGAGCGTGAAATGTGATGTGCAACGCGATGAGATGAACTCTCCGTCTTATTTTGGCCCATTATGGCAAATTACTCATCAAAACACTTTGTTGAAATCCGCTAGCTCCGCGTTTTGTTAATTTTCTGTTTCAAAATATCAGACTCGGGGGGAGAAGGAGCCAGAAATAGATGTGGAAGCGGCTGCAGCCGCTCGAGCTCAGCCCACCGCCCCCATTGGTGCTCATTGTGTCCCTGCAGCAGTTTGGGGTCGGGGGAGCACAGCATACGGAGCAGTAGCTGGGATGGGTGAGTGGCAGACCCGGACCCCCTGCGTGCTGGGGTCCACCCACCCCACATCCAGATGTGGGGGCTGTGCTGGGCACCCTACAGACCCCATCGCTGCGCAGCCGGGGCGGGGCAGTGAGCGCTGCTGTGAGTGCTGGAAGGCACTGTTGGTTTTCTAGTGTCAGCTGCAGGCTTGTTTTGTGTGACTAAGTTGGGTGCTCTCTCCTGTTCCTTAGCAACCCTAACAGGCTAATGCTTCTCGTTTCTCTGGGAATGCACAAGACAAACTAAGGCCCAGCACTCGTGTCAGCCCATCCTGAGAACATCTGTCCGGACAGGTGAGGCACATCAGCCCCCACTCTGAAGGGGCCGGGAACATCACGAGGGAGATCAGTGCAGAGCCATGTATCTCCAGCACATTGCCCACCTGCATCCCCCAGCTCTCCAGCTCCACCCCCTCCAGAGCAGGGTGCTGAGCAGGCAGCACTGTGCGGCACAGCTGGGCTTGGAACCCCACACTGCAGACACCCCGGGGAGGTTCGCAGAGCCACAGAATCATTCAGGTTGGAAAAGCCCTCTCAGACCGCAACCCACCCCACCCCCACCATGCCCATCCCCGCATCCCTCAATGCCACATCCCCGTGGTTCTGGGACACCTCTGGGGATGGTGACCTCACAGCTCCCTGGGCAGTCTGTGTTCAGTGCATCACCGCTCCTTGGGAGAAGAAATGTTCCCCAGCTGGTCCTTGCTCACATGTGCTGGGCTGTGTTCCTGGTGGTCACTGCTCTGAGGTCCCTCGTGGAGGCAGTGCCCGGAGCTGGGACAGAAGTGCTGCTGCCACCACGGAGCTGCGGCCCTGGGCAATGTGCAGGGCTGCATGTACCTTTAAATCGCTGCAGCATTGTGATTTCTCAGGGAAAAAACAAGTCTTTAAAGCCGTAAACAGCTGTTTTCCCTCTTTCTATATAAGAGCAATTTTTAAAAACACTAAAAAATTTAACAACCTTATTTTTTTCTGCAGTTTTTTAGTGGAGCAGGGCCGTTTCAGGGGTCTGTCAAGCATACTCAGTAACAGCGTGACATATCCAGTAACTACATCACCAATAAGCATCTTGGCCTTCCTCTCTGCTTGGCTTTATTACAGCCCCTAAACTGCCCCGATAGGGATTTCTGCTCCGTATTTAAATGAACTTGCAGGCAGTAAAGGAGCATGTATAAAGGAAGGGGCGAGCGTTATGTCAGTTCTGTGTATTGTAACCCTTTTACTTACAGTCCCTATATCTTCCAAGTTCTGGCAGGGGCAGAGGCACTAACTTATTCACTCCCACTGTCTCCATCCCATAAGTGTGCAGTTAATCCTGGAGCCGAGGCTGCAATATCAGCTTTCTGTTCTAAGCAGGGCAGAAAAAATCCAGAGCAGGATGGACCAGCTGCGCTTCGCGCCCCATCAGCTAAATTTCAATGGAATCATTTTGATGAATTGTTTAGGAAGGGAAAAAGCCCCATTAACTGTACATTTGCTGTTAATTAATAGTCTGCTTTTTTCCTTCCCTTTGACGCAGCGCTTCCGTGCAGTTGCACACTCCTCCAACCATTCCCACTGCTCCTTGAGCAGCACCAGTGCTGGGAATGGGGCATCTGTGAGGGTTTCATGACAAGGGGAAGGGATGTGGGGTCAGAGCTGGGCAGGATGAAGGCGTGGAGGAGCAGCTGCCGCTGCACTGCTGGCACCAGCACGGAGCTGCTCCTGGTCCAGATCCTAATCTTGCTCCTGCTCTCCTGGCTGCCTGCACGGTGTCAGCAGGGCTGCCGAGGCATTCCTCAGCTCCCTGCTTTTATTATTTTTAATAACTTCTCCTTTCTTGTATTTATTTTTTGTGCACATCTTGTAAATACCTCTGGAATGCTGCTCGGAGCGGGCTGGCTGCCATCCCCAGGGAAGCAGGGCCCGGCAGCTCTGCCAAAGCCCAACCTGGGGGCTGCTGGGGGGGCTTGGGTCAGTCACTCCCAATTGGCACAGCAATGTGTCCAGGGTACAGTGCAGACAGAGCCACAGCATCAGTCTGTGCCCTCCGTGCTCCACAGAGCGGCCCTGGGATGTGATGTGTGCCCAAGGGAAGGAGCCCACTCTGAGCAGAGACCTCTGCAGTGTCCACCAATGGAGGCAGTGCACACACAACATATAAATGGTGCTGCATCCATGAACTCAGCCCTGATCTGCCCCAGCAGCACTACTCAGAGCCCCTCCCACAATTCTCTTTCTTCTGTGCATTTGTAGATCAGCACTGGGTAATTAATCCAGAAACATTAATTCAAGTTCAGCTTCACTTTACAGAATGACAGAGGCTGTAAACGTGGGCTTTTCCAACCCGCTCACATCACCTCTGCCAGGCTGGGAAATGGAGGGAGAACTTCAGCAATGTGGATCATGATTTACCTGCTCATTGGAGACCCCAGCGGTGCCCACACACCCATGGGTTCCTGCATCCCCAGAGCCATTCGTGCTCCCATCAGTTGCTATCTGCACCCCCAGCAGCCCCTCGCCTCCATGAGTCAGCTCTCAGTGCACCACTGCTCCCTGACCCCACTGAGGGCTCCCCCCAGCCTGGGACGAGGCCGGGGGCTGTGACTGGGACAGGGACAGGTGCACTCACAGCCAGTGAGTGCTCCACATCTTTCATCCTCTGCTACACTGGGACCAGAAGGAGGGGGTGCATCGGCAGCGGGGGCTGAAGCAGTTTGCTCACCTTTGGCAGTGCCTTTCCATTCTTTCAAGTGTTTGGGTTTCCTACAATAAGCTCTGATTTCCTGGGGCTGTTTTATTCTTCTGAAGCAACCGTGGCCTCCAGCTTGTGCTGGCAGATCCCTGCGCCTGCACAAAATACCCCTGATGTCAGCCAGATCTCCGTGCCTGTGCTGGGATCAGTACAGGTGTGGGTTTGAAAGCTTCCCTGGGGGGTTTTTGCCCTCAATATGCAATGTTCATGCTCCCCAGGTACCCCATCCCAGTGGGGCACTGCCTGTCCTGGGCTCCAACCCCCAGCCCAGCACCGGAGCTGTGTGAGCAGGAGCTCCTCTGCCATGCCACATACTTCATTATCCTGACTAGAAAGAGGAACCCTGGTAACATTTGGTCCAAATTAATGATGGTTTATTTTGAAATGCAAATAGGTTTTAATCAGAGGGGGAAAGGTGGAAATAGGCAGCACTAAGTTTCTACATTCAAATTGTTTTAATGAAGCCGTGCATCTGCACCTTTTTTTTTCCTTTTTAATATATATTTCTTTTAATATGGAGAATAACTTTTGTGTGGGCTGAATTAGCTCTAAATGAAAGCAAACAAGGCGTAATTAGAAACCGGGCTGCATCTTTTCTTCTGTTTCTTCTCCCCTGTAAGGCAGCATTCTGGTAAATAAGGTGTGCATCTGGGAGGAGGGGGCTGTGGGGGAAGCAGCACATTGCAGCATGGGGCCGAGGGCAATGGGGCCGCAGCTGTGTTGTGCCCTGGGGGCAGGGCATGCTCCCTGTGCACCCCATCCCACAACCAATGCTGCGGGTGCCGGAGCTGCAAATTGGCCCTGGGAAGGAGAGGGCTTAGCAGAAGTGTGAATCCGGGAAGTTCCCAGTTGGAAACTACAGGAGTTTCTCATTTAATATGGTGCCACGCTGCATTCCTTCTCTATAAAGAGACCTCATTTAACTTTAGGCGTGTTTATCCATCTAATTAAAAATTGGTCATATTTAATTGATCACATATATCACCGCTGCTGCCGCCCTGCATAAACAAGTGCTGTAGAACGGCTTCAGCCCACAGCGGCTGCCCGGGGTCGGGAGCAGGCTCTGCAGTGCCTCAGCTGCCAGCTCAGCCCTCCCTGCACTGTCCCCACTCTGCCAGAAGTGCCCATGGGCCGCCCTGGTGTCACCTCCTGCCCCCAGCCCCCACTGCCTGGTGTAAGTCACTGGCGCTGCCTCGCTCTGCACTGCACTTTGCCCCGCATTGCTTTGGTTATTTGAGCACATCAGCTTTCCCATTCTAAATGCTGCTCTTCCGACCATCTCTTGTCATCCCACCCCAGAGCGGTCCCCTCTCAGCCCACACTGCTGGGAGCACCCGAGCACAGTGAGGAGCTCTGGGTGGGCAGCATCCATGGCTTCCTCCAGCGCAGGATCTCCCGCACACAATTCCACCCTGTGCTGGTGGCTTCCAAATCCCTGGGGATGAGGAGCTGAGAGACCACTTCCCCCAGCCCTGCCCCAGTGCAGGGCAACCCCACAGCCATGGGGAGCTGCTCCTCCTCCTCCTCCCCTTCCTCCCTGTCACACCTCTCCTGGGTAATTGAATCAGATTGTCAGCAAAGAAGGGATGATGATTCAGCTCCCGCGAAAGGCCAGACTATTACCTAGCAGCTTAATAATGAAAACTGTCATCATTCCTGCAATAAGGAAAGATAAATAAGTTATTAAATGCAAGAAGCTGCCACCCTTCCCAGGCAGGGCACTGAGCCAGAGTAATATTAACTTCTGGCCCCAGCCTTCCTATTAGGGAACAGAGAGGAGGACCCTGAGTGCTCGGAGTGCTCTTTCTCCTCCAGCCAACTTCTAGAGGTCTGCAGCTCGCTGCGTGCTCAGCAAAGAGCAGAGCCTTCCCTGCTCATCCACAGTGGGGAGAGAGAAATGTGGTCCCAGTGAGTGCAGTAACCAAAGCTTCACTGAGCAGCTCCAGCGTGCAGTTCCACCAGTGGGTAAACCCGTGTGATGCCACCAACCAGTAACGGCGTGGTGTCACCACCCAGGGACCTGCGTGGTGCCAGTGTGGTACAGAGGGAAAAGCACAGCACATGTGGAGAGTGAGAGGTGAGAAACAGGAAGGAAAGAAGGAAAGATGAAGCGACCTCTCTTGCCCAGCTGCGTTTTGCTGGGAGGAAATCCATGAGCTGTTACTCAGCCCTCCAGGAATGAGTTGGAGCGGGCCCTGGTACTGCTTCGGCAGCAGCTGTGTGCCGTGGAGACCCATAGGTGCGATTATGAACCGCCAGCCATAACAAATGACCTTCATAACACCTTCCCTCTAAAACTCTCCAGCTTTCCCACTAATAAGCAATGTGGTTGTCGAGGCAGTCCTATCGTTTTATCTAAAAATTGCTCCTTCCTTCCCTGCGGAGCAGCGTGGTGCCTTCCCTGTGCCCAAAGCCACGAGCTCTGCTCCCAGCCCTCCCCCACAGTCACTTCTGCCCCCATCCTCTCCCACCTCCCAGGCTCTGACCCCTTCCCGCAGCTGTTAGCTCCTCGGGGATTAGGAAGAGTATCATTTGCAGAGGTGGAACCTCCCCTCTCTCTCTCTGAACCATCTCAGTGCCATTTTTAGGCTCGGCACTGCCCGCAGAACCACCTTTGTTCATCGCCGTGTTTACATGCACCTTGTGGAGGCTGCAGAAGTGCCCCGACAAGTCTGAAATCAAAGGCTCGGAGCTGCCCCAGGACAGGGACCGAAGCGGAGCCGTTACCCGCAGCACGGCCGGGCTGCAGGAACACGCTCTGAGGCCGTGCCCATCCCCAGGCACCCCGCAGCCCCCACCGCCCCTCCCCACCACCCACGGTGCCGCAGGTCCCTGCACGCCGCTCTCCATCACCCGCAGCCGCAGCCCCGAGACACCGTCAGAGACCACAGGCAAGTTTCCATGCGTGGCCATAAAAGAATCCATAAAGTTAGCGAGCATCTTAAAATTAAGCATCTAATGAGCCCCATGCGGAAGCCAAGGGCTCGGCTCCAGCTTGGCACCGGCTCTGCGCCGTGCCCTTCCCATAACGGTGGGTGCGTCGGCTCCGCTCGCAGCAGTGGGGCTGGGAGCACAGGGACACGGGGAGAGCAAGAGGGGGACTGAGGCCTTGTGATGGGTACCTCTGCTCAGTGGATCCCTGCATACCCATCCCAGAGCCCGTGCTGAGCCGTGGCTGTGTGCTCCTGCCCGCAGCGCCTGCGGGATGCGGCATCTGGGTGAGGTCACCCAGCGCAGGGTGCTCTGTGCTGCACTGCCCCTGTGCCACGGAGCACCCCCAGAACGGTGGTGGTGAGACCTGCAGGCAGCAGGGAGGGGACCCAGAGCCACGCTGAGAGCATCGGGTTACAACACGTGGTGTACCCCCACTTCTCTCACTATTCATAATGCAGCATTCAGCGAGCGGACCTCTGGGTGCCACATCACGGCCCCAGGAACCCACCCGTACTGCCCCGCTGCAGGTCCCTGCCCCCAGCCCCATTCCTACTGGCCAGCCTCCTCTGCTCACTGCCCTCCGCTGCTCTCCTGCCTTCCATGAAAGTATATAGAACATAGAACATTGTTTTACGACATACTATTAAAAAAAAAAAAGACCCTGGAACTACAAGACATGTGCCAAACCTCAGCTGCACACGCAGGAATGCCTTTGTTCCAGTTGTTGCTGGATTGCCTGAGCTCTTCCCGGCACAATTTGAAGGTTCTTAGGGAACCAAAGGAATAGAAACCCTATTTTCTTTATTTTACTTCTGGCATGGGGCAGCAGCGTTGTGACCATACACAGCAGGTAATGCTGTCTGTGCTTTACATGCAGACCATCCATCTTCGACGTGGGACTGCCCACATCAGCGTTACAGGCACAGTAAGCACAGTGTACATACTCAGTACATACACTGAGCTTGGAAGTGTGAGCAGGGATGTGAAAAATGGGCAGAGGCCTCCACTTTCTCACGGAGGATGCTCTCCACACGCATTGCTCCTGTGTCCCTCCTCTAGCAGCCCCCTCCTTTCTTGCCCAGCATCCAGAGCAGGTAGCACAGGGCCTGGCAGTGCAGTGCATCCTCCCAGCACCACAATGCAATCTCCTGGCAGTGCAGTGCAGTGCAGTGCAAGCTCTTCCTTGGGTGTCACTGCAGCTCTGGCTCCTGTTTGGCTGCTCTGCAGGAACCGGTGCTCAGGATACTGTCTGCATTTTTGATCAGGGCTGGAGGCCGCAGGGACAGGACTGCCACCCCACAGGGCTGCAGGGCTCACTGCCCCACTCTGCCCCAGGTGGCCCTGGGGAAAGCAGAGAGGAAAACCTTAAGATGAATGGCACAGATCCTTCCTGGCTGTTTGGCAGAGCTTTTCTGGCCCTTAGGGCACTGCACCTCCGCTTTCTTTCTTCTTCTCCCGTGAGCTCCTCAAAACAGACGAAGGTTTCATTTCCACTGTATGTGATACTTTGAACCGAAATGAGAGGCCTCTGGTTCCCACCACCACCCATGGCACAGCCCTTCTACCCCACAGAAGGACTCCCTGCCCCAGTCCCAGCCCCTGGTGCCAGCCCCTGCTCCTCCCTTCCTTTCCCTCCTGGGCTGGTGAAACTTTCATATAAAACCTGCACACCGAGCTCCATAAAACCCTCGATTCATTCTGCAGATATTTCCTGCACTGGGGCTTTCAGCAGCATCTGCTGGTTTGAAGTACGCATTTTATTCGTCCTGGGGGCACCATTACTTTCAGCTTTAGCAGTTTTGCCTGCTCTGTAGTCCCTGCCAGGCTCCATCCACAGAAGAGAAAATTGGTGAAAGAATAATAATTATGATTGTTATAAGTATATATTTCATAGCGGTGGCCCTTTGTGCATGTGTTCATTGCTGATGAGGAGGGCGGATGTGGGGGTGCCGTGCCCCTGCCTTCCTCGCCACCCTCCTCCTCCTCCTGGGCACTGCCATAGGACGCACAGCCGTCCTGCTGGGACCCGCCGGGTCCTGGGCCAGCAGAGGAGGGAGCTGCTGAGCTCAGGACACACAGTGCACAGCGCAGGCTCTCTTGGAGTCGAGGGAATGCGCTCGTTTCCTCCCCCAGCTGAGCACGAGCACCCTCTCTCCCCGCTCAGCTGCACAGCCCCGCGGGCTGAGGATGCTCCCAGGGACCTCGCGGCCACTCAGCCCTCTCCGCTTTCATTTCCTGCCGCAGAAATTCACGGAGTGTTTTCCTGGATCCACTTCAAATGCCCGCGAGGGCATTCCTCGTCCCTCCCCCCGTGGGACAGCCTGGGAGCAGGGCAGCAGAAGCCGGGCAGCATGGGTTCATGGGAACACTTGACACTGCTCAGCCCACCCAGAGCCCACCCCTCCTTGCAGCTCAGACCATTATATGTGGTTCCTCCTGGCCCCGAAGATCCACGTATGCAATTCCATCCACAAGTGAGTGATGTCACTGCCCTCAGCTCCCCACACCCACCCACAGTCCCCAGCAGGTTACACTGTGATGTCACCTCAGCACAGGGAGGGAACAGACCCACGGGTGCACCGCTCCCAGGAGAGGAAACCCCCCCGAGCTGCCTGCTCTGCTGCACAGCCTTTTGCCATAACTCCTCCAGAGGACTCAGAGCAGGTCCCCAGGTTATGTCTGCCACAAAAGCAGAGAAGAGATGGGAGAAAAATCCCCCTATGTACTTTACCCCAACACTGCCCCTGTCCCACTGGAGTGCAGCAGCCCAGGCAGCTGCAGCTGCAAACACACAGAGCAAGAGATGGGGGAGCACCCAGGGAGTCACAAAACAGAGCTCTGAGGACATTTTCTGTTGGAAACCAGTGTGAGCCAGAAACGTTGGTGCACACAAAGGCAGAGACCCAGCGCTGGGCCTCTTGCTGACACTGCTGCTCAGCGCTGTGCTCCTCCAGCACCTCCACCCAGTGCTTTGCTGGGTCCAGCTCCTTGCCCTGTGTGGCTGGGACCATCAGCTCCCTGCTGCCTGCTGCAGCCTCAGCTCTGTGCCTGGCCTAGCAGCCCTCCTGAACACCCTGATACCCATCTCCCAAAGCAGACGTGCATTTCCACGGACAGCCCACAGCTTGGCTCAAGCAGCAGTGAGGGATGTTTGCTAACGCCCAGTGTCTGCACCCAGGGAGGACTGGCACAGCCCAAAGGGGCTCCGTTTTAGTGTTTGCACACAAAGAAGCTGTTTCATGGGTTAATTTGTGCTTCAATAAATGTGAAACAAAATTCATTCTGCCCTTTCCCAGCTGGCATCCCCACCGTTTCCTTCTGTTTAGCACATCCCAGCCATCACCTCGGCAACCATGGCACATCCCAGGTGGGATGCGTGCTGCAAGCGGGAGCCACACGAAGGTCCCAGTGTCACCAACTGTCTGTGGTGGTGCAACTGGGGGAGAGGGACCTGGACAAACACACGTGGGCTGGGACACAGAGCTGCTGGAGGGGGATGCTCTGAAGGGGCTGCTCAGAGCTCCCACCTGATGCCCCATCCCTCGAAGGTGTCTCCCCGCAACCTGCAGACAGGGACAGCCCCACCACCTGGCTGCAGCACCGGGAGGGAGCCGGACAGAAACCCCACCCGGAGCAATGCCCGGTGTGTGCACCTCGAAGTGCTGCTGCTCCTCTCCACACCTCCCTGCAGCCCTCTGCCCCGCGCGGTGCCCGGCTCAGCCGCGTGAAACCGCAGCCAGCCCTTCATCTTCTGTTGTCGGTTTGTTTTCTGTTTCTTTTTCCCTTTTTAGCCTCGTATCGATTTGATTTCAGAACTCACTTTGCAATGAGGTCACCGCTCTGCGCTGAGCCCCAGACGCTCCCGCTCGGCGGAGCAGCGCAGCGCGCAGCCCCGGGCGGACCCCGCGTCTCAGCCGACCCACGGTCTGTGTGTGCCCCCGCGTGGCAGCGCCCGGCCCCGCACCGACATCCCCCCCCCACCCAGCCCCGCAGCGGGGGGTACCTGGCGACCACCGCAGCAGCGTGGAGCAGAGACCAGCCTCTTCGCCACTGGGACCTCTTTACCCTTTCCCTATTCGTAATGCATCAGCCCACGGGTGTCCCCGGCAGGATCCCGGTTCCCCTGGAGGTGAGGAGTTAAGGGGTTCAGGATGCAGGAGCTGCCCCCCAAGCGGGGCTGCACGAGGCAGCTCGGCTCGCTGGGCTGGGAAGTACCCCCAACAAATTGTAAAAGCAGCTTGCTGAAGGCAATCAGAACAGCCAGCACAGGTTTCTCAAGAACAGATCATGTCAGAGCAACTGACATTTCTTTTTATGACAGAGCAGCAGCCCTATGGATAGAGAGAAGCAGGAGCTGTCCTATATTTTGTCTTTAGTGCCTTTTGATGTCGTCTCTCCTGACACACTCATAAGCAGAAGTGAAGTGCTGCTGAGCAGGGTGCTCCCCGCCTGCGTGCTGCGCTCACGGCTGTGGGCTGCAGACTGTGAGCACATGGAGCTGTGTTACAGGGCTGGATCTGTGCGTGTGCCTTCATCAATGCCTCGGATGGTTGGCAGCACGTAGAGCCTGCCTGCTTGCTTCGCATGTAATACCGAGCGAGGAGGACACGGATGTAGGATTAGAATTTGAAATGATCCTGAGAAATTGGAGGAATGATGTCAGGAGGAAAGCAAAGCACAGCCCAGCAGGAATGGATACCATGTTCTGCCCTTCAGAACAGTCATGTGAGGAAGAGCAGGAGAGGAAGGACACAGTGGTGGGGTGGGAATCGCAGTAACCTCGGGCTGGAGGAGTCAAATATTGCCTGGAGGGCCTGGCAGCAGCAGCAGCCATCCTAGGGCAGGCAGGGGACAGGCTGCAAAGCCCCGAGGGCATGGCAAGGAGAGCAGTTTGGGGCATAGTAATTCAAGGAAGGTATGGGAAAAGGCCGGAGAAGAACGGTGAGGCTGGAGAGGGAACACAGCTGATACAGGTTGGTTTTCAGATGACACAGCCATCTTCAGAGGCATAACCTGAGTGCCCATACCAACCTGATTTCAGATCAGCTCCATCAACTGCAGTTCCTCGTGGCTCTATGAGTGACATGGGTCTGGTCTGTGCTGGGAGCAGGACCTTTGGGAGCCCCCTGCCCACCCCTCACCCCGCAAAGCACCGCAGCCCCCACCCCATTCTCAGCACGATGCACACCCCGGCCCAGTGACTGAGGTGGGGTCTGCGTGCCAGGGTGCCCAGGGGACCCCTGTGCAAGGCTCTAGGCTGGCATAGCTCATGGATGAAGATTAAATAGCAGTGTGAAACTGCTTTGCCTCTTATCAAAGAGCTGCTGCTCTCCCCTCTGCAATGACTCATGCTCTGCTCGAGCAGTTTCCCTGGCCTCATCTGGGATGTATTACCACTTGGACCCCACTCCGTCTCCATACAGATGTGGAGGCTCCTGGAATGTCTGCCTTCTCCTCCTCCTCCTCCTCTCTCAGTGTTTCTGCTTCCCAGGTGTCCCCTCCCCAACGAACGCAGTGCAGTGGCCATCCAGCCCCCCCACATCCCCATCTCCCCAGAACTGCCCATTGCCCAAAGGTCAGACTGTGGGCCCCCATCCCCTCCCTGCCCGCTACCTCCCACCTGTCCCACCTGGGATTCCCCCATTTTTGAATCCTCCACCCTCCCCTGGGCCAGTTTGATTCTAACCTACAAAAGAGAGGGAGGGGGACATTCAAACTCAGAGTAGTGAGCAAAATTTGTTGGGTCTTCATTACGGGTTGGCAGCTGGCATGGGGGAAGGGGTGAGCGCACACCCCTCTGCTCAGTGCTGTTTAATTTCACTGTCTCCGAAGCCCATACATCTCTCAGTGCCTGGGACAGCAGCAACTCGAGGAGGCAGCACAGCTAAATCAGATGCCAAATACTGATTCCTCTGCACATCCCCAGGGACTGACAAGCACAGTTACTCTCACCATCTGTCTTCCCACATGAGGCCCCCGGAGGAGATGCGCGCTCCTTCGGCCAACCGTGAAGACAGCGGAAGGACGGATGCGTTCATTTCCAAACCCATGGATTTTCTGTTCAGGTATTTCTGGAATGTGCTTCGTTAAGAGAATGTGTTTTGTTGTCTCTGTAATGAGGCGGATGTGCCGTGCTTTGCTGTTGTAACAGGTGTCCGTGTGCCCGTGTGTGCTGCGTGTTGGGGGCGGATGGAGGCTCCTCCACGCTCCGTGCCCGTGGCATCTCCAGAGGATGTGTTTGTGCCTTGAGATCCTCGGAGGAAAAAAGTGCAAAAGATCATATTTATTGTTCCCCGTGCTCCTGCACTTCTGGTGGGCAGGCGTGGAGATGAATGGGCCGCTCAGAAACCTGGGACGTGTGATTAAAGCATTTTATTTCTGGATAGGACACATCTTCATGGGAATGAGTTTGGTATAAACCCATTGACCACAGGCAAGTCCGTGGTGTCAGCTCCAAAGCCACGAGGCTGTGAATCACTGCGGGTCTGGGGCTCAGGGGTAGAAATCAGCCTGCAAAAACATTGGGTACGGCCAAAACCTGGAAATGAACCCTTTTTTTATTCTTTATGGTTGAAAATATGTAGCAGTTTATATTCCTCACATTCTCTTTTCGCTTCACACTTCCCAGCACACAGGAGGGGAAACCCCGGCACCGTGGAGCCCATCAGGGCAGCAGAAGTCTCATGGCTGTGGGGTGGGCTGATGGGACCCCCACGCAGGGCCGGGGCTGCCCCAGCCCCACCGGTGCCACCATCCATCAGTTCAGTGCCGGTGAAGAAGAAGAATTCCCACGGGCAGAGCGAGCTGCGGTGGGAAAGCTGTTCTCTCCCACTTTGCATATTCATTTATGATGATGAAGCAGCTAATCCAGTGCCCCTCCCTCCACCTCAACACCTCAATACCCATCTGCACTGTGCGTGGCCTTTCCCCCTCAGCCTGGCTCACAGACCACCCACAGCATCACCCCACCCTCCGATCCCATCCCATCCCATCCCATCCCATCCCATCCCATCCCATCCCATCCCCTCCCACCTCCTCGCTCCCCCCACCAGTGTCCGGATCCCGGGGGCAGAACCTCAGCTCCGGGACTCGTTGCTGTGGGAGCTCAGGCCTCGATCCCCCTGAGCTGCTCCCTGCATCGTCTCTGCGTGGTTCTCCCCCTGCCCACCCTTCAGCTGCTCTCCCCAGGCTCCATCACCCACCCTTATCCTTCTCCCAGTCTGTGAGACACGCAGCAAACCCACTGAGTCCAGCTTTTAAGTGTCCCATTCTGACAGTGTTAATTCAGTGCTAATTTGCAACTCTTTGCGTTCAAGAGGATATTGAAGAGACTTCAATTTCCAGCAGCAGTAAAGCCAGGGTTTGTACAGACCTGGAAGGAGCTCATCTGCTTCCTGCCAGCTTGGCTCCCATGGCATTTAGCAAAGAGCAGAGGATAATTGCACAAGGATGAGCTGAGAAGAGGGTTATTCCTTCCTTTGTTTTCACTTCCATGGGTTGAAATCTCCCTCTTCCCCCATTCCTGCGGGGCTGCCATCATAATCCACTTTGCAGGGATGGGCACCGGGGCTCCTGGGGGCACTGGGGACTGGTGTTGGCTGGGCACAGCATGCCCTGCTCCCCTGTACTGCAGGTGCTGCCTATCGGGGACACTTTGTGTTGGGCTTTGTTCAATTAAACCAATGATCCCCTATTAGCTGACCCACACTCCGGAGTCTCCCAGGCACCGTTGCTGTCTCAGCTTTTCATTTACATGTTTATTTACTGCCTTTCAGATCACCCGGTCTGCACTGTGCAGCCTCTGATGAATAAATAACCAGTGCCCTTGTAGGCCAGATTGATTAAATGTATTTAATTAATGAGCTCGGCTCCCCCTGAGGACTCTCCCAACTAAAATACCGAAACCAGCCCTTTGTATATGATGCCGCCAGGACCCATTGATTTGAAACAATCTGAAAGAGGACTAATTTAGGAAGTTCATTGACACTGGAACAAGGACAGCGGGGAGGGCGGGGATGGGCTGCGGGCGCTGGGGCTCCGCCTGCCCGTGGTGGCTCAGCCCTGCACAGCCCCTGCACTCAGCAGGGAGTGGGGAGCGGGCCCCCAGGGGCAGAAACAATCTGATGGAGGTCCAGAGCTCTGCTCAGGCCACAGGTAGATAAATAGTGGGAAGAGGCAACGTGGGATTCTTTATGAAAGAAGTGCGGAGAAAGTCAGGGGTTGTATGGGGCAGGGTGCACCATCCTCTGGGCACAGTGACAGGGGAGGGGGACTCCCACCAGGTGAAGCCCATCCCGCTGTGGTTGGCACTGCTCCCTGGGCTCTGCCCAAAGCTCAGAGCCATGTTGCTGTTGATGGATGCTGGGCTGATGAGTGGCCCTTCTGAAAGCCACCACCAGCCTGCTGTCCCGGCTCTCCATCAGCAGGCACCAAGATGGGCAGATCCCAGGAGCTCCCCAGGGCCACTGCTCACCACGCAGGTCACTGAGACACCACAAACCGGAGCTCTGAGCCGCTCTGAGCACGGACCCACAGGATTTGCTCCTGGCTCACCAAGTAGAGCTCACCCCCAGAGCCCCCACGGAGCAGGGAAGGCCCAAGCATCTCTGTGCTGAAGACGGGAGAGCCAGAGGGGACGTTCCACCACCACATCATGCAGCATCCAAGAGAAGCTGCTGCATGGCTTCGTTCATTAATCCATCACATTATTGCCGGAGCTAATTGAGACCCACACACTCCCCCCAGCTCCCTCCCCACGCCGGCAGCCTGCAGGACGAGGGCTGGCATTGTGCAGCTCAGCTGTGCTGTGCCCCAGGAGCAGCCGTCACATCACCACGTGCCCCACGCGAGCCCCACGCCGGCTGCCAGGCGTCGCGTGACGAGCGGCGGCTTTTAATTAGGCTCAGACACGATTCCCGTCACAAACACTCTGCTGGGGGTTGTTTGTTTTAATCAGGGCCAGGCTAAGATTGGGGGAAGAAGGAAGGTAATTAAATGTGAAGTCTCGGCACGCCGACAAAGCAGATGTCCTCGTGTGCACAGCCCGGCTCTCAGTGCCAGGAGCAGAGGGGACGGGGCATGGCCAGGAGCCCTCGGAGCCATGGGGCACTGGGGTGGGATCGGGGAAGGGGCAGCAATGGATCCCATCGCTGCTCCGCGGGAGCTGTGCTGCAGGGATGGGACTCTGCCTGGAGGAGGGGGGCTCAGGTGATGCCTCAGAGCAGCATCACTCAAAAAGGGTGAAATCCCACTGGTTTGGAGTGGGCTGGGGCCAGGTGAAGGGGATGAAGGATCACTGCGTGGGTCAACTTCTCCTCCTCTCCTACCCGTGGCTTGCAGAGAGCTGCTGCAGTGCCTCGACCGGGGCCGGTGTGGATACAGAGTCCCAGCTGAGAGCTGAGCACGTGGGGAGCAGCTCACGGGGCAGCAGGAGCAGCGGGGCCACGAGGTGCTTTGCTGTGCCAGCGAGACACAGAAGTTGGCTGTGAATCCACATCCTCAGCCACAAGGAAGGCCGAGTCCCCTGGAGCTGGGATCTCAGCCCCCTGCACAAGGAGCAGCAGCTTGGCACGGGGTCCAGCATCGTGTCAGCCCTCCCTCTGAGGGCCCTCAATGGCCCCTTTGTCTCTGGGTGCTCCTGTTTCCCTGCATGTATTTCCCTGCTTAGCATGGAGAATACACCATTCCTAATTTCCCTGCTTGGTTGTCCATAAAGCAATTATCTGATAATTATTTCTGTTCATTGGCAAGTTAGTTCTAATGATGTTTGCTAAGCGTTTGATTATTACTGCAAACACCGCTTTCGGGTGCGGAGTTGGGGCTGCAATGGCTGCAGGCAGTTCCTGGAAGAGGTAATTCTTACAGGCAAGTTTTTATAGAGATATCACCCTGAGAGCTGGAATTTGTGATGCTCTCGGCTCTTTTGGTTCTAAAGATAATGTAATGAAGGCGATAAGCTTGCACACAGTGATAAACAGTGGTTTAGGGTCTGATAGCATTAGACAGCAAAACTCCAGGATGGTTTGGGAAGGAACTCTGGGAAGGAGAGGGGCTGTGGTGCTGGGGGCGGCCGGGCTGAGTGCTGCCAGCAGGACCAGTGGGAACAAACTGATTCCCCTCCCAACACAGAGATCCTTTTTGAGCCCTGGCTTTGCCTGGAGACCTTTGTGCAGCTCTTGAGGAATTCTATTGCAGCTCTTTCTGGCTGATTTTCTGTGCTTAGTGCCTTACACCAGGAGTCATGGGGCAGCACGGAGGGCTCATCCC
Source organism: Odontophorus gujanensis (assembly GCA_013399175.1). Lineage (NCBI taxonomy): Eukaryota > Metazoa > Chordata > Aves > Galliformes > Odontophoridae > Odontophorus > Odontophorus gujanensis. Next base: position 91,683 of record VXAB01006304.1, read on the forward strand.
TGTGTAGGGTTTCCCGTGGGGTTGGCTGCTGCCAGCAGCTCTCAGAAGGAACATGAGCTTTTCTCACGTTGCTCCTTCCTATGGCAGCAAAAGAGCCCTGGAGGAACTGCAGAGTGGTTGGAGTGTGAAACTACAGAGAAACATCACAGAGCTGTCTGTGCAGCTCCTGCTGCACACACAGGGCAGGACAGGAGGCATGCGGGCAGGGCAAGAGCTGGGGCCATTCCTGGAGCAGTGGAGGGGAAGAAAGTTGTGTCAGTGACACGCAGGAGGATTTTATCCACAGAGGAGGGTGTGAATGGAGGGGCAGTGCCAAAGGGCACTCTGTGAGCACCTACAGCACCAAGCAGTGGCAAGGGGAAATAGTCTCCAAAAAGCCAGGAGTGTTAGCTGGTAATGCCCAGGCTGCCTGACTCTCACCCAGTCCTGTGGTGTCAAGGAGAAAATTCTTCTCCTGGAACTGAAAGTCTGCATTTCTACAGCAGCGGCTCCCAGACAGCGTCCTGCAAATCTCTGGCAAGCTGCATCCTTCAGGAAGTGTGAAGAAATAAAGGCTGTGAACCCTAAAAAGCAGTGCTGCTCAATATTTGTGTCTACAATCCTCCACCACAACACGGTGCTCTGATCAAACCTGTCTGCTTTAAGGCTGGCAATTTCACACCATTTCAGCATGACAGCTACAAAGCAAAGACCTCGATGGCCCAAATATTTTCCTGAGATTTATTCTTCAGGGCTCTGCAGAAGGAGGAGTGGGTAAGCCTGCAGAGTGGCAGGAGCTGCGGGGTGTGCCAGCTGCAGCAGCTTTGGAGATCTGTTCCCCCCTCGGGTGCCGGGTTCTCTTTCTGCTGACCCACTCCCTGCGGGTGAGACAGGAGGGCCCTTCTTTCCCTAAAGGCAGATCTGTGCTGGGCTGAGGTGCTGCTCTCCGGGCTGTGGAGCACACAAGGCTGAATGCTCGAGGCAAAGCCCCCAGGGCAGAGTGCCGGGTTGGGGCTGCGGGGGGAATCAGGCAGGCAGGGCACTGCTCCTGGCTGCAGCTCCCTACAGAATTCACCTCCTCACTCCTGTGGAGCTGAGCACTGCCCGTGTCTGGCTCTGGGTGGGGAGGAATCGGTGGGAGAGGGGTGGAGAGATGCTGCACCCACAGCTACGGCTGTGACGTTCATCACTCCCGATTGCAGCAGCACGGTGAGGCTGCAGGAGCTGCCAGGCTGCGTGTTGTGTCCCAGTGGGGTTCTGACATTGCTGAGAGAGCAACGGTGATGGAAAACGGTGCAACCTCTCCTGCAGAGCTGTGAGCTGCCTCACGTGAGTGAGAGGCAGGCTTGGGCCAGGGGTGTTTCAGAGGGTCTGAGTTCAGTTCTGACGATGCAGAGCTGGCTCAGAGACACTCACGGCTCAGCACGTGCTGAGGTTGGGGGGGAGGGGACGTCTCCTTCCCATCAGCAGGGGATGAGGAAGGGCAGATGGGTGGGGGGAGGCTTTCTGACTTACAGCAAGGCAGATAAGCTCAGCCTCTGCCTCCCCTGCCCTGCAGCTGAGGAGCATATTTCCATATAACAGTGCTGAGCTGTGGCTGCTCTGCTGAGATCAGCATGCAGCTTCCCAGGCTGGGAGCATGGCAGCAGGCTGTGCCATCGTTAGATGGATGGAGGAACGCAATAATGGCCCCAGACCAACAATTACCTGTGATCAATCAGACCCTACTGCAGCCAGACCAGGTACCCTGCACAAAGGCAGGCCCTGCCCAGCGAAGGAGGGAAAGCACCCTTAGGAGAAGCAGCAGCTGCTGCCCCACACCTCCTGTGTGTCAGCCTCACATAGAGCAGCGCCGCAGCAGTGGAGGTTCCTGCTGGGGCTCAGGGCTGTGCTGCATGTCCTCTTCATTACACAGCAATAAATGGTGCTCCAAGAACCAAGCACCATAGCAGCACAGGTATAAATAACACACACTGCAATACAACCGAGCCTTGTCCAGAGCCCCTGGTCTGGGTGCTGGTGAGCTGCAGAGCCCATCTGCAGGCTGTGTGCTCCTGAGAGGCGCTGGGGGAGGTGGGGGTGGAGAGGGCCAGAAAGAGGATGGGGACAACGGAGGACCTCTGCCTGCTCGATGCCGCTGTGCTGCCCCCCAGAGCCTGCCATGCACCCAGCCACGACCAGCTTTGCTGCCCAGCTGTCTCTGAGCAGTCAGGAAGGCCCCGGAGCTCACAGCTCTGCGGCAGCTGAAGTGTTACCTCCTGTCCCAGCCCTATAATAAAGGTATGATATCCCATATTATCTTTGTTTTTCACTCGTAAGACTCAGAAAGCATCATTTCTTTCTCCAACTGTTCTGATACGCTGTTGGGCTCTGGATGTCACTTCAAAATAAAGTAGATTAAATTTGGGAACCCATGTCCACAGCTGTGTCCCCTCAAGCTCTCATGACCTTTAGGGTCTGTGGGATGCTCCCTTGGCCCTCAGCTGCTCCGGTCCCACCTCTGACACCGGGTCCATGTTTGTGCTGCCACCGTCCATCCCTTGGCACCCAACCACACAGTGACTCAGTTCCTCAGCAATTTCAAACACTGAAACATCTGCTCCAGCACAGAGTAATTAATGACTTTCTGGTGTATCTGCCAAGCAGAAACACTTGGGCTTGCAGCTCCGGTGTAGACTTATTTAAAAGGCTTCCCATCAGGAGTGTCTGGGTTCCCCTGGTTGCTGTGTGTCTGACAGAGAGCTCAGGGCACATTGCAGCCCTGGAAGCACCGTGCAGGAGCTGCAGGCAATGTGCTCCAGGAAATTCGAGGCACAGCATCACCTCCCACGTGTGCTCATCACACACAGAGGAGTCGGGGCTGGGGCAGCACGGCCACAGTGCAGGGCAGGGCTGCAGCCCCAGCAGAGCAGAGCCCTGGCCCATCTCCTCAGCGTCAGCTGTGGCTGCCACAGCCCCTGATCTCTGTCTCCACCACAAGGACTGAAGTACAGAGCACCTCTTTGCTCACCCCCCAATAGCACTTTGCAGTTTGAGATCTCTACTGCACAGAGCCATATTCTCTTTAGGAGAGGGGGAACTCAGAATGGGATGAGTTTGGCGTGTCCTTTGCTGTGCCTCCTTCTGCCAACAGTGCCTTTCTGGGTACCCAGGATGCAGCATCCCCAGTTCCCTGCTGGTTATGGGGCAGCAGTGGGGCACCAGTGCTGCTGTTACTGTGGCTGTGGGCACAGCAGAGGTGCATCTCCAGCAAATCGAGGAAAGCGGTGCTGGAGAATTCCGGGCTGAGCAAGGGACAAGGGATTTGGCTTGAGAGTCGTCTCAGTGGAAAACAAAGTGGAAGGAAAGATTGGTTCACTTTGCTCAGAAGTAGCATTATCCGGGGAGATGACCGAGCTGCTAGCAGGACGGGCTCGCTGCGGGGCTGGGCTGGAGCAGGCTCAGCTCTGCGGGGTCACGCTTCTAACCCCAGCTGTAAATCCAACCATGCCATTGCACAAGTCCTCTCTGGGCCGCCTGGGACTCTGCTGTAATGTATTTCTGGGCTTTGCAGAGATTTAATGCATGCACCAAAGCCTCCAGCGCCCATACATCACTCGGTGGTTAGTGGGAGGCACGGGCAAGAGCCGGACAAAGATTGCTGCCAAAGGGTGTGAGGAGAAATGCTTTGGCCCATTAACAAAGCTCCTGCAAAGGAATGCAGACGTGGTGTGAGGATGCTGACAGCCCAGAGAGCCGCAGGAGAAGCAAGTGGGGGCTGGGGGGAGCAGAGGGACTGCAGGAACACCCAGCAGGAGTGATGAGAGGAGGCACCACTGCCTTCGCTGGGAAGAGGGAATTGGCCGCTGTCAGTTTGCAAATGCCTTTCTGCCTTTGCTCAGCTTCTCCAGTAGTTTGCTCTCAGGGTTTCTGTCCTGCATCGTCCATGGGGACGGCCCCCTGTGCCGCTGGGCAGCCCGTGCTGTCACTACAGCCAAGGTAAAGCACAGGGGAATTCTGCCAGACCCCAGAACACGCCTCCCTCCATCCAACTGTTGGCTTCAGTGTGCCCTTCACTCCGAAATAACTCCAACTCTGAACCACAAATGCTCTATGTCGTCTCCGTTCACAGGCTGCTCCCTGCATCCTGGCACAGCAGCCACGGTCCCCCAGGGCCCCTCCTGGGATGTGGTGCCAACGAGGGGGAGTGGGCAGGTGTGGGGCCAGGCAGCCCCAGTGCAGCAGCTCAGTACGTGGGGCCGGAGCTGCGTCCCCACACGGCTGTCAGTGTGGGCTCTGGAGGTGGAGGTGATGTGTTTCACTCTGCTCAGTGCTGATTTGGAACGGTTGTTGGGCTGTTTTAAAAGCACCAGTGGGGATTTTGACAAGTTTATTGATAAGTTTTAAAGGTGTTAATAAGAATACTCAAATAAAGAGGGGGATATATTCGTTGTTTAGTTTCACACATCTATGTCATGCAGCCGAGGAGAGGTGGGAGGGTTGCTCCAGCATCCTGAGCAGATTTGCCTTCCAGCAGCAAGGGTTGTGTTTGTTATGTTTTTACAGATTGTCTGGGCTCATAAGGAGCACTTGGAAGTGCCAGGAATGGAGATTGCAAGGAGAGCAGCACGCACCATGCTGATGGCAGAGGAGCAGTCACAGTGAGGCCGCCCAGCCCCCTCCCAGTGACCCAACTGTGTCTCCTCAGGGCCCATCCTTCCTCCCAGGGGTGAACCCGGCGGGTGGAGCAGCTCAGCCTTGCTGGTTCCTGGGAGCAGTGACCTGAAGGTGCAGGGTGTGGGTCCGAGCAGACACCCCCAGCCCCATCATGTGCAGGGATGGGGGCTGCACTGCCCCACATTGGGGCATCCGTCGGGTGAGCAGGAGCTGCAATGCCAACTCCCTGCGGGGAGAAAGCAGCCCTCTGCCTCCTCCTCCTCCTCCTTCTCCTCCTCCTCCTCTCCTTCCTCCTCCTCCCCAGCTCCCAGCCTCCCGGGCCGGGCGATGCACAGTGCAGCACATGGCTCTCAGAGGGCGCTGACAGCGCACAGCACCGCGGTGCCGGTGGCAGGAGAGGACCGGCCGCATCCCCGCGCTCCGTTCCTCGCCTCCTCCTCTGCCTCCCACGGCAGCGCATTCTCGGTCCCGGAGCCCACGATGCGGCTGCTCCTGCTCGCGCTGCCCTCGCTGCTCTGCGCTGCCGCAGGTACGTGGGCGCGGCGCGGACACTGTTGGCAGTGGGGAGGACCATGGACCGTCTGCTGGGGGGGAGGAGGGGGGTTCACGGACAGCTGTGTGCCAGGGTTTGGGTGCAGAGCCCGGCACACGCGCGGCGATGCCTGCAAACAGCAGCGCTGCGTGGGGTCGAGGAGCGCTTTCTGTGCGACCGCTCCTCCCCCGACGGCCGTGTACCCCACACACGGGTAACCCCACAGACAAACGCAGGTTGTGCCTCCGCCCCTCGGTCGGGAGTGGAAGCTAACGCGGAGCGGAGCCGGGGAGGTGAGGGCAGCGCTACCGCTGCCGTGTGACCGAGGGGACGGAGCGGTGGACAAACCCACCCGAAAACCGCGAGCTTTTGTCGGGGAAAGGGACGGGGTACAGCACGATCCCATGTGTCCTGCGCTGTTTCCGCTGGGGCTGATTTGTTGTGCCTTGCTTTTGATGGTAAAGCAAACCGCTCCTTCCCCGACGGCCCTTGGGGGGGCGTGGGGGGGTCGGGTCGGCCTCTGCCCGGCCCGCAGTGAATTACCGGAGCGGCCCTGGCAGCGCTGCTGGGTCTCAGCCGCCCCGGGATGCTCAGTGTGGGACGGCCACGTCCTGTGCACAGCCGGCAGCACTGTGCTGGTGCAGCCGTGGGCTTTCCTCGCAGGTAGAGGTGATGCAGGAGTATGTCACGCTGCTTTGCTGCCTGGGTTGGCTCCTAGAGTATTTACTTTCTGGAAATGAATGTACTGAAGTGACCTGGGAAGCTGCTTCGAGTGCAGGGGATGCAGAGCAGGGCTTTGCTCTGCTTTGGAAACCATTCTGCCAATCCCACTGCCCTCACCCCGTCCCTTTGGCACTCGCACTGCGGCCCCACAGAGCTGTGTGAGGACTCCAGGGTGCAGCTGCACAATGAGCAAGAATGTGGTTTGTGTGGACTGAGGCTGAGCAATTGGCCCCAGCTGTGGGGCTGCCCCCCCCTCCCCCCCCAGCAGCACTGTTTGACTTTGTGCTCTATTTTGGTTGCAGCCATTTTATGGGGCTGCGTGGGCTGCGTTTATAGGTCTGGGTGGCCCTACAGGGATGCAGCAAATGCCACAGTCAGCCCCGAATGACTTCGGCTGCTTCCTCTCATGGCTGGCTTTTCCCTGAGCTGGGCAGGGGGTGCACGAGCAGTGCCCGCTGTTCTTTGTCTGTTTGTTTCACTGCTTCCCCCTCTCACCCCAATTTCCCCCTCACACCGTAGCTGGATCCTCCAGCCCTGGGTTGGGCCAGGGAGCACTGGTTCCTTCAGAAGCAGCATCTGCCTCTGTTTATGTGCGTATATATGTACGTGGGTAAACTCTTCTCTCTCGGTATTTACACAGCTCCATACACAGACGCTCTCTGCAGTGGGGACCATGAGGCCCTGGAAAGGTTCCCATCACCTTTTGTGGGTCCCAACTGGGAAACGTACAGACCAAGGAAGCAGATGGTGACTGAGATGGGGCAGCGGGCGGCACAGAGCCCCTGGGTGTCCAGAGATGGAATTGGGATGGGAAATGTCCCCACAGAGCAGTGTCCACAGCTCTGGGCACCTCCTTCACAGCCACAGCTCGTGCACTCTGTGCACTGCAGAGGGTTGTGGTGCACATCTGTGTGCAGCAGCACGGAGAGAGGTGCTCTGGGAAGAGGTGCTGTGCTGTTGGTGAGCGTGTCGCCGTGGGGGGGGGCAGGTGGCCCTGCCCCAGCCGTGCCAGTGTGAGCACTGTGCTTGCGGCAGTGGGTGGCACGGTGCTGTGAGCCAGGTAGCACAGGAGAAGCTCCTGCAGCTCAGCACGGACAGCGAGGCTGCAACCAGCTGTGGGATGCTGCTGTCCCTCTCCTGCTTAGGGCTGGCAGTAAAGGCAGTGCTTGCTGATGAGTGTGTGTGTGTGCAAGTGAGACAAAGCGCTTTTAATTATAGCACGCCCCATTAGGCATTAATTGGCTGACAGCTGAAGGAAATGTTGAGTGACAGGCTGGGCCCTGCGTGCAGCCCTGCTCCCTCCTGGTGCCCTCCTGCTGCCACTTCCCAGCGCCTGATCAAAGCAGGTGTGGAAACGTTTAGCTGGATCTGAGGCATGCCTCTGCCAGGGATAATTGCAGGATGCCATTGAACGGGGCCCTGGAGCTGGGTACCTCAAAGGCTCTGACAGAAAAGAGTCGGCAGAAGGGGAGCCCGAGGCAGCCAGGCGTCGTGGTGGGACAGAGCAGGCTAGGGTTGTGTCTGTGGGAGAGCTGCCCACCCTGGGCATCAGGGAGACCCAGAGGGAGCAGAGCCCTTTGCTGAAGGTTGGTGGGTGGCATGGGGAAGGGGAGGGCACACAGCAGGACGCAGCCCCCAGGGCACTTAGCACCTCCTCTTCCTTCTGCAGAGCCTCTTCCGACTCTCCCCAGGGACGGGTCCGTGTGTCCCCTGGGGCAGTTTCCCTGCGGCAACCTCTCGGTCTGCCTGCCCCAGGCCCTGCACTGCAACGGGGTGCACAACTGCGACAACGGCGCTGATGAGGAGGACTGCGGTAATTGGCTAGACCCTGGGAAGGAGGGGTGTCCTTGGGCTGCAAACACCAGGAGCTGGGACCGTGAGGGCGTTAGGGCAGAGCTGGAGCCTCCCCTAGGAGCAACAGCAGCAGAAGGAATCGTGGATCCACCACGGTGTCCTGGTTGTGGCACTGTAACACGTGCCCACGTAGCAGATCCTGTCTGTGAGTCTCCAGGCACAGGAGAGCTGTGCTGCTGCAGCCCTCGGGGTTGTGTGGGCTGTGTGCAGAGGGATGGGGGGCTTTGTTCCATTCGTTGGGGCACACGGTTGCAGCAGATGTAAGGAAACAAAGCAAATTCCCTTCTTTGCACAATATGCTGTGCCGCTGGAGAGCTCTTGGATCAGGGTTGCTGGAAAGCAAAGAGTAAAAGAGACAGAGACCGAGCAAACGCTGCTGGGAGCAGAGGATGGAGAGCCTGGCTCAGGGCAGGCTCGGTGGGATGGGAGAAAGAGCAGGACAGATTTATTGGGGCTGCATTTGGATGCACACAACACATTCGGATGGAGCTCGCTCTGCCCCACACAGCCATGGGGCTGGAGCTGCCCCGCTGCCTCCTTCCTCCCCCACACCTGCCCGAGGCTGCGGGGTCCAGCTCCCAGCTGCGGGCAGCACACAGAGCTGCTGGCTGCTGCGGGACAGAGCCACGCGTGACACTGCTCCTGCCCACAGTGGACACCACGGGCTGGCTGGGGGTGCTGGGCGACATGCTGGCTGGGAACAGCGGCACGGAGGATGAGGAGGACAGCTGCTGTAAGACACCCGCGGGACTATCAGCCCCCTCCCCCCCACGCGGGGTCCCCATTGCCCCCTCAGCGCACCCCCTCCGGTCCCGCAGCGCTGGAGCTGTTCCCGGAGCGGTGCCGGTGCTGGGGAAGGGCCGTGGACTGCACCGCGCGGAACCTCAGCGCTGTGCCCCGCGTGTCCCCCAATGTGACACAGCTGTGAGTACCGCGGGGATCCCCCATCCCAGCACCAAGCAGAGCCCTGGAGCAGCTCGTATTCACGAAGTGAGAGCAGGGGAGGGAGGAGAACGTGAAAATCCTCACCTGGAGAGCAATTAGCAGGGTCGTGTTAATGAACAGCAGCTGCCTTGCGGCTCATTTGCGTTTCAGGAGAAAGAGAGGGAGGGTCCTGGCTCTCTTGTCCTCCTGTGACTGAGGTCTTCTCTCTGGCTGTGAATTTGATTTATTTGGTCTAACTATTAGTAGATTTGTGGTTGTTTTTGTTTTCTTCTCCTCTCGCTTTCCTGGTAGGGACCTAAAGACGAACGCGATCCGCTCCCTGCTGGACAACCAGTTCTCCGGGTCCCGGAGCCTGCGGAAGCTGTGAGTGCCGCCGGCTCTGCCCCGCGGTGCTGTGCGGTGCTCCTCGCCCGCATCGCCCCCTCCCCGCGCTGCGGGTCACCATCACACATGGGGCACGTCCCCGTTCCCGGGGACCCGCAGACCCTGAGGATCCCTTGGAAAGCAATTCTCTTTCAGACTGCTTTCTGTTCCGTTTCGTTTTTGTTTGTTTGTTTTAATAGATTCTTGCAGAACAACAAGATCCGTGTCATCTCAGCCAAGGCGTTTGCTGGGCTTTCTCAGCTTCGGATGCTGTAAGTAAGAGCGGCCGTGGGATGCAGTGCTCCCCACGCACAGCACAGCTGCTCCTGCTACACTGAGCTGCTCTAAGCTGGAGTGGGGTGGGGGTTTGGGCAGAGCAGAGGCCCCTCAGCCTCCCCCAGCTCCGGCTGTGCCCTCCCCAGCACGTTTCCCTCTGACCCTGTGCTGGTGCTGACCAGGGGCTGTCCCAGGCATTGGCAGTGGGGGCCCATGAGCACCTCAGGGGGAGCATTCCCACAAAGGTGGGAGAAGCAGCAGCTCCTGCTCTGTCTGCAGGTTCCTCAGCCACAACAGGATCGCCCAGCTGCTGCCCTGCACGTTTGAGGACCTGCACCGCCTTGAGTGGCTGTGAGCTCCCCTGCTCCTGGCTTCCTCGCACACATCGTGGCCCCGTTTCTTTGGGGGTGGCACTGACCAGAGCAGAGGCTGCCCAAACCCCAATAGGGATCTGGGGTGGAATGGGGATGCTGAGCTCGTGGTTCTGTGGTGGGAGCCAAGCAATTCTCTCATGTGTGGAAGAAGCTACAGAAGGCGGTGGGCACAGAGCATGCAAAGTGTTGGGCACCCTCAGCACCACAGCTCTGTGTGACACCTTCCCTGTTTGCAGCTCCATCCCCCCAAAAATGTACCTAAACAAAAATGATGGCCGTCCTATTCCCTCCTGTTTGTCCTCTATGGCTGTGCTTGGTCAGAGCCGGGGTCCCCCCCAGCACACACACACAGGACTGCTCCCAGCTTCCCTCCTGATGTGCCCCAGGACCAGCTCAGCCGTCCCCTAGGTCAAAGGGAAGCAGAACCACGAGCAGCTCGTGCAGGGTGGTCTGAGGAGCACACAAACCAGAGGACTTCAGAGGAGTCAGGCACAGCCCTGAATTCCCCAAACGGTGTTTAATTTATCATTGTTTCACAGCAGAAGAGAGGAAAAATCCAGCAGAGCCTGACTGAGGGAATCCAGGCTCTGCAGCTGGATCTAATGCTTCAGCTGGGCTGGGAGCTAAGGGGAGGGGGTGGGATGTGGGGCAGCCCTCAGCCTGGGGATGGGGCCACGGGACAGGCTCCAGCACAGCGCTGCCAGAGCCCCCACTGCCATCCTCTCCCCACTTCCACTCCTCTTTCCCCACCCCTCAGGATGTTGGACAACAACAGGATCGCCCGGATCGCCCCCGCCACGTTCTCAGGGCTGAGGTCGCTGTATTTCCTGTGAGTTCTGGGGAGCCCCTGTGGGTCACCTTGGTACCACCCACACCCCTTGGCCGTGCTCCGGCTCTGGGATGCTGTGGCCCCCTCTCCTCCCCCAGGGATGCCCATCCTCAGCAGCTGTTGGGGCAGTGCAGTGTGGGAAGGGGACCCCAGCCCTGCCCGGCCGCTGCCTCCTGTGCTGCATTTGTAGAGCAGGCAGCCTCGAGCCGAGCATTGCCTATAAAACCCATTTCCAAGAGGGAGAAACAGGATAACTCTTGTGTTGTGGCTGCCATAAAAGTAATCTTGCAGTCACTTATACGTGATTGTAATACCTTCTTCACCTCCACGGTCCACTGTGCAGATCAGGAACTCTGGCAGCAGCCTGGAGTCAGTGGTAGGGGGAAGTTTTGGCTGTCAGAGTGGGAAAGAAATGTGTGCACTAGCTCGTATGTATGCTCACATATAGCTGGCTGCTCTAAGCTGTAATCACTGAGCACACAGCTGCAAGGGAAGAGCCTCAGCTATGGTTGCTGCTGTGGGCTTGCACCATCTCTACTGGAGATGGATGGGAATGGAAGGGCTGGAGGTGGCTGTAAAAGACCCAAAATGGGGCGTGGGTGTGGAGTCACCGGGGTCCTGGGGGTCCAGTGCAGGATGGCTGGGGCAGGGAGCACCAAAGAGGTGGGGATGGTTGGGATGATGGGGAAGAGGCGGGTGCAGAGCCCTGGGCAGGAGGTGCTGTGCCCCCAGTGCTCTGCAGAGCCCGGCTGGCAGCCAGCGTCCCAGACCTGTCCCAGCTCTGTTCCCAAGGCTGTGTGTTCCCACACTGTGGGCAGTGGAGCAGCTCCGTGACGCAGCGTGTTTATCCTTCTGCCTTTTTTTAACAAATGAAACAAACTAATAAACTGCGGTCACAAAAAGTGCACTAAGAAACACTGCACGCAGGCATGTGCAAAGGGGCTGAGAAAAATGCCAGAGGGATTCCAGGCTATAAATCTGCATTTACTGCCCGTCACCCTCGGGTTGCTCACTGCTGCCTCTCTGCACCTTTCCCCTGGGCTGCACCCATTCGCTCACTGGCTGTGACCCATACCCTTGTATCCCAAGGAAGGTGAGCAAAGTTCTGCACCCCATTGTGCTGCATGCACCAGGTGTTTGACTGAGCTGCTTCCTGCTTTGACATGGGAACTGGGGTGCGAGGATCCATCGGTCGGGGAGGTACCACCAGCCCTGAGCTCATCTGGGTACCACTGTGAGTCACCCTGCAGTGAGGCAGGTACCAGCAGGAAGCCTTCATGAAGAACCATGTGGTCCAGTGTTAGCAGCAGGCAGCATCCCATGTGGGTCAGCTGCACCGTGACCCCACTTGTCCCTTCTGCCTCCCCCCAGGTACATGCTGAACAACTCCCTGGCAAGGATACCCGATGGTTCCCTCTGTGAGGATGCACCAAAGTTGAGCTGGCTGTGAGTACCTGACTGGGGACAGCCAGGGTCTGAGTGCTGCTCCTGAGGGCACTGGGGTGTGGGGCATTGGGATGGGGAAGTAGCAGTGTGATTGCCTTTCCTGCAGGGAGCTGGAAGGAAACAGGATCCGGGTGGTGCGTGGGGCCGTCTTCCAGCAGTGCCGTGAGCTCACTGTGCTGTGAGTACTGTAGGGATACCCCCTCCCACTGTGGGTGCGTGGAGGTGGGGGATGGGCAGCACTCAGCTGGGACCCCCTCTGCTCTGGGCTGTGAATGCTTCTACTCTGTTTTTGTCATCTGCATCAGCACTGCTGTCAGCTTTGTGGGCATGGCCAGCTGTGCTCCCCAAAGCAGCCTCCAGGACTGGGTACCCAGCAGGGCAGGGAGCTGCAGGCAGGGGATGCTGGGATCCATGGGGTCAGAGGCAGGGCACTGCATGGAAAATGTTGCTTGTGGTGCATGAGCAGCAGGGCCCTCAGCCAGCACCGAGCCTCCTGCTGGCATCCACAGCCCCTAAAAATATCCCCGAGGAGCACATAAAGCTCGCATGCTGGCTCCGTATGTCAGACAGCGACGAGCTCTGTTTAGTCCCCTCCTGCCCAGGGCTGAGCAGTGCTCCAGGCTCCCATGCAGGTGCCATCCTGCAGCTGATGAAGGCAAAGAATTCACCTTTGCCCCCCGCCCACCCCCTCCTCATGGGCAGAGCTTTGCAGAACACTCTCTGTTCCCTTTGGACTCCTTCATGCTGCTCGTTTTCTGGTCCTATTGCCACCGTTCTCAAAAGAGGGGAAGAGCAGCTGTGCCGTGGGCAGGAGATGTGGGTGCAATGGAAACCCCGGTGTGTTTTGCTCAGTCCTTGGGGATTCGCCTGGGTGCTCCCTGACCACCACTCCCACATCCGTGTGGGAGGTGATGGTGACAGGACAAGGGGCAGGGGAATGCTCACAGAGCTCACTGCCGCATCCATGCTGTCCCTCCCTCCTGGCCCAGGGTCCTGCGCAGGAACAGGCTGCGGTGGATCCAGAGCGGGGCGTTCTCGGGGTTGAGCAGACTGGTGGAGCTGTGAGTGTGTGGCCGCTGTCCCCCTGCTCTGGGCTGGGGCTCTCGGTCATGTCAGTGCCCCTCTGCCTCCCTAAGCACGGCTCTGCTCCACGCAGTGACCTGTCCCTCAATGGGTTGGACGAGCTCCCACCATCGCTGTTCCATGGCCTGGCCGCCCTGCAGCAGCTGTGAGTATGGCACACGGCTCCTGTGCATCGGGGCTGCGTGCTGCCCTGGGGTGGGCAGCCCCGAGGAAGAGCCAGGAACACCACCCCTTGCCCCCCACTCCCAGCTCCTGTGAGCGCTCCCAGGGGGAGGAACAGCGGCGCTTTGTTTCTTTCCAGGAACATCTCCTACAACCCCCTGAAAGAGATCTGCCCCAGCCTGTTCGAGAGCCTGCCCCAGCTGCTGTCCCTGTGAGTCCCGCGATGCCCTGACCCCATAGCAGCCCCGCACCCAGCGGCAGCCCCCAGCCCTGCCCACCTTCATCCCGCAGGAGCCTGGAGGGGCTGGAGATCCCCAACATCCACAACGTGACCTTCCGCGGGCTGCCCAACCTCTTGCACATGTGAGTGTGGAGGGAGGGGGTGCTCAGCACCAAGGAACCCCCCCAGAGAAAAGGGGGTGGCACACTGAGCTGCGGCCGTCCCATAGAGTGCACACAGTGGGGGGGGGTGACGTGCAGCCCTGGGCACAGGAGGGGTGTGAAGGGTGGGCTCTGCAGGATGAGGTGTGTGCTGGAAGCTGGGGTTAAGAAATCCCATTGCAGGTCCTTTGCTTGGGCCCGAGCTAATGGTCTGAGAACAGCAGGGACGTGAGGGCAGGGTGGGCATGGGGAGGAGCCAGCTGTGAGCTCTGTGCTGGGAGAGAACATCATTAATTTTCTGCAGATGCACATTTTAGAGTACCTGTAATGAAAGACAACTGTACGTCTTCCTTTCTGTAATTGGGTTGTTTGGACTGCACGTATGGTACATTTTCTACCTGACTTGCTAATAAGCAATCATTTTCTTCCCTTTTATCTATAATTAAGCAGAAATGAGCCTTGCATGGCTGTTTTGTAGTCATTTTCTAATGTAGAGTTTTGCTAAGCTTATCCAGTATTGCTTTTGTAAGGCTTGAAAGGATTAATCTGAAATAACATGCAGGGGAAACATTTGAATCCCTGCTAATGGAAGCTGAGAGACTCAAATAAGGGATTGGTTTTTGGATTGTTTGTGTGAGTGATGGACCAAAGGCAAGCACTCCTTATTTATTAGCTGGTGGTGCAGCGCAGGCACACACTGTGTGATTGTGTGCAGCACCTGATCCAGGAAAGCACTGGGGTGCCCCCAGGCTGCGTGGTGAAGGACTCAGGCTGCTGCTTCGTTAGTGTCCAAAGCAAACTGCGATCACTGTGCAAAGCACACACCCTCTTGTCCTCTGCAAATTGCTCTCCTGCACCGTCTGCAGCTGCAGAAAAAAGTTCCCAGGTGCTCCTGTCCTCCAGTGGAGGCTCTGAGGCTTTTGGCTGCGGTGTGAGGGTCTGGCTGGTTCTTCTCCACCCGCACAGGGAAGAGCATCCCGGGGGGATGGGCAGGGCCGGGAGCAGCAGGGCTGTGCTCTGGCCACGGCAGCAGCCAGCACCCTCCCTCTGCAGCTACTTCAAGAAGTTCCAGTACTGCAGCTCCGCGCCCCACGTGCGCAGCTGCAAACCCAACACCGACGGCATCTCCTCCTTCGAGCACCTCCTGGCCAACATCGTCCTGCGTGTCTTCGTCTGGGTCATGGCCTGTGTCACCTGCCTGGGCAACCTCTGCGTCATCTGCATGCGGTCCTGCGTGGTCACGGAGAGCAGCGCGCACACCATGGCCATCAAATCGCTGTGCTGTGAGCCGGGGGGGGCACGGGGGGCGGCCATGCAATGGGTGATGCTGAGCACAGTGCTCCTCCTCCAGGTGCAGATGGGCTGATGGGCGTTTATCTGTTCGTCATCGGCGCCTTTGACCTGAAGTACTCGGGAGAATACAACAGGCACGCGCAGGGCTGGATGGCCAGCGTGCCGTGCCAGCTGGTGGGCAGCCTGGCCATGCTGTCCTCCGAGGTGTCCGTGCTGCTGCTCACCTACATGACCCTGGAGAAATACTTCTCCATCGTGTTCCCCTTCAGCCACCGCAGAGCCGGCAGGAAGCAGACGGCCTCGGTGCTGGCTGCCATCTGGCTGCTGGGCCTCTCGCTCAGCGTCGTGCCGCTGTGCTGCAAGGAGTCCTTCGGCAACTACTACGGGAGGAACGGGGTGTGCTTCCCGCTGCAGTCCGAGCTGGGCGAGCGGCCCAGCTCCAGGGGCTTCTCCACCACCATCTACCTGGGTGAGGCTCTGGGCAGGGCTGGGGATGGGGGGAGCACCACGGGGTCGGGGCAGGATGTGGCTGCAGCAGTGTTTGTGCCCTGCTCTGCCTCTGCTCCATCACACGTGCTCAGAGCAGTCTCTCCCTCTCTCCAGGTTTGAACCTTGCAGCTTTCATCACCATTGTCTTTGCCTACACCGGCATGTTCTACTCCATCCGCATCACCGCCTGCAGAACAGCGGAGGGCAGTGTCTGCCCCCGGGACGTGGCCATCGCCAAGCGCTTCTTCTTCATCGTCTTCACCAACGCTCTCTGCTGGATCCCCATCTTCCTGCTCAAGCTGCTCTCCCTGCTGCAGGTGGAAATCCCAGGTGAGGTGTTGGAGCGAGCCCTCCGCTGCCCCCCCCATCCCTGCTGTGGGCCCCCTGGGGTGGGTGCTGCCAAGTCCACGTGTCCCCCCCACGCATACGTGGGCTGTGAGGGGAAGGGGGGAGCGTCACTCACCCTGGGTGGGCCCTGGCAGAGGGCGGCAGTCATGACCCCCCATGGCTGTGCGCCTGCAGATGGCATCGCCCCACTTTGCTGCACGGGGCACTCCCCCCTGGGGGAGGCTGGCTCCCTGATGGCATTTCCTGGTTGGAGCAGGCACCATCGCCTCCTGGGTGGTCATCTTCATCCTGCCCATCAACAGCGCACTCAACCCCATCCTCTACACCATCACCACGGCTCCCTTCCAGGAGAAGGTGAAGGGCCGGCTGCACGCGCGGCGCTCGGAGCTGAGCTCACGCCAGAGCTTCATGCTGCTGCTGCTGTAGGCACTGCCAAGGGGCCCCAGCACAGCGGGCACTCCCACGGGCACCTTCAGGGCTGCTCTCAGGTTTGGCCACACTCTGTGACCCAGAGATGTGACCCAGATGGCTCCGGTCACCGCTCACACCGCACCGCTCAGACCTGGGCCATCAGCCCCCGCTCCCCACCAGGGTTCCCACGTCAGCCAGCAGCTATCGTTAGTACTTTATTAATTACACGGATAGGAAGAGCAGCCCCAATCCACGTCACGCACTCTGTTGCATTGCATATGATACAAAACAAGAAACAGCCCCTTAAATACAAAATGCACATCGCTGAAGTGAGCACCGCCTGGCGCTGAGCTCCACCGCCGCATTTATATATTAATATTCCAACTGTACAAGTATTTATATAGAAAAAGAGAAACGTTTAAAAAAATAGTAAAAGAGAAATCACTCCCTCAGAAGTTATATTTTATATATATATATATATATATGTATAAAATATGTATATAAAACCAGACTGCAGGCTGGGTCATTTTTACTTTTTGAACCAAATGAGGGACAGATGTGATTTGTTGTGGCAGAACTGGCACTGGGAATTGCTCCCAGCCGTGGGTCACATTGCCTTCCAGTTGGAACGACGTCAAGTAACTTGGGTCCCTGCCTGAAGGAGAGACCAGGTCAGCTCGGGGTGCTGCAGGCAGAGGGAGGGGGAGCCGAGCAGCTCTGCACACCAGTGGGGGATGAGCTCTGCTGCCTGCAGCTGCCTGGAGGGGCTGAATCCCACCTCCACTATCCCTCCCTGCTGCGGCACACAGGAGTTGCACTAAGCCTGGCCCAAACAGTTGGGTTGTCACCACTTGCTTGCCTTAGTGGAAGCAGATGCTGTATGGTCAGCCTAGATGAGCACAATCCTGCTGTGAATTCACACTGGTGGGGATGCTGTGCCCCTTGCCCCTCTCTGATAGGGGTGCACGGAGACCCTCCGGCTGTAGCAAGAAGCTATAGGCTGCAGCTCATCCCTCTTCCCTGCTTCCACCCTCCTTGCACCCCTACCCCAGCCCCCCTTGTATCACTGCTCCCTTCATTCGTTTCTCTGCGGCTGCTCTGGGTTTCCAGCCTTGTCCTGCCCCCCATCCAACTGCCTGACACTGGTTTGGAAGGATGGACCCTTGTTTGGAAGCACATCTATCCAGCCCCCACTGAAATGCAGTGCACAGGAGTGCCTTTCAGTTGGGTAAGACCGAGGCAGTGGGTCAGACAGCTTTTTCCTTGGTCTCCTATGAAATTTAGCACCAAAGGTAATAGCAATAGATTCCCTCTGCCACTTGACCATGGCTGTCAGTAAATGGATTTATAGATATCTGTTAGTCCCTCCTCCAATAAGAGCATCCTTCAGCAAACAGTTCCCAGCCCAACTCCCTGCCTGGGTGACGCTGCACACACACACTCCACCCCTCACCACCCAGTCCTCACCTCCTGACACAGCACTGCGACCTA
The DNA here is from genome assembly GCA_013399175.1 of Odontophorus gujanensis. Lineage (NCBI taxonomy): Eukaryota > Metazoa > Chordata > Aves > Galliformes > Odontophoridae > Odontophorus > Odontophorus gujanensis. The sequence continues at coordinate 109,318 of VXAB01006304.1, forward strand.
TGGCCTCAGCCCCACGCTGCCCCCTCAGCTCCCACGCCTCTGCTGCCTCCTGCTTCACCCTGCACACCCTCTCCTGGAGCTGCTCCGGGTCCAGCTCACCCTGGACCACTGGGTGTCACCCCCAAAGCCCTCTCTCCTTCCCACAGGCCAGCAAGGTGCTGCTCATCCATGTGTCCTGCAGAGCCCCTGGAGGCACAGCTCCCCTGCCCACCCTGCACGGGTGGGACAGGACAGTGGAGCAGCAGCAGGTATGGGGGGCCTGGCTGCCCCTGCCCCTACAAGGGCTGGTGGTAAATGGCTCTGCAGTGGGGGCAGAGAGGGGCCATGTGCAGCTGGGGCAGCCCGTGGCTCTCTGGGTGGGGCTGGGCCCAGGAAGCATATAAATATGTGCCCGTCATAGCGGCGTGTTGGCTTCTCACTCCCCTCTGAGTGTCCCAGCCCCATTGGCTGCAAGTCCGCGGTCCAGCAGGATGCAGCATCTTCCCAGCTCCTCAGATCTTGGTCTCAGGGCCATTTGGACTCAGTACTGGGAAGGAATCTCGGATCCTCACCAGCTCCATGGCACAGAGGTGCCCGAAGACTTTGTTGTACCACTCTGGTGATCGGCCCCTGGGGAAGGGAGCAAGGCAGGGCAATGTGTGAGCAGGCAGGGCAGGCCCCGAGCAGCACCTTGTTTCTTGCTGCCCTATGTCGAACAAGGACCACACGGCAGCAAGAGGAGCGCGTCCTCCCCCCTCATCACACACAGCAAAACGCAGGAGCAGCTCCCACACCTCCACCACCGCACAGAGGAATGGCAGCGAGCCCGAGGGCTCCTCGTACCTGAGGTCAGCCCTGCAGATGTGCGTCACTTTGGAGCGCCCCATGCCGCTGGGCTCCATGAGATACTGCGAGCTCAGCACCACGGCTTTCACTCCTCCCTCCACTTGCAGCTTGTCGTGCTCCACCGAGATGGAGATGAGCAGGCAGGCTCCGCGCGGCAGGTCCGTGCGCCAGCACCTGCACACACGGCAGCACTCAGCACCCGCACACGGGGACAGCCCCGCGGGGCTGCAAGAGCCCACGCAGCAGCCACACCGAGCCCGAGGAAAGCCCTCCAGCTCAGGTCCCGGCTGCCCTCACCTGAGCACCACGCAGTCCCTGCACGGGTGGGGTGCCATGCTGTCTGTCACATAGTGATACACCTCCATGTCCTTGTCCAGAGCCTCCACCACTCTGCTCTGAAGCAGGTCCTCGTCCCAGAGGTGACGCTCCCGCAGCACCCGCTGCAGCACAGTGGAGGGAGGGGCCTCGACCTCCGTGGAGACCTTCCACAAGCGCAGGGGGTGCCCGTCCCCAACCTGCTGGGGCCAGGGGAAGGGTCAGGCAGGCTGTCCTGGGGGTCCTTCCACCAGTCCCCAGCAGTTTCACTGCCACCGAGCAGCACCATCACATCTGATG
>VXAB01006304.1:111840-147810 GCA_013399175.1 Odontophorus gujanensis
TGGGATGGGATGGGATGGGATGGGATGGGATGGGATGGGATGGGAGAGCTGCTGAGGGTGGTGGAGAGGAATTAGCGGTGATGTGGTGTGCTCTGAGCACAGAGAACCCTCCACCTCAGAGCTGTCCCCCTCAGCCAAGGCAAGGACCACCGATTCCCTCCCTGCAGAAGGGAATGGGCACCAAGGGCAGCTCAGGTGCCCACAGGACCCATAACTCACAGCAGTCACTCTGCAATCATTCACCTTGTAACCCCAAAGATCCCATCTGCAGTAGCATTCACCTTTTTGCAGGAGAGCTCTGTGTTGAGGGGCCCCGGGGTGCTCAGCCATCCCTTGAATTTCTCCGATGACTCTTTGAGCAGATTCTGGATACTCTGCTCAAAGTAGGAGTGTAAATCCTTGCCTTCCCCTTGACAAACAAATTCAGTTAGGGGATGGGGGTAAGCATCTGCTGCCATATAAGAGCTGCTCAGCTGGAGCAAGATGTCGTGGGAGACCTACAAAGCAAGAGAGCACAGCTCGTCAGGCTGGGAGTGGTCCTAGGCAGCCAGAAAACTGCAGCTCCTCATTGAAGGAGGAGGGAAGGACAGATGCAGCCTCCCCAGGCACACCTGCTGCAGCTTGTGACTGGTTCCATCACGAACAAGGCCCTGCTGGCCCCGTGGTGCCCCAGGCTGACCCAGTGGGTGCCCTCCCCTCACCCTGCGCTGATCCCACAGACCCCAGGAGGGCAGCACCAAGCTGGGCACACCGCAGCCACCCACCTGGAAGAGCTTCTTGCAGTCAGTGATCATGTGGGAGAGCCCCTGTGTTGCAGCCATGTTCTCATTCAGGTCTTTCTGGTCAGGCTTCCCCACGGTGCCCCGCCTGTGCATGACCCTGCGGGATGGCACGAGCTGAGAGCGGGCACCAAAACCTGCCCCAACTCACACTGCCCCCAACCCCGTGATGCAAAGCAGAGGAGCAGGAGCAGAGCCCTCACCTCGGCGAGGTGCTCTCCTTCTTGGACACGTTGAGGTGGAACAGTGAGGGGGCCAGGCACACGGCCAGGTTTCCAGCAGTCATCTGGTTCTCCTCGGCAGAGGCGATGTCGCTCAGGAAGTAGAGCAGGGTCTGCAGCACCTCACGGTTCTCATCCGGCATCAGGATGACGGCAGCCTGCACTGCCTGCAGCTGCTGCTCCTTCGGCACAACTGAGGGCAGCGCCTGCGGTCACGTTCATGGACCACCACCCTCCCCAGCCCCGGGAGCAGACAGCTGTGCCCCCGGGACCCCCCTGCTCCCCGCCTTACACTGATAGATCTGCAGGAAGGTGTCGGTCAGCTTGCTGGTGAAGATGGGCTCCGGCAGGTCACGGAAATATTGCTTCAGCAGATCAGCCACGTCGTACGCCGACTGCCCCTTGTAGTTAACGTTGTCGGGGCTGGTTTCGTTCATGTGCCGGAGCGCCTGGATCCGAGACTTCACCCCTGATTTACGGAAGATGCCAACCTGCAGGAAGGAGCGGGGCCATGCTGGGACACCAGGACATCCCCACCCAGCAGCAGTCACCACACAGCGCAGGCATGGGACGGCTGCGATGACCCCACGGACACAAATATCCCACAGAGAACCCCCTTCCCTACATCCAAGTGCTGCAGGAGGTGAACGAACTTTCTGCAGTTCGCTTTTTTCCCCAATCCCACACTGCAGACAGCAGCTGCCCACGCTCAGAGCCCCCCAGTGCCCACGGCTGCAGCATCACCTGGTCCAAGCACTGGCTGCGGATGTATCGCATCGCCTGCTGGATGCTCTGCGGCAGCGGCTGCCCCGTCCTCTGCACGTTGATGATGGGTGGCACCCCAAAGACCGCCTTGTCCCTGTAGTCGGGGACTTTGCTCCGTTTCATGAACTTGGGCACAGTCCTGCAGGGTGGGCGGGATGGATCGTCAGCACAACCACAGCTGCCTCGGCAGCACTGCTCCAGCGCTCCATCCCGGCTCCTTTCCCCCCAGCTCACCACGTCCAGGCTTGCTTGTGGGGCACAGAGTACTTCTCCATGACGGCCGTGAGCCGCAGCAGGGAGCACTTCTGGAGCAGGTTGAGCTGGGCAGAGGACTGGCGGTTGATCTCCAGGGAGGCGGAGTTCAGGCTGGGCCGGTGGGAGTTCTGGAAGCTGTGCCAGCGCAGCTTTCTGCAGGGAAACGTGGGTGTTCACAGCCTTCCCTCCGGCACCTGAGGTTGGTGCAGGCACAGCAGCAGCCAGGCTGAGCCAAGCCAGCCCAGCACCAGCTCCAGTGCCACAAGAGTTGCTTCTCAACCCCCACAGAATAAGCAGGGACAGTGCCAGAGCACAAAGGCACAAAGAGAGATATTTTATCTTTCTTAAAGGATCACTCCCACCCTGACAGCTTTGCCAAGCAGCATTCTCCCACGTGCACCCTGGCAGAGCTGCAGGGAGTGCTGGGCAGAGGGCAGGGGTTCTGGGAAGTGCACCAGCAGGAACAACTGCTTGCTCGGGGATAAAAGATGCTCCAACAAACCAGTGCTCTGCTGGGAGCACACCGACCCCCTTCTGTCTGTGCCACTCCAGAAAGGTTCCTGCCCAGTTCCTACGCACAAGGGACATTCCCAACTCACCAGAAAAGCCACCTCCATCTGGAGACCCCCCCGGGAAAGCACGAACCGCACCGCCAGCAGCAGCGCAGTGCGGCCGCCAGGGGGCAGCAGCGAGTCGTGCCCGGACCCCGCAGCCCCACCCGGACAATCCCGGACCCCGCCCGGACCCCGCCGCCCCGCTACCTGCAGGGCCGGGTGAGGGACGCTCCCACGCCCGAGTCGCGGCGCTCCCGCATCTCCAGCTCTTCGGCCTCGTTCAGGGAGTTTCCCGTGCTGTCGAAGTCACTGGCAGAGGTGCCGACGTCTGACATGGAGCGCTCCTCGAGGTGCAGGTTGGAGGAGAAGGTGGGCTCCCCTCCCGAGTCCGTCTCCTCTTCCTCCTCCTCCTCCTCCTCCTCCTCACCGCCTTCCTCCCCCACCAGCTCGGGGGAGATGGCTTTGTACCAGAGCTCCACTTTCTGCTGCAGCCCCCACATGTGCTGCAGGATATCGTCCAGGTTCTCGTAGGTCACCTCCTCATCTCCCTTGCACAGATCCTCAGTGCTGCCGAACTCGGGCACGTTGTCGTACACGCTCACCCGGCTGCCCAGGGAGCTGCAGGAGCCGTGGCGGCGGCAGGCGAAGCCCTCCACCCTGCTGCTGCTGCCGCAGCCCCCCAGCAGCCCCCCAGGCTTGGCCCCCGGCTTCCAGCCGGTCAAGGAGCTGCTGCCCAGGGGGCACAAACTCTCTATGGAGAGGGATTTGGGGAAGGTGCCCGGCTTGTGGTCCCTGGGCACATAGACCAGGCAGTCCCTGTGGCACGCCTGCCGGTGCTGGCACTGCTCTGCAGCCCAATCACCACCGGGCTCTGGGGCTGCCTGATGGGCCCCCACAAACAGCTCGCTGCGTTTTGGGTCAGAGCCCACCTTACCCCTGCCTGAGCCCACCGTGCGGTTAGTCCTGTACGACACTGAGAAGAAGTGTTTTTTGCCATGGAAAGAGGCGGATGCTCCTCTTTTAGGGGAGCTGGCCTTGGCGGCTGCGAGGTCCCCATTATTCTTTGCGCAGTCCCAGCCCGGATTGGCCACGACACCGCAGTGTGGGACGTCCTTCTCTCCTGGGCCAGCTTTCTCTTTGTCCTTCCTTCGGAGCGACTCAATCCTCTTGAGAAAGCTGCGAGACCTCCGCTTCTTTGGCTTCTCCTTGGGACCGTCACTGTGGTTCAAGGGCTGCTCGGCCAAGGAGCAGCTGCTGGGGCTGCAGGCGGGCTGGGTGACAGCAGCACGGTGGCACGGGGACAGGTCGGGCGGCGTGGTCGTGACCCTGAGCGTGCTGCCCATGCTGGCACTGCTGTGCAGGGACACAGCCTCTGGGTTGGTGCTGAGGTCGGTGAGGACGCTCTCGTGGCTGGACGCCTGCCGCATGCTGGAGGTGGGGACCTCGGAGGACTGGGAGAGGATGTCGGCAGAGCCCACGCGGGACCACCTCTTGCTGTCCCGCTGGAAAGCCCACCGGTCACTGATGGCACACAGATCCTCCTCCTCAGAGTCTTCATTCTGTGGGTGGAAGAGCAGAGGGGACAGTCAGAGCAGGGCCACTCAGAGTGTCCATCACCCCCACCCTGCAGAGCCGAGCACCCGAACTGCGGGCACAGCGTGCCCCTCATGACACGTCCAGTGAGCCCACTCCACCCCTTCTGCAGCAGCGCTCACGGAGCACGAGGAATTGTGCCCAAGCTCCAGAGCCATGCTACACAGAAAAGAAGAGGTAACATTCGTGTGCCACCTCAGAACAGCTCCCGGGCAGTAACCGTATCTATGACAGCAGGACATCAGCCCACGGAGGCTGGGTGGGCACAACACAGCCCAGCAGCCCTCAGCCTCTCCCAGCAGCTGTCCATTTCCCTGCTCCCCTTCCATGCTGAGCCCCACCACCCCACTGCTGCTGCAACAGCTGCACTGCAGCCGGCCCCAGCACAGCCCCTTCCCCTTCTGCCTCTTTGTGCTCCAGAGAAGGGGATCCGGACATGGGAACAATGTCCCCGTGTGGTGGCCTTCCTGCCATTCTACGGGGCAGGTGGGGGTCCTGGGCGCGGGGCCATGGTGTCCCAGCTGCACGGAGCCCATTGGGGATGTGTGGTGGTGATGGGGACAGGAGCTGGCTGTGGGGGACAGCCCCTCTGCAGCAAGGTCCCCTCATTAAACAAGAAAAACAAAAGTGACAGAGGGCGTCCCCCAGTCCACAGAGCTGGCAGGAGGGAAGTGATGGTGAAGGACATGTCAGAGGGGCCAAGAAGCAGTGTGACCCCGGGGATGCACTGCAGGAATGCCGGCTCCACACAGCCCCAAGGCTGCTGCCACCACCACGGTCATCCTGCTCAATGAACCCCTTCACCAGGAGCATCAGGAGCTATGGGGCAGAGGCATGGGCACACACGAGGGCAATCCCAGGACACATCCTTCCTTGCAGCATGGGCACGGGGAGCGAGCACCGTGTGTAGCTGTGTGCACCTACCCAGGGCAGCACCAGCATGCACCATTGTTACCAACAAAAATAGGCTTGCTGCTCCCCCAGCTTGAGCACATTCCCCTCGAGAGTCCGACGCTCACCTGTTTACGCTGAAAGTGGACTTCCAGCTTCATGGAGGCACATGTGTTCAGGGTCATCAGCCTCCTGCAAGAAAACAAGAGACGCTGTACCCCGGCTGCGGCTTCCTGCTCTGCTAGCAGTGCTTTCTTTCTTTTTCCTTCTTCTTCTATTTTTTGTCTCAGAGCCGTTGTTGTGCCCTGTCAGCTGTCACCCCGCAGCTGTGGCTCCAGGGATCAGGAGGACGCGTGGAGCTGGAGCAGCTCCAAGCACAGCACACAGCCACAGGCACGCTCCTGAGCTGCACCCCGCCTGCACACAGACCCGGGGCCCTCTGCTCCTCCTTCACCCCAGCACAAGAGCCATCACATGAGCCCTTGGCACGAGAGCAGAGGAGTTTAAACCGCTCAGGCACGCTGGTGGCACAGGCACTTGGTGGTGGGCCAGCAGCGGCTTTGCAAACACGGACATCAGAGCAGCACGCACCGCTCAGCGCAGGCACCAGGACGTCCTGGCTGTGCCTCTGCCTCAGCCCCCCCAGCACTGTGTTTACTCTCACATAGCAGCAGTCCCAGCATCAAAGGGCACCGGGCTCCCCCAGCTCACTGAGCCCTGGGTGCACCGGGGCGAGAAAGGACAAGTGCAGGGACAGAGAGGTCACCAAGACGAAGGCAGCAGAGCAGCCCCGAGCAAACTGCCACCAGCCCATGCTGAGCCCACCATCCCTGCCCCTCCAGGAATCTCTCAACCATGGACTGAAGTTCTAATTCTTTTCTTTCCACAGGTGAACAGGTCTCCAGTGAATTCATTTTATTTAGCACCTTGTAAACTCTCCTGCAAGTGCAGCACAACTTCTGCTCCAGAGTGAAAACTGCACGCATTGTGCACCACGTACCTGCACATCCAACAGAAAAAATCTCACGTGTGCTTTACCAAAAAAGTGATTAATGCCCCTCCCATAATTCCGCTGAGTGCTCCTGAATGCCCTCTGGGACAGGGGCAGCATCACCATCTCAAGGCTGCTTGTCACATCTACCTGCCTCCAGGACAGAGCTGCTGTGAGTGAGCCGTTACTCTGGGAACAGTAATTTTGCTAAGCAGCGACCACCACGAGGCAAAAACTTCTGTTCAGAGCTCAGCCTGTGCCCAGCTCGGGGTGAAGGTGACCCGGTGTGCCCAACAGCCACCTGAGGTCTGCCGGGGCCTAGCATCTAGTAGCCATCCCACCCTGCACCTTGCTGCTCCCCAGAGCATGTGTGGAAGGCAGCAGCTGTGCCAAGCACTGCTCAGCTCCTCAGTGTGGGGGCACAGATGTGGTGATGTGGCCCAAAAGCAAAGCAGCACTGAGTCACCCCCCCACCCACATGACACATGGCCCTACAGACACAGGGACAGGGGTCTCTCCTGTTGGGGTTTGCTCTTGGTCATTCAGAGCTCTTCTCTGAAATGCCACACTGCTTCCTGTGCCAGAAAAAAAACCCGGCAGCATCTCCCAGAGCTATTTTCAGCCCTGCACTGTGAGAGCAGCACGTCCTTGTGGGAAATGTCCCAGCTCCAGCTGCCAGGCTGGGCTGACTGACACCGTGCTCCCTTCGCAGTGCCGCCCTTCCTCGGGGCCACCAGAGCAGTGTTTATTCCAGGAACGAGCAGGAGTCCACAAGCACAAAGCAAACCAGTGGTGCACAACTGACAGCCCCCAAACCCGTGCTGCTGGACACTGCTCACAGCACCTCCGTCCCACGCGGTGCTCCCACGGCACAGCAGAGCTCTCACTGCGTGCTCGCTGTCACAGGTGGCATGTACCCAGCAACTGAGTGCAAATCTGTCCACAGACAGAATTTCATCCACAGGCACTTTGACCTGGATCTGCCTCACACCACCAACCACACATAAACCGACACGGAGGTGCAGTTTCCAAATGCCATCCTTGCAAAACCAAGCAACAAGATGTGCCTGCCCTGCAGCTCTCCCCCACGGGAGCACGTGAGGCACAGCCTGAAGCAGCCAGCAGGAAGGAGAGGAGCACATGCAGCTGGAGCTGCACAGCCAGGACTCCGTGCTCCACCGCTCAGTGTTACAGCTCACATCCCACCGACCCATTTTCAGAGGAGCTCCACAGCCTGGAGTTACCCACGTGTAACATTACAACAAGGCATGAAAGCTGAACAAAGAGAACTCCTGGCCAGTGTCTGCTCTCCTGCAGCTCTGCATGCTCACAACAGAAAGCAGTGCAGTTTCCCCGTCCACCCAACACGACAGCTGCTTGAAGCAGCCACAGTCAGTGCAGGCAGCACTGCGGGGCTCAGCCCAGCATCCTGCAGACACCAGCTAGCTCTGGGGGAACTTTACCTGCAGAGAGATTTGAGAGAATCCTTGTCCAGGAAACTGTGGTCCTTCTTCACAGCGCCGATGTCAACAGGGAACAACGAGTCTGGGGAGAAAGGCAAGAGGACGGTCAGCCCAGCAGGAAAGGCTCAGCCCCGTCCCCAGTACCACAGCAGGATCCCAGAGAGCCCAGGAGGCAGCAAGAGCAGAGAAAGGCAAGCAGAGGGATGGAGGGGAGAGGGCGATGCTTTGGTGCCGTGGCAAGAAAAGCAAGAGGAACATGCGTGGCAGAGAAGGTTGGGAATGGCCCATGGTGCAAAGACCCGCAAGGAGAGCAGCCAGCAGCACTGCTCTGCTCCCATCAGCATGCCAGGACCTCACCACACTGCACACAGCAGCAGCTGGAACGAAATCTGCACCCCACACCCAGGTCCACAAAGTGAGAGAAGAGGGACCTGGGTGGAGATGTTACTGCTGCATGGGGGAGACCTCAGCCACGGCGGGTTTTGGAGGGAGACCACCTCCAAACACTGCTCCCAACCGTTGTACCCCCACCCGGAGCCCTGGGGCGTTCCAGGAGGGATGCTGTGTTCCCTCTCAGACACAGTGACTGTGCCCCAAACCACAGCAGGCAGCTCTCACCTTCATAAAGCTGGGCATACTGCGGGAATCCCGCAGCTCGCAGCCAGTCACAAGCCTTCTTGGCTTCGATTTCTGAAACAAAGCAAAGGGACAGCCTGAGCATCCCAGCATCGAGAGCACCGCAGCCGTGCCACCTGGGCACAGTTCCCTATGCTCACACCAGAAGGAACATCACAAATGCAGCCGGGTAGCACATGCAGCACAGAATAGGAGCTGCACAGCTCTGTGTGCCCCGCTAACACAGGACAAAGGGAACACAGCACGGGAGGGACAGACCCAGGGACACCATTTTCATTTTAACCTCCCGATGAAATGCTTCTCTTCTGAACCCACCAAACCAAACACAGCACTGTGCCAGGAGAGGGAGAGGAACATCTTTATTTTTAATAATTAATGCAGAGCCCATCAAAGCTTAGGGCTGGTCACTTCATGGGACTTCTGCAAACATCCTCCAGAGAACTCTGCCAAAGGAACCTTTTCTTTTCCCTCCCACTTCCCCCATCTCTGACCACCCCCTCTTTTCTTTGCAGCTCGCTTTCATCCTAGCACGCAGCACACTCTGCCATAAGCACAGGCTCTCCACAACAGAGGGGAATTGTAGCCAGACCAGGCTGCAGGATGCAGGTCCCAGAGTCCCAGTTTCCTCATCCACAGCTCAGCTGTTCCTGGGGTGCCCCATCCAAAGGCCACTGCTGAGTTCCGGGAAATTTCTCAGATTTACAGAACTTGAGGGAATGTAGCTCGAAGCCAACGCTGCCTGGAGTCCGCAGTGCATCTGACTGCTGACTGTTACAGCCCTTCTCACAACAAACAGCTGACTTCAAATGTAGAAAATGTGACTGCAGCTCCAGATTTCTGCCCGTCCCTCCCACAGAGGCTCAACCCAGAAAACACTGGGACTGAGCCTGATTCACCCAGACTGCACGGCAGTGAAACTCTCCCATTTCATCACCATCTACTGACAGCCACAGCTGAGAGCCCCACTCACGTTTACAATCAGAGATACAGCACTAAAGAAAAATTAAAAAGGACAATCCAAGCAGTTCAATTAAGGACAGAACCAAGGCAAAACCCCTGACCCGAATACCTGAGGCGCTTTGGGGAAGAGGTTTGGAACGAGCACCCAAATGTGGATCCAAACAGCGCAGCTGCCTTAGCTGTGTGCTGAGTGCCAGCAGGGCTCAGAGCCAGGGGTCTCACTGCAGCCCCCATCCCATGCCATGGGGTGAGTAACATTGTGCCCCCATGGTGGGGAGCACTCCTCCTGTAAGCAGGAGCACTCTCAGACCATTCTCATAACCTATGTCCCTCCTTTATCCCACACAGCCCCCCAGCACAGCAGGTTCAGCTCAACCCGCTTCCCCCCCCACCCCTCCTTCCCCCAGAGCTGAGCCATTGGCCATAGCACCCAAAGGTTCAGGTATCCCTGGTCAAGGTGAGGAGCACAACCCTCCCAACTGCTACTGCCCCACAGGAACCCCCCTGCCCACAGGAGGGGTTGGGACTGGCACTTCCACCCCCTGAACGAGACAGCAGAGGGAAGGGAAGGCNACCCCCCCCCAGCATACCAGCTCCCGCCCACCCCGCTCCCCCCCCCCCCCCTCCTTCCCCCAGAGCTGAGCCATTGGCCATAGCACCCAAAGGTTCAGGTATCCCTGGTCAAGGTGAGGAGCACAACCCTCCCAACTGCTACTGCCCCACAGGAACCCCCCTGCCCACAGGAGGGGTTGGGACTGGCACTTCCACCCCCTGAACGAGACAGCAGAGGGAAGGGAAGGCAGCAGCAGACCGCCCAGCATGCCGCAGTGCCCAGCTTACCCATGACAGCAGCAGCACCAAGCTGGTAGAAGAGCATGGCCAAGGCACAGGGGGGTCTGCTCGGTCACACAGGCAGTGCAGGAACACCACAGCCCCACGCACCAACCCCGAGTGACAGCAGGCAGAGCCACAAATGCTGGGGGCTCAGCACCTGCCCCTCCACAGCCACGTCCCAGCTTCGCCCGCTGCCTTCCCAGTGCCTGCACAGAGCCCGGACCCCGTCCCACAGGCTGACACAGAGAAGGTTTCCAAGTGTCCCCGTCCCGGACAGAGCTGGCCGCCAGCTTCCCCCTCCCACCGCCCTTTCCACAGAAGTACTTTCCCAAGGAAGTGCAGGAAAGGATTTTTCCGAGCCTTGATAAGAATGGGCAGAAAACCGCCTATATGAATGTCACGGGCGGCTTGTGAATGTCCCGCAGGGGATGTGGCAGCAGCAGGACTGTAACCAGACCCCGCCACACGGTCACCCACCCACAAGCCACGTCCCCAGCCTTCCTCACCACCTTCATCCCGGGCACAGCAGGCTGCGAGCCCCGAGCCAGCAGCATGCAGCTGACCGCCTTCCTGCAGCCCTGCTGAAACCCCATCCCCAATACCCCAGGGACGCATGCCTGCCTGGGCAGAAATGTGCTGCTGGAAAGGAGCAGCGATGGGGACAGCTTCCCTACCGGGCTGCGTGCCCGCGAGGGCTCTCTGGTGTCTGATACAGATCATCCCCACCGCAGTCCGTGCAGAGGGTCTTCTCCTTCCCTCCTCTTCTCTGCAAAGGGCTCCCACCAGCTTGTAGCAGCTTAATATCTTTGAGATCTGTCTTCCAAACGTGACGGAAATGATCGCATTCAAATTGTATTACGGGAGGAGCAGGCACACAGACAGCAAACAGCACACAAACACAGCGCGCTCACTTCCTTCGGGGCAAGGTAAGAGGGAGCTGCACGGAGCCACGTTCCCAGCAGCAGCAAACCCAGCTGGGAGGGGGCACACATGGCACGAGCACAGAAAGGGCACGACAGAGATCACAGAGCAGAGAAAGACAGCAGCACTTCCATCTTGGATGCCACAGATATCTGGGGAGGGGAAAAAGGGTTGCCTTGTTCCTGTTATTTTTAGATGGGTTTCCTAACAAGACTTGTGCAACCTTCCCCTCTCCCTGGGCGTGCTGTCAGTACCAGCAGAGCTCCATCCTGCTGCCCATCTTCATGCAGATTTCACAGAGAAAGACACACACAGAGCGGCTGGTGAGCTCCTTGAACGCAGCTGGGCAGGCAAACAGCCCCAGCATGGCTCCCACTCCAGGGACAGCAATCTGTGTGAGAGGAGCACTCAGCAAAACCCGGACACCTCCATGGGGGCAAAAAGCTCCTGGTGGTGCACAGCCCTTATGAGGCACCAGAGAATCCCCTCCAGGCACAGCTCCTGCCCTTCTCCAGCAGCCATTGGGGAGTACTTCCCAAGGAAACCACACGCAGCCACTCACCATCCCCACCCCACTGACCTCATCCTCAGTAATGGGGCCACAATGTGTCCCTGGGGTCCAGGCTCTGGTGGCACAGGGGCTGTGCTCACTGCTGTGCTGTGGCACAGGGGACAGAGGGCACCGTGTGGCAGATCTGGGAGCAAGTTGGTAACTGGGACCTGGCTGCACTCCCCAGTACCCTGCAGGGAGGATGGGGAAGCAGAAATGAGGAGAGGCTCTCACGTTATTGGTGGAAGAACCTCTCACATTCCCAGCTCCTGCCATTGCACTGACTGCAGGGATGGTTTGGGAGCAGAAAGGGGTGTTTGGAGCTGGCCCCTCTGCCTCGAGTGCCCCGAGGACACAGGGCCTTGCAGCAGGCGTGGATGGGAGGGAAGAAGACAAAGAAGCAACAAAGGGACAGAAGGCCTAAAACAAGGAAGCTGGAACACTGGAGGAGAACATAACGACTGATAAGGAAACCACATCCCTGGACCCTGGCTCAGCACTTTCAATTTAACATAACAATAAAAAAGAAGAAGTAATGCCTCGGGATCTGAATTCCCCATAAAAAGTCCCACAGCCAATTAGTGTGTGAAAAGAAAACCACAACATAACATCGCCCATACGACATAATGGAGAGCCATGAAACCTGCTGCCAGGCGGGTGGGAGCACAGCACTGCGTGGGGAACCCCTTCTGGCTGTGTTTGCATGTTTTCCTTCCACCCGAGTTTAAAACAAACTGTTGCCTTCAACACCGAGTATGCAGAAGCTCAGCTCTGTTCCCAGCCCCGACGCTGAAGTCCCTGCTGAATTTTAAAGGAATGCCAGAAAATTCCAGCACTGCACCTAAGCTGTGGTCGTGTACTGACCACTTACACACGCAAGGATCTGAAATAACCGTTTCACATGGGGAAACTCACACCCTCCACCACAGAAGGTGTTGTGACCAAGGGCAGCACAGTGTCTCTGAAGTCAGAGGTGTCCACCCATCCATCCATCCACCTACCCACCCATCCACCCACCCACCCATCCTGCCCGCCATGCCCAGCTCAGCCCTGCAGGACCCAGCCTGGCACTGCCCACACTTCGCACACTGTGCTCTGCCCACACCACTCCGTGTGTATGGAGCTGGGGAGGGCTGCAGGGCTGTGGGCATCCCCCATCCCACACGGCTCAGCACGCTGTGCCAATACATACAAACAATCAGCTGCTCCCCATCGAGCCCAGCAAGCCACAGAGATTTCAAAGCTGTGAGCACGGAGAGGGCAGAGAGGAATGAGAAACCCGGCTGGACGCCGTCCCAGATGCAGTGGGTTTCCACAACTGACCTTCACTCTGTGAAGAGGTCTCAAGTTTTGGGAGCTGCTCCCTGCAACATCGCCAGTGAGGGATTGTTCGGATGCCTCCACTGGGTGCCAAAATACCCCGTGTGCTCCAAGAGGCACCCAGCACTGTGGGGCTGCAGGAAGGGCACAGCACGGTGCCCCACCGGCCTCGCAGCCCATCCCTGCCCCAGTATGCCATGGACAAACAGTGCGGGGTGCCAGATGAGCAGGGGGGATCCTGGGGAAAAGCTGCAGAGGGAGGCAATATAGAAATCACCATCCAGTTTGCTGCACCCACATAGTGCTGTGCCCTAAGCCTTGTCCATGCACCAGGACAAGAGGAGAGCTGCAGGAGGGAAGAACACAGCTGGTGTGCAGGCTGCAGTATGGGACATGGGCACAGACACAGGACAGGGCTGCCCAGCAGCTGGGGGCTTCTCACTGCTCTTTGGGGCTACAGACCCACAGCAGGCTGGGCAAAGATAGATGTGCGTGAGCTGAAGCAGTCACTGTGGGAGTGACAGGTTAGTGCACCCTCTTTCCTTCTGCAGGTAACCAAAGGTGTGCTCCTCATGAGCATTTCCACCCCTTGCTGTGCTCCAACCCCAGCCTTGGACCTGCTCCGAACACCAAACTGCTCCAGCACAACTCCAAACATAGTGCTGGGGAAGGCACGGCACCGAGCTGGGCAGAGCAGAATGCAGAGCCCTGCACACGGCCTCCCTGCCCCTCTCTCACATACTGCTCAACCCCTGCACCCGGGGATCAAACCCACCCCAGGGCCAACAGAAACCTGCAAGTGTGCAAACACAACTGCTGTGTTCACGAGGACCCAGCACTGCTTCAACAGCTCCCCAGAGGCTGACGGTTGAATCAGACACTGTGGTTTCTGCTCAGAAATAGATAAGAGCACACAACCACTCTCTGCAGCCTGTGCTCAGCACTGGGAAGGCAGCAGAGCTGTTCCTCCCTCCCGAGGACATCCCGGCCATTAACTCTCTGACTGCACACTGTCACACGCCTCTGAGCCCCATCTGAGCGCCGGGGGCTGCTGGGTGCTCTCACACCCAACGCTGGAACCACAGAGGAGAGGCAAGAAGCAAACAGCGACGGAGATGCTCAGCAGCCTCCTTGCCCATCCTGCACCCCACCCTTTCTAAAATTGCACCGTGCCTTCCTGCCCGCGGCTCTCATGCGCTGTTTGGACAGACAGGCGCCGTCCCGAAGCAGAGCCCCACGCAGCGTGTGCCTTCACCTTGACAAAAATAGGATTCCGCTTTTCCATCGCTCAGAACCACTTCAGGCTCAGCCCAGCACGAAGATGCGCTCGCAGCCTCCTCCCATCCCCAGCACGCTGTGCAGCTGCACTGCAGCCACCACGAAGGCCAGCAGTTGCTAAAGGTCCAGGTCAGGCAGCTCTCAGCTCTGCAGGCAGACCACAGCTCTGTACCACTGCATCTCCAGCCACTGCAACCTGCTGCAACTCTTCTCCAGCACTGCACGCTTTGGAGCCACCTTCAGCTCCTTCTGCTTTTAAATCCCCGATGGATAAAACCTTTACTTGCCTAAGACAGGAGGGAACTCCCTCCTATTTTTGTGCATTTGTGGAGGAGAAGCACCTGGATCTGCTACAAACTGCATGAGGAAGCTTTCCTTCCCTTGTGAGCTTTCTGCTCCTGTCTTTGTGCAGCACAGGACAGGAGCACAGCACCTCATGACCAGGGCACCCAAGGACCCTTTGTGTGCACTGGGGACCCCACATCCCTGGGGACACCCCCTGGAGCACGGTCGGTGCTGCGGTGGCTGTGTCCCACTGCCACCCTCCTGTCCCAGTCCAGAGGTCTCCCTGCAGCTCTTCTGGAAAAAAGACTGCAAATTGTGGCATAAAACCCTGATATGAAATCCCAGCCTCGGAAACCAGCCCAAGGATGCTTCTCATGCAAACACAGGGCTGCATGAAGCAGGGCAGGGCTTTCACCATGCCCAAAGGGATCCTCTCACTGGGAGCACAAGGGGATTAACCCAAAGTCACAGATCCCTTTTGCTGCCCGGAGCACACAGGCACTCTGCTGGGACCCCCAGCATTGCTGTGGCATTGGTCACTGGCACAGCTGCACAGCAGTTCCCAGGGAGGAATTTCCATTTGCTGCAAACACGCATCCGCCCCCTGCCCCGCAGCTCACCCTGCTCAGCAGCACAGCCCTTTCCCTCTCCCACCCCCCACTTCCTGCCCTCCTTTCCTCCATCTGAACACGACATTTCCACATCAGGCTGTGTGGGGTGGGCTGTGGCAGTATCGGATGGGCGCTCCAGTGCTCCTGGGACTCCCGGCCAAAGCCCACCCTCATCCCCACTGCCAGGCAGCACTCAGAGGGCACTCTGCCACAGGCTCAGGAAACAGCCAGAGGTCCCGAGGAGCTGGCACGGCACGCAGTCACAGCACACTGCCACCAGCCTGGCCAGCTCACTGAGAAATGACCCCAAATGTTAAAGAAGCTGCAGCTCTCCTATGTCTGCAGCATCTTAAGCAGAGTGCACTGGGGCTGAGGGAAAGCCATGCACTGCACACACACTGAAGCCAACTTGTGCTCAATCACATCCACTTCCCCTCCACTCCCCATGTGCACAACCACACCCTGAGCCCCATGCCCTGCTCATGGTGGGACCCGTGGGAGCAGCCCCTCACCCCACGGGAGCCACAGATCCATTCAAGGGGAAAGATGAAGGTAAAGGCAAATCTGCTCTTCTTTTCAAGAAGAGAAAGCAGAACAACAAAATAAACTGCACCTCCTAACCCTTCCTTCAGCCCACAGCACAAAAGCCAAAGCAAATTGTCTGGCTGAAAAGGAAACGTGGCCTTCAAGAAATCTCCGACGGGGAGGAAGGTCACCTCGCAGACTTTTCCATCTCCCCCCAGACGTGTATTTCTTGGCTGCAGCCTGCGCCAGGATGGAAAGGCAGAGCCGGGGCACGGGTACTCACCGCGGCAGCAGCTGTCAGTCCTGGCTTTGTCCATCGGGAGCAGCGGCCGAGGAGCAGCAGTAGCAGCATGACCGGTGGCCCCGGGCACCGTCAGGGGGCAGAGAGGGGGCTCCGGGCCGCAGCCCCCCGCGCCCCGGCAGCCGCAGCTCCGACCCATTCCGGGCAGGCCTGCTGAAACCGAGCCCTGGCACATCCAGCCCAGAGAGCCATCCCAGCTCTCTTTGGGAACAAACGGGGCACCGACAGCTGAGCCAAGGGCGCAGCTCCAAGCAGCAGCGGTGGGAGCAGGAGGGGGACAGCTAAGGAGAGGCAAAAGCAATAGTGCACACACACACACACACACACACACACGGATGCTGCTCCACTGTGCGGAGCTCAGCACAGCCCTCCCACGCTGTGACTCACCGGCAGCGGCTCAGGGGCGGTTCTGTCCCCGCGCAGCGCGAGATGCTGACAGCAGTGCCGCCGCTCCTGGCACAGCACACAGCGGCTGCGGAGTGCCACTGCATCGCACACACGGAGTGCTCTGGGTCGAGCAGGGGGCTCGTGTGCGCTGCTCCTGCAGTCAGCCAGCGGGAGAGGGGCGGTGGAGGCAGTGCCACCACGTTCCCACCCGGCACTGCTCGGACACATCACTCCTGGAGCTGCTGTAGGTCTCCTCGGCCACACGTGTGCACACAGCCTGGCATGAGAGCGGGGGGTTCAGCCCTCTATTGTGAGAGCCACGTGCCACTGCAGAGCTGGTAGAACTGTTAGCAAGGGCTGATGCCATCGAGACATCAACGAGGACCAAAAGCTTTGGATAAAGGGTGGTTCAGGGACAAGAAGAGGAGTGCCAGATGCAGTTAGGTACACAAACCTAACTGCTGAATATCCCTGGTTGCGCTCACCCAGCCCACTGTGCTCGGCTTTGCCCCATGTCCCCCTCCATCCCTGCACACAGCACTCACACAGCCACAGCCCAGGGCACAGCTCGCTCAGGGTAAGCAGCTTTGGCTGACATGGCATCAGGCTCAGCAATGACAAACACACTGTCACCGTGTTCTCCTCATTCAGTGCCTCTGGCACCAATGGGGAATGAGCTGCGAGACCCCTTCACCTGAGCAGCACCAAAGCACGGGAGGGAGCAGCTGAGATCCACATGGAACACACCTCTGGGTGCTGGTGCTCGTTCATGTCACAGCCTGGCACAGGCACCCACACACATCGCAGCGAGGACACGAGGCTGCCATTGGCAAGAGGCCCCACGGACACAGAGGCATCTCCGTGGTCATCCAAGTTACCAGCGACCACGTGCAAAACTTCCACCGACACGGGAGGAGCCCAAAACCACTTCCAAATGTGATCTCACATCCAAACGATGCAAGGAAGCACCGGGCCCCACAGGCAGCAATGCCTCTATCCCTCCGTGCTCTAAAGGAAGGGACCGGGGCTGCCCAGGGCCGGCTCACAGCGTGCTGCACCAGCACTGCTCAAGGCTCCCGCAAAGCTGCACCGATGTGGGAGGTCAATGAAATCCCTGAACTGAGAAGTCGTGGGCTAAAAGCAGAGAGTGCCACTAAAAGCAAGGCAGCAGCATGCAGCAATAAGCAACGGCCCTATTTACAGTGTGGGGGGCCATGTGGGCACACCCAGCAGGGGCACGCTGCAGGTGAGGTGGGCCGGGAGTGCTCTGTGCTCAGCACGAGGACTTTGCTCCAGTTCTCCTCAGGAAAAGCCTCTGTGCCCGTCCCTGCCGGACCTTCCTGTCACTGCTGCTCCCACGGCGCCACGGGAGGAAACCAGACAGCAATTTCCATGCAGGGGCAGGAGCTGCCTCCCAGCTCTGCAGCCAGGCAGTGATTGGAGGTGGGAGAGGGAGCGCTGGGCCCAGGAAGAGGGAGGCAGCCGGTCCTGGGGGTGTCTGTGGGGTCGTGCTCCCCCTCAGCCTGGTGCTCTCCTGGTCCAGGTGAGGTACTGTCATGGATGTTTCACCAGGCACAGTCCAGCTCAGCTGGTAACCAGCACTACTGGTTTGGGACAAACCACCCACCCACTGCCTCTCACTGCGGCTCATTTACTCCCCACCTTGCTCCTGGTATCCACAGAGGAGCACAACAGCTCTCATTCCCACAGCATATAGCACTGCAAAGCCTCCCCCACAGTGCCCCCCAGTTTTCCCCAGGCACTGGTGGCAGGGCAGAGCCCAGTGCTGGGTAGGGCACCCACGGACCTCAGCAGTCTATGCAGACAAAATTCTCCCAAAGCAGAACCCCCACACCATGGTGCTGAGATGGGCACTGCAAGCACGGAGTCACCACAAACACGTGGAGCTCAGAATTAAACCCCACAGCAAAAGTGGAACCAGGCAGCACAGAGCTGAGCTTCGAGGAGCTGCACTGAGCCCCACGGAGCCCCATCACCTCCCCCCATCACAACGAGACAGCCCGAGCTCAACTCCATCTCCTTGAGAAGCGAACAGAGAGCAGCCAACAGAACTGCTGAGGAGCAGTTTTAAAAGATGTCACAGTTCTGCAAAGAGACAAAGGAATATTTTTTAAAAATACAGATGCCTTGCCAGGAATGTGGGGAATGTCAGGGAACATAAAACAGGATGAGAAGGCTGGCCTCAAGCGACGCTGCGGGCTCGTGTGCTGGCCTGACAGCCAAGGTGTTGGATCCCAATGGAAGAAGAACCTTGTGTCTGCAGTGGGAACCACAGACCCGCTCACCCAGCTGCTCCTGTCCTCCCCCATGGGGGAGCTCTGCCGGGCCGGCCCCGCTCCGCTTGCACACGCATCCCACAAAGGTGCAGTCCCACCCCTTCATGCACAACGTGGCATTTCCCGAGGAGCTGAAGCAGGTTGTAGGGCATGGCCAACGAGGTAGTTCACATTATGGCCATTCCTGAGGGAACTGGCACTACTGGGAGCCACGGGACCAGTCCTAAACACCCACAGCTGCTGTAAGCAATGGGAAATAATTCTCAGTGATGGTAAAAGTGACCCTCTCCTGCACGCAAGCTCACATCCCTGCCCAGTGATCCCAGTGGTGCTCTGCCAGCAGTAGCTATGCACAGCGGGATCAGGAGCAGGGAAACCTCACAGGGGTTACACTGAGCAGAGCCCAGGAGCCGGGAGGCAGCAGGAACCCCAAACTCAACACGCCGACCGTTTGCAGCAGCAGCATTAGGAAACAGAGGCTGCTTACTTCTGGCAGAAACAGACACGTTTTCTCCAGCTTCCCAGCCCTGCAAAAGCCCCCACTGAAGGAACTCTGTCACAGCAGGAGCTGCTCGGGGCTCTGGTGCCTGGCTGAGGGCTGACCCACGGCCAATGCCCACGTGTTCGAGGTGAGAGGGCACAAGGGGAGCAGGGAGCAGCCTGCAGAGCACGGGGATGAGCTGTGCTCCTCATGGAAGGCATCCATCCCCACGGCCTGAGAACGCTGATGTCTCCTGCCACCAGCAGCACTGAGACCCAGCAGCGTGCTGCTGCTCCCTGCACACTTCTGAGGAACCCTCGGCCTCAGAAAACATCACCCCAGCACTGCAGGATGACGGCACTTGTGGTAAACCACGCAGCTCTCACCTTCCTAAAAATCAGTTGCACCTATTTTTACGAGCCATTGATTTCTGACTGCTGTATGTCCTCCGAAGGGACTCAGAGCCCAACACACAGGAGGGCACAAACCCACGTGCACATGCCCTCACACCCCTCGTGCTGCTGGGAGCCCGCACGGCTCCTGCATGGCCAGGGAGGGGCACTGGGGCAGGTGTGGGGCAGCTGCTGCAGCCTGAGAGCAGCCTGGGGATGGTGGAGCTCAGCACCAACAGCCCAACGCGGGGCTGGGATTGCAGCCTCCCCTCTCCCTGTGCCGGGAGGGCTCTCTCTGATGAGGAAGACTTTCTCAGTTCCCCCACACGGGATGAATTACCTACAAACCTTACAAACACCAACCATTCCATCTCCTGACCCCGCTCCCCTCCACCCTCTGACGCACTGTGACCAAAGCACAGAGATGCGGATGAGGGCTCCTCTGCAGCCCCACTGTACACCCCAGCACACCCAGAGCAAGTGGGGCCCCCCAGCACAGCTCGGGGCAGTGGGAGGGGGCCGGCGCGGGGCAGAGCAGGAAGGAAAAGCATCGACGTGCAGATCCCTGCCAGCGATTGGCGCTGCTTCCGGCAGCAGCCTCGCAGGGCGTAGTTAATGAGCAAACATCTGTGGCTTCACATCCCGTAAAGGACATTCACAAAAACCCCCTCCATTCATGCGGAGAAAAGGAACGTTTTTTAAAAGGACAACGGAGCGCTCCCACAGATGGGACTGAGAGCAGAGAGGGGCAGCAGTGGCACTGCCCCTCCAGCGCTCAGCACTCAGACACGGCTCCGGCCGCTTTGCTGGGGGGAGGGGGCTGCTCCCATCACCAACAGGGGATTTCCAGTCCTTGCCAGCTCAGCACACATCACCCGGCGCTCGCTCTTGCAGGCAGTGTGAGCAGGCTGCCCTCCCGCCCCACTGAGACACACGTGTCACCTCTGTGGCAGTGGTTGAGGAGCATATCGCTCCTCTCCTTATTTCCTACTGAACCGTCCTCCTGGACGACCAGGCAGCCCTCTTCAGGCAGACAACGGTCGGACGGCGGTTTGGCAGTTACCCATGGGGCACCCACAAAGCACTGAGAGCTCTGCGGTTTTTAGGCAGGGAAACAACAGACACGGGGCATAAAGAGGAGAGGAGCGGGCAGCGGGAGCCCAACCCTAACACCAACCCCAGCCCTGGCACCAGCGGGCACTCACCTCCACACCTGAAAAGGACGTGGCTGCCGTGGGGCTGGGAGCAATCCCTGCCACCCCGGATGGCGTCACCTGGCCGCTCTCACCCTGTCCCGTGGTTCCTTCCCCTTTCTCAGTGCAGGGGAACCTCAGAGCAGCAGCTGTCCTTGCACACAGCCCCGGAGCACAGCTGGAATGTGAAGGAGCGGAGCGGGTGATGGTGCAGTGCTCGTGAGAGCTTTGCACAGCTTCCTGTCTCCATTTCAGCAGCTGGCACTGATCACGGCCCTACAGTCTGATCCCACTGAACATATGGAATCCCGCGGGCCATGCTGCACGTGCACAGCATTTGGAGCTGTGCTGAGCACCAGCTGAGAAACGGCACCGGGTCCCATCTTCCAAAGCAGCCCGTGCCCTCCCAACCCACGCACGGGGCAGCCCCCCACGAGCCCCCAGACATCCCAGTGCCGTCCCCAGCAGCAGAGCACACAGCTCAGCTCCATCGCAGTGCCCCAGGGCCATGGCACCCTGCGGGGGCTGCCCACCCCCCGCACCACCACGGCCCCAACAGCCGTAGGCCGACAGCCAAGGAGAAACAATGAAAACCATTTACGGGGCAGGAAGCCGCATCTGCTGCATGAAACGCTATCTTCAAACAAGACGTGTTTGGATAACTCCAGTTTCATAACTCGCCTCTTCCGATGTTAGGAAATCACAGTAATAAAAAGAAAACAAAATGGGGGAGAAGAAACTTGGCATGGGGAACAATGGGAGAACTGCTCGACCCCGACCTGCTGCACCTCACCCCGGGCAGCTGCAGAGAGCTGCGATTGTGCACGGGAAGAAATGTCTGATCAAATATCAGCGGGAAGAGAGTTCAGTCTGTTCCACAAACACCGGGAGCACAGCACGCCCCGATGCTCCTGTCTGTTAATCACCTGCCCGTGTTAATCACCTGCCCGTGTTAATCACCTGCCCGCCCCGTGTTTGCTCCCAACGAGAACCAAAGAGAGCGTGTGGGCAGCAGGAACACAGCCCGACAGGGGCAGGCAGCGAGGATTTGGGCTCTGGTGGGGATGTGCCATCACCTGAGCTGTGGCAGCAGGACTGGCAGCTCCTCTGCCCAGCACGGGCCCTCCTTGGGCAGGGCAGGACAGCTCCTGCTGGGTTAACAGGGCACTGTGGTGAAGGTAAATCCCACTGCCTCATAACTGCCCAATGCTAACCAGAAACCCTTGCAGGTAGCAGAGAGAATAGTGCTCAACTGTACCTTAGCAGGTGCTGAGGCAGCCATGGGGCAGTCAGCTACAGCAACTAGGAGGGAATCCCAAAGAGCTACAAAGGCACCGTGTGCCGAGGGATGTGGTACCCAGACAGACCACAGAGGGTCCGACGCAGTGCAAGCTCCACTGCCCCACTGTGCAATGTGCCCTGGGCACCCCAGCGAGCAGGGTGGCCACTGTAGGGCCCAGCAGCACGGGGACAGGCAGGTCCCCCGTCCTTCTCCCCCCTCGAACAATTTGGGAGAAGTGGCCAAAAGCTGAGGTTACCCCACTGGGTGCTGACTCCCTCCCCTCCCGCCTGCTCTCCGCCCCCTCCCCAGTCCAAATATAAACTTGCTTACAGGAAATGCCTTAAAGAAAAGGCACCTCCCCAAGTCCCGAAGAATGCCCAGAAAATAAACTGTCTCTGGACATGAAGGAAATGGCTTTTTCTTTTTAAATAACACTGCAAAGTGGATTTAACCCTTTCAGTCCCTGCAGGAGCTCTGCCACCACCACCCCAGGTGCATGGGCAGGGCCCAGGAGCTGCGCTCTGGATGGCAGCACAAGTGCCTCCTCAGCAGAGGTGTCCGTGCACCATCAGCACTGCTTGGGCAAAACCAGACCCACATCCTCAGCCCAGGTGCAAACCCTCCATCCCCTGAGCACCCAGCGAGCCCTAACCCGGCGTATCCCCCTACAGCCTCCCCAAGGGCTGAGGGTGGGCTTCCCACATGGAACATGGGCTGAGAGCACAGCAACACAGCAGGGCCGCACAGTGCCACCACTGTTCTGGAGAGGGGCACAGCCCCACGTGGGGGCTCCGGACACACAAACACCGCTTTCACACCAATGCCCCTCCACGTGGGATGAGAGAGATGTGAAGACCCCGCAGCCAGCTGCCTCAGAACAGCCATCCCAGCTCTCCCAGTGAGATGAGCAGGGGTACACGGGCACCCAACCGCAGTGCTGTGCAGGTGGGGAGGGGACACGAGGACTGACACAGCTCAGTGTGCCATGCGGTGGTGCTCCCGAGCAATCACAGCTCACGTACAGAGGGACACCCCCTGTTGCCCCTCCTCTAGGAGGAATGTGAGGCAAAGGCTCCTCCAGCAGCAGAGGCAGCCCAGGCACACGGCCCCCACACCCCATAGGCACTGCCCCCCACTCTGCCTCCCTGACCACGGCCCTTCAGAAGGAACACCGCACCTCCCCTGTGTGCAAAGCAGCCTGATGCAATTCAGCTGCTGCAGCAAAATGCCTGAAATATTTGTTGCTTTTCTGGAGCAGCAGAGGCACTGGGGATGCCCAGTGCAGAAGTGTGAGCAGGCAGAGGGTGTGGGGAAGGAGAGCAGCAGCTCAGCTTCACTTGGCTGCAAAGCAGTGTGTGCCTGGAGCGCCGGGCAGAGGGTCAGCAGCACATCCAGCCCACGGCACAGCTGATGTGTGCACCACAGAACAATGGGGCTGTATAACTGTGCAGCAAGAAGGGCTCCCCACCACAGCACACTCCCCCGTTCCCACCACGCAGAGCTGTGTCGAGGGCCAACACCCCACCAGGGCCGGGGCACACACGGCTGCACGGCGTAACGGGGCGGGAGAGCACACTGAGGACCGATGGGCAGTGATCTGCCTGAGAGAAGGAGGCCGAAACTGCACCGAGGTTCTGCTCTTACCCAACGACACTGATGAAATGAGGTCATGAGCTCTGAGTCACCCCGAGCATCACCATCCCTGCAGTCCTGTGACACGGCCGTGCCACAGCCCCCAGCTGCATTTTCACATGGGACGATGGAGGTGCTGCCCCGTGGTCCTTCTGCTGCTCCTCCTCAGGCGGCGCTGAGCAGAGCCCTCCACACACACGGTGCCCACCAGCAGCACTGTGCAGGGTGCTGGGAAGCACCGCTGCCTTTCCTCGAAGCCATGGCACGAGCTTGCCTCCTCTGCACTGTGTCAGACAAAGGGGCATTCAGAAGCTGAACTTGTGCCCTGGAAGGCAGTGAAAATATTCTTCTGAAACTCAGAGGGACAAAAAAAAGGGGTGGGAGAGGGAGAACAGAAACCCCTCCATCAACCGCTGCAACCAAATTGCACTCGGACAGGAACACACCTACCGGCCGGCAGCGTCCTCTCTTGATGCCACTGGTCCGCGTTTGCAGGAGCACTGCCGGGAGCACAGGCATTCCCTGAGCAGTGACAGGAGCAGTGGGTGAGCACTGAACCACGAGCACCGCAGACGGAGCACCGCACGGCAACGAGCGGTGCGAGCAGAGCCCCACGTGCTGCTGTCACACACTGTCCCGAGATAAGGGCAGGAAATCCCCGCGGTCCGGGCAGCGCTGAGCTCTGCATCCCACCCCGAGCAGGGAATGACACCCCGAGCCAGCTGCTCCCCGCAGCCGCTCATCCCCCTGGGGGTCAGCCCCCCCGGCACAGCCGTGGTGGGGAGGGAGGACCTCACGCTGCTGTTTGCTCCCCGGGCAGCCGTTAACGTTTGCTCAGCCCGTGACTGGCACTGGTGACGAGTGCCCTTTTCTGATAAGGAGCCCTGCAGCGACTCACAAACAGCCCCGCATGCCATGGGCAGACAATCATTAACCGAGACAGGTCGGGCAGTGCCTGGAAACAGAACCGGGGAGGAAGAGTGGGCAGGGCTGGGTGCAACTGGAGACCGGCAGCACAGTGAGGGCAGCGTGGGGTGCAGCAGCAGCACACGGCTCAGGAGCACACCCAGCATCATCCCGCTGCCCTCCCCAGGTCGGTCTGATGCAGCCCTGAGCAGCCGAGGGGGACAGCAGAGGTGGGAGAGCCCTAATCCTGCAGGGAATGAGTGTGGGGCTCAGACAACATGGCACAGACAGCTCCGTGCTGCCCGGGCACGGAGTGGGAGCCCCAGGAAGAGCAGCAGTGGGAGGAGAGTGTACCTTAAAGCATTTCCTGCTGGAAATAGGAAAAGAAGCCTGGCTCTTTAAATTCCTGTGCCCAGCCCCAGCAGCCGGGCAGAGTCAGTGCTGCTACTGGGGGTGACTTTCAGAAAGGCTCTTGCGCAGGAGAATTATTGCAGGAGGTTATTGCAGCTCAATCATTAACTGAGCAGCAGACCCCTGGCTCTGCTGGAATGCGGCTGTGCCACCACTGCTGCCCGGAGCACACAGTGAGCGTGGTGCAGCTCTGTCCCCACTGCCCGTGTCACACAGAGCCACGTGTAGAGGCACTGCCATCAGCCCCCGTGTGCCACGCCACTCCCAAAGGCCCAGGGATGGCTTCAGCTGCTTCTCCATCAGAGCCCCTTCACCGCTCCCATCAGATGAGAGGAGGAGACACTGCAGGCTCAATTTTGCATTCACCCTTCTGCAACTTCTGTACAAAGCTCTCAATGCTGCTACTGCTGCAGGACCTGCACACACAGCACAGCACAGGAGTGCAGAAGGTATCTCATCGCATTGCACCACACCTCATCCCAATGCACTGCATCTCAGCCTTGGCCAAACAAGCCCTTTTGCACACAGAACAGCTCCTCTGTCAGTGCTGGGCTCTGGCACTGCGTTTCGCCAAATGCAATGGGCAGAGGAACAGAGCAATGCCTCTTTCCCTGGGAGATGGAGATAGGCCCCACGTTACCCAGGAGCCCCCGGCCGAGCACAGCCCCTGAAGGACCCCCCCCCAGGCTCCCAGCAGCCGCACCAGGAGCACTCCCAGCCCTGCAGCCCATGCAGGAGGCCCAGCTCTGCCCGGTGGTGCCTCACCTCGTTCCACCACTCGAGCAAAGGGCAGCCTGCACTTCCCTGCTCCACTGCAACGGACCTGGGGAGCTCTGAAAGCTCTCTGAAGATTGCACAAAGCCCATGGGGAGGTAGTGCAGTGCCCTCAGCAACCACACGTTGCCCAGTTATGACAGCACGCTGCTGGCAGCCTGTCCTGTGCTCAGCGGCGGACGTGTGAGGCAGTGCAGACCGGGAATGCTTAACAGAAGCACAACTGCATTTATTCCGTTGGTCTTTTATTAGAAAACTATTTCTCAAAGGACATGTGAGTACATAAAGGCACGCACTCAGAAAAGGAGCCTGCCCAGGAGCAGCATTTCACACCTGCGCTGCTCTGGAACGGGATGCACTGTCACACATGGGAATCACCCAGGAGTTTTTAGCAGAAGGATGGGATCAGTTTTCCCTCAGATGAGGAGGGGAGCACAGGGGCCGCCCCGGGCCCCACTCCCCACACAGCTCACAGGAGAGGGGCAGACCCAGACACAAACCCGCAGCATATACCCACTCCAGAAATGCTTCAGAATCACATTCACTTAAAAAGTAAATGGAAAAAAAAAAAAAAAGAAAATACATTCGTTGATCAGAATTCACGGGTGCACACCGAAAAGAACGAGAGCCGTACCGGGACCTCCACGACAAAGGGCTTCTGCCTCGAGCACAGAGCACAAAACCAAACTCGGGAGGGCCGATGTCTGAGTCAGCCGCAAACGAGCAGCTCGGCAGCGCCGTCACACCGCGTCCAGCCCCGCACCGCACCGCACCGCGGGACAGCCCCGGGCACCGCCCCCCCGGCACCAACCTGAGGGATCCGTGGGGTTTTGGGTTTCCTTCGGGCTCTGCTGAGCCTCCGTCGGAGCCGCGCTTCCTGCGGGCAGACCCGCCGAGGGGAGAACGGACGGGCGCAGCCCGACCCCGCGGGCTGACGGGCGCCGGAGCTGCGGCCCGACGGTGCGGGCGGCCGAGGGCCGGGGCCGGGCTCCAGGTGTCGGCTGCGGAGCCGCTGCCCCCTCGGCCCCTCCCGGCCTCAGGGCCAATAGCGGCGCGGCACGGCCCCCCCGCACGGCCCCGCCCGCTCTCCGCTCTCCGCGGGGCGGCTGCGCGGGGCTCGGGGCACCGCTTTGGGTTCCCCGCGTGCTGAGAGCGGTCTGCGGGAGGCTGGAGGGTAACGCGGGGATAGGGCGCGGGGGCTGCGAGGAAAAAATGCTGCGTTTACCGCGTATCGCCCGACGGAGAGATCTGTTTGTGGAGAAGGGAAGGGAGAAAGGGCGGGAGGAGGCAGGGAGCACGGGCACGGCGCGGGGGCTGGCGGATGGGGCGGACAGGAGGGGACGGGCGGTCCGTCCCGGGAAGGGGGCAGGGACGGCCCGGGGCGCGGGTGGGAGTTGGCAGCGCGGGGGCGCGGACGGGTGTGGGGTGGGCGCAGAGTTCCGTGGGTCGCAGTCAGGCAACGGCGCCCGGGCGGCCCCAGCGGAGCGGTGACGGTCAGTGGAAAAAGCAGCTTGGCTCCGAGGAGGATTTCAAGCATTTTCCACTCATTTCCTCACGCAAACCGGGAACGGGGGAGGCGGGGTCGGTGGAAAATCAGCGAGGCAGGAACTCTCCCAGAGACAACGAGTTCCGTGCGGCGGGGATAGCTCTCTGCACAGAGCCGCTCACAGCCGCGACCCGGGCAGTCCTGGGAGGAGCGGAAGATGCGCACCGCACCCCGCGGCGCGGAGCGATGAATGGGCCGCATTCACACCCGGCGGTATTTATAGTTCCCAGGGCATGGCCGAGGGATGGCGGAGAGCCCGTCCGCACAAGGAGCCCACTGTGCGCGTGCACGTGTGCGCTCACACCCGGCAAAGAGTCCACGCTGCGCCCGTGCAAGGGGGGAGGGTGCGCGGCGTAACACCGAGTGGGATCTGGGGAGGGGGACTGCCTGGGTTTGCTCCTAGGGCTCGCAGAGGAGGGACGGGAAGACCCACGAGGGCCCTTTTAGGCTGCCCGGGTCGGATCCCGCCCCCAGCCCTGAGCGGCAGTGCGCGCGGCCCGAGCTGCACAGCTGACACGGGGCATTGCCACGTAACAGCCGCTGCTGCCCACGCTGCAGCCCTGCTCCTCTGTCCCCTCCAAATCCCCCCCTCGGGGCTGCAGGACAGCCGGCTGCTCCGTGGCTGATGCCACAGCTGAAGGTAAATCCACGCTTTGAAGGATGGACTGCACTGAGGAACAGCCTGAAGAAGTCCAACTGTTGGCATCCTCGGGGATCTGCTGCCACTATTCCACAGTACCCGAGCACGTCGCAGGCCTGAAAACCGTGCCAGGAATCAGCCCAGCAGGCAAACAGCAACACACGGGTACGGTGCTGGCAAGCGGCAACTTAAAATAAAGCACTGAAAAACCCCACACTGAGATATCCCTTACAATGGGAAAAGGACACTCCCATGGCCCCCGTGAACAGAACAGCACTGCTCCCTGCACTGTGCAGCACAGCCCGGCCGGGTGACAAGGCAGAACAGCAAATGAATGGGGAGAGAGAAAGGGGAAAAAAGCAGTAAGGCCATGGGAAACACCTCCCCCCCCCCTCTGACCACCCACCATGAGGAGAACACTGCGCCCACAACAAACTCATCCTGAGCAGCGCTGCACCGCCACTGTCCACTCCTCTTTTTCCAACAGCCAAAGTAAACAGCACAGAGACAAAAAGTCAAAATTCTCCTTCAGGTGTATAAACAAAAAGTGACCACAGAGATGGACAGAGCAGGAGTGGGTCCTGGGGTGAACTCACAACATTCACTCCGGGGACTCTGACTCCATTAATGTGAGCACTATTTGTGCTTCATTTCCCACGGCTGCAGACAGAGGAGGGCCCTGTGATGCTGTCACACGAACCAGATCCACCCGAGATACCTGCGGGTCTGTGCCGAGCACAGCTGCACTGCCACCCGCTCCCTCCTGCCCGGAGCAGCCCCATTTGTTTCTGTCTGACTGCAGAACAGTTGCCCACCTCTCTTACCCCACTGCTGCAGGAGCTGTCACTGCACGGCTGCCACCGCAGCCCCACAGAGCTCTGTGCACAGCCCCACACCAGCACAGCCCCACACCAGCACAGCCCCACAGCAGCAGAAGTGTCCCTGGGCCAGAGGCCCCGTGCTGGGATTTGTGCCAGCACACACAGATGTGTTTGCTCTCCTGGAGAACACGCAGACGGGGCAGGTGGCTGCACGGACAGCTCAGTGGGTGTCACTGCTCAGAGGTGGTGGCACCATTGGGCCTCGCACGGTGTCGGGGCACAGATCACTGCTAATGGAGATGGAGTCGGCATTGCACAGCGGGCAGTGCTTCACCAGAGCCAAATTCCCCAACTTCCAGGGAAGGAGGGCGAGAGGGAGGAAAAGAGGAACTCAGAGACATGTGCACAACAGCATCATTCATAGGAGCTGATTCCGCGTAACAAGGGTCCTGTGTCTGGCCTGGAGCTCAAGGCAATTAAAACAGCAGCCACAGATCTCAGAAAAACAGCAGGAATTTATCTGAGGAATCCAGATTATGCGGCCACTGCCAAACCGGAGCAGAGAGCCTCCAGCTCCCTCCAGATAAACACGCTGCCAGCAAGGAGTGCCCGGCTCCAGCACCCAGCTGCTCCTGCTACAGCCACCCACCCCCAGGGCCACCCCCCAGGAGCTGCACTCAGGTGGGGGGGTTGAGCAGTGGGTGCAGTGCTGTGTGAGCAGGCGGGCACTGCGATGCTCCCTGCACCGCGTTTGTTCCGGGGGAGGATGCTGATGGGGAAGAAAGCTGAGAATGGTTTATTGTTCCAGAGGTAACGCTGGTGGGTTGCAGAGCTCAGGAAGTGGTTTTCATTCTGGCCCGGCCTCAGGATGCACACACCGGGCTTACCACAATAAGTGAAAACAGACACGATGCTGATGAGCCTAAGAAAGCCCTCCTGGCTCTGGCACAAGTGCAGCCCGGGGCAATGTGCAGGCTGCGGGTCCCAGGGCAGCACCACACATGGCTGCCTGCATCATGAGCCCACACGGGGCCGCGGTGCCACCAGTGCCCTCAGCACAGTTAATGAACTCTCCTCCAGTAAGTTCATGACAGCTAAACTCCTCGGAAAACTGCATTTCCTCCCTCACCTGTGACAATCGCACTCGCCACCTCTGCAGAGAAACTCATTCCCACGTGGCGTGCTGCGGGCCATCCCCAAACAGATCGTTAGCAGAGAAGGAATGAGTCTCCATCAGAGGTTGGCAGGAACGAGGTCCAGTTCTGCACTTCAGGGCCACGAGAAAAACGACAGCTGTTCCCCTTTCATGTAGCTCAGAGCAAACTGCTTTCAAGATTGCTACCCACAGGCCGTCATCGCCATCATCTTTAAAACCACATCAAACCACGTTTAGCAGTGAACTTTGAAATGAAGGGAAAACCCATCAAGCAGTTCTAACAGCCTTAATGAAAAGGTCAATGAAAGTATCACTGTGACATTACCAAACGCGAAATAATCCCCTTTTCTACGAAAAGTACGGCGGGATTTTTCATTAGAGGGACGGTTTTTTGAAGCCAATTTTTAAACGGAGAGCGGGACAAGCTCTGAGCGTCCCATTACGGAGCTGTAATGCCCACGGTGGGAGGAACCGCCCCCCCGGATCCCACTGCGTCCATTCTCCCCCGGGCTACGCACAGCTCAGCCGCTCCGGAAGGAGCCGCGGGCACAGAGAAGCAGCAGCTTTGCTTCCCACGGGATGCCGTGCATACAAACACCCCTACGACCGTCGCAAACCGCTAAACCTCACCAGCACTGCGTGCGGCCGGAGGAAGTCACCTCGCAGTACCCGCACCGCACGTCAGCTGCCCTCACACCGGCGGACCCCGGACGGAGTCACCGAATTGGCACCAGGGGGAGGGCGGCCCGCAGCCCCTCCGCACGCCTTCAGACCCGGTCCCCTCCGCCGTTATCCGCCGCGGGGCTCTCAGCGCCCACCCGAGGTCCCCGCGGACGCGGCAGCGCCGGGGGTTCTCCCGGAGCGCCCCATCCGTGCTCCCCCCGCGTCACGGCGGCCCCGTCCCGCACTCACCCGCCCGCCCCCTCCTCCCGCAGCCGCACCTCATCCGCAGCCCCGCGGAGCGCACGGAGCCCGAGCACGTCCCGGCCCCGTCCCCGTCCCGGCTGCCGCCCGTGGGGTCGCGCTGGGTGGACCGCAGCTCCTCGCCACCGGGGATACCCGGGGCCGGGAGGGGCGCGATGACCGCGGCCGCCCCCACCGCGCCTCGGTGCGGCCCGGGGCCCCTCGTCCTCCCCGGAGGAGAACCGCCGGCCGCGCGCAGCTCCCACGTTCAACCGGCGCCGCTGCAGGGAATGCCCTCGGCCTTCCCCGGGCCCCACCGGTCCCTCCCGTTCCTGCGGCGGCGTTTCCTGCCCCGCGCTGCCGGGTGCGGGCACCGGGAGCAGCTCCCCGCCCCCTCTGGGCCTCCGCTCCCGGGGGATGGGCGTGCGGGGCACCGAGAACATCGCAGCGGAGTTCAGAGCGTCACTGGGAAGAGAAGGAGTGATCCCGAGTGGGCTGCCCCGCAAACCACCTTTCCTGTCCCGTCTGACCTGCCGCCCTTCCAAAAGAAAACCACACCACCGCTGCGGAGCAGCCGCACCGCTCTGGGTGCGCAGGGCGCGGTGATTTCAGCTCTCCAGCAGTGCACTCCTTCAGGCATTGGGGCCATTACCTTTCTCCGCGTTTGTAACGCAGCTCACACGTGAAAGCTCTTTCCAAATTAAAAACACCGCGCAGCCAAACCTTCCTTCCAGCTTTCTACGTTCTTATTTTAACTTCAGGGAAGTAACCGCGCTCCCTCTCGATCCCTTTGGTCTCAGAGGACACAGAAACAAGCGGCTCTCCTTCCAGCCCGGCCCGGGGGCTGCAGGCTGCCACGGGAGCTGCTGCTCAGCATTCCGGGCACAGCCCTGCCGCCAGCGCGGGGCCAGCCCTCCTCCGTAGCAGCAGCTCTTCCCTCCGTCCTTCAGAGAAAGCCCCCCCATCCCTGATAGGATCCTGCTGCTCCGAGAGGGAATGTGCATTTTGTTAGCTACAGGAAACAGAAAACTTCCAGAGCCTGAAAGCAGAGCCCCAGAAGGGCCGGGGGAGGCAGTGGGGGATGGGGGCGGCTTCCTGCAGCAGCCGCTGCAGTTCCAGAACATTTTATGGCAGGAGGGGACAGGGACAAGGAACTGCTCCGCTTCACAGCACCTCTCTGACAAACGCTTTCTTCAGGATCACGTATCGGAAGAAGCCAGCTGTGGCCGAGTTGCTTTTGATTTTCTTTTAAAGCCCCTTTTCTCACGTCACATTTCCGCTCCCCAGGAGCAGGTCCCTGTGCCCGCAGCCCGGGGTGGGGGCGGCACACTCAGCACCGTTCGCATTTCTGCCTTAGGAGCAAAGCGGTGTCGGGAGGGCAGACGGAAAGGGGCTCACACTGCTGCAGGTTGAGGTGACAGCACGAGCCCTTCGTCCGCCCGTATCACTGCTCAGGAACCAAACCCTTGTGGGGGTGGCTGGCATCAGAAGCATCACTTTAACCTGGCACCACAGCAGAGCAGCAGGCAGCTGCTGGTGAGCATCCCGGGGGCAGGGAACAAGCACAACACGAGCACATCTCGGCCGTGCCCAGAAGTCCCATCACAGAGCCCTCTGCACCCGCTGCCACCGGGGGAAATGAAAGCAGTACGGAGAAATACACCTAGAGAGCTGAGCGGTGCAAACATAACCCCCAGGTTCACATGGGGCCGGGCAGGCGATGCCGCCCCGTGTCCCAAACACGTGGGTGCGCAGCCACGGCCCCGCACTCAGCACCCATCCACACGACCTGCTCAGACAGGGTTCGTTCACAGCAAGGCTGGGGGAGGAAGAATAGCTCAGCTGTGACAACACATCAACAAGAGCTAAAATTAGCAGGTTATTCCTGGAGATCCAGATGCTGCACAAATTCATCCTTACTATTTCACGGAGGGGCAAAAGTTCAGCA
This sequence comes from Odontophorus gujanensis, assembly GCA_013399175.1. NCBI lineage: Eukaryota > Metazoa > Chordata > Aves > Galliformes > Odontophoridae > Odontophorus > Odontophorus gujanensis. Next base: position 144,343 of record VXAB01006304.1, read on the forward strand.
GAACCCCTCATACTTTTCCATATGATTTCAAGGCGCCCAGAAGAGAAGCCCACTTCTGAAATAGCTCAGCATCCCCGCTGCCCAGTACAGCCTTACAGCACGCGGGGGTGCTGCCAGCTCCTGCGCAGCTCCCAGCAACCAAACTGAGGTCACTGCCTGATGACATTAGCAGAGACCTGCTCTGGGAGACGTCTGCTGCTGCCACCAATGGGATTTTTTGCTCGGAGGGTGGAATTTTAGCGTGCGCAGGTTGTGTGCAAGCCTTTCCTTTCTGCTTGGAGCAGAACAATACGTGGGAAGTCAGCTGATGTCAGACAGGAAGCGGGGAGCCAACGAGGAGCGGTGTGCGGGGTCGGGAACGCGCACAACCGCAGCGCAGCGGCAGCCCACACCGCGGAGCACTGCCGGGCTGCTCCGGGCTCCCGCCGCAAAGACACCAAAAGCCATCGGTGGAGGCAGAGGGGTCTCCTGAGGGCATATATTGGCTGCTTCCTCGAGAGACCCCGACGTGCAGAGCGCTCCTGGGTGCGGACGGCAGCAGCCGCCGCCGCACAGCCGAACCCGGCCCCGGGAGTTCCCCCACCTCGGTTTGCTCCGAGCGCAGCGCGAACCGCGGAGCTGCGGCCCCACCGCACTGCGCTCCGCAGACGGAGGGGACCCCGCGCAGCCTCAACCGCGGTGTGATCCCCCTCCTCGCACCCCCACCCTCCTCCCTTTCACAGATCCCGCTGTGACTCCTCTCATCCCCTCCCGAGGGCACGGAGACCCCCAGGGCCGCCCCGGAGCTCTGCAAAGCTCGGCCCGGTGCTGCCCCTCGCTGGCGGCCTCTGCCGCTCTGAGCGCCGCAGTGTGGAAGCGCAGCGCCGGCAGCAGCGGGGAGCACACGTCGGTCCCTCCCGTCCTCTCCCAGCTCTGCCCAAACCACAGAGCGCCGGTGCCCGGAGGAACATCGTCTCAGCTCACCTGCATCCTTTTTGTCTTCTAGCCGTGCGAAGCACTGCGAAAAGAAAGAAGAAAGAGCGTGCATCATTTTGTTATCTTCTTAATTTTCACGTTCGTGGATTCCTACGATTCGTGTTCCTCGTGCAGTTGGGCTCAGGGACACGGGCAGCAGCACGGGGTGGGGGCCCCCAGGAGGTGACATGGGGCTCCATGTCCGATTTGTGCTACAGAGGGCAACGAGTGCTTGTGAGCTCCAAGTGCTGCGGCCGTGAGCAGGGGGTGAGCAGGGGGCTCCCTGTGGGCACAGCACAGCCACGGCCACGGCCACGGCCACGCAGAAGCAGCAGCAGCTCCAGCATGGGCACACAGTGAGATGGGGCCGTGGGCTCAGCCTCTTCCACACACACTGTAGGGTTTGGGTGGAACGCATCACCGTGGTGTGCACAGCACTTGTGCTTCTCTGGGACAAATCCCAGAAGAATCCCTCAGCCCCGTGGGCAGAAGCACAGCTGCTGCAGTGACCTGCTGCCCGAAGAGCCTCCTCCAGGAGCAGAACAGCACGAAGAGGCTGTGGTCCCGAGCACCAACACCCCCTGGGATGATCTGCTGGGGCACGAGGAACAGCTGGAGCAGGGGGAGCGATCCCAGGACATTCAGACCTGCCCTGGGGGGATGACTGCAGGGTGTGGGTGGTGAGCGGTCACCAGAACCTCTCTCCTTGGCCCACAGCCCCCAGGAAGCGATGCCCACGGAGGCAGTGAGAGTTGCAGAAGGTTAAGGGAGGGAGGGGAGTAACGCCCTGTCCTTAGGAGACCCCGGGCATGCCCTCCCATCCCCTCCATGCTGCCCTCAGCATCTTCTGCTTCCCACCAAACCTCCTGCCTGGTCATAACTCTACCTCACATAACCCCAAAGCCTGAATGCCAGTGACAGCCCCACACCTTTCTGCCTCTTCCAGAAATCCCTTTGCACTCCATAGCGTGCAGCTGAGCATCACAGACACAAGGAGAGAAAAAGGAAAGGAGAAGAGAAGGTTGAAGCAGAGCCCTCAGCCTGCACGAGGCCATCAGCAATGTTCTTACCGCAATGGGAACAAGGAGCAGCCACATCCTCCATCACATCCTCCCAGCTCTGCTGAGCCCAGCACTGCAGGGCAGCACTGCTCTGCTTAGCCCTATTTTGGCACCCTTCCTCTCTCCCCATGGCCAGGAGCTGGGAGGGAACCTCAGCCCCATCCCCCAGGGCTCATCCTCATGGGGCAGTGCACAGCCCTCCAGCACAGAGTGTCACCACCACACACCACACAGCTCCGGAGCCTCATCTGCCATGTGCTCCTGCATGGAGATGGGGGTGAAGCAGGGACACGGGGACATGAGCAGCTGGGGCAGTGAGGGCAGCCCTGTGCAGGGCCCAGCGGGCAGTTCTGCTGCTCTCAGCTCCCAGGACAGAGCCCTCAGCGCTGAGCTCGCAGGGATGCAGAGGGTTAAGGGCACTGCTGAGCTCTCTGGAGACAGCAGGGACAAGATAGCTAGTAATGCTATTAATGAATTTCACAAATGTCATTCTTAGACCCAACAGACACAACTATTTTGGGCCTTGCATTGGAAGCCCCAGGGAAGAGTGCATTCCTCAGGCGCTCAGCACACAGACCCACGCCTGACACGGCCCCGTGTGCAGCGTTGGCTGCAGAGCAGCTGCAGTGCTTCTCGTGGGCTGATGCTGCCCAAACCCACCCCACCAACCTTCCAAACCTGCCCCGCTCACCCACAGTGCAACGACCCCACCACAGCAGACGGGGTGGGCTTGGAGAGGTGCACGTCAAACCCAAATGAAAAATACCCAATGCCACCAGAACAACTGCTGCAGGAAACTAAAAACCCCACAGCCCACGGTCTGCACCGCTCCTCCACCTCCACAACCACCCCCACTGGGTGCTATGGCCGGGGCACAACCAGAGCTGCTGCCCGGCGTGACCCGGGGTCCAGGTGTCCCCACTGCAGCACGCAGTGTGCTCGGGGCCGGGGAAGGTCTCCGGGTCTCTGGTTGTGGGTGCTCAGGTAAGCGAGAAGGGAGAGATTTGGGCCGTTATGAGAAAGAACCAGGAAGCAGCTGCCTCTGCACAGCAGGGGAACGCCTGCCCAGGGCAGCAGGGGCACCACTTGTCGCTGCCAGTGATTTGCAAAGGGCGTGTGGGGAAAGCAGCGCGGCTCCCAGGCCCCGTGCTGCCACGTCCTGCCCGGAGCAGAGCTGCCGTGGGTGGCACTCATCCAGCCCCAGCAGCACGCACACACACACGCGTTCGTACCACGCACACAGCGCCCATCAGCTCGGCCCCTTCCACGCACACAGACACGCACACGGTGTCCCCGCAGCGCCGCGTGACCGCGGCCGCGCAGAAGGGGGACGGAGCACGGCGTCCCGGCGCGCTTTAAACACGCAGCTCCTCACCTTGGCTCTCCTGAAGCACGCCCAGAAGAAACCGAGCAGCGGCATGATGGGCGGTGGGCGCAGCGCGGCACTACGCCG